>CANUEZ040000159.1:3130000-3437500 GCA_948099385.1 Fasciola hepatica | reverse complement strand
TTTGATCCAGAAGAATATGGGAAAGGATAATAAAAATAAACAGAAATAAACAAATTATACAACGCAAAGTCAGTTTCTGGTTTTACGCTCAATCGCAATCATGGTATGGAGAGGTTGGACATGAGGACTACAGTAGTACAACTTCCGAAGGGTGCAATGATATAAAAGACTACCTAATTTTTCCACGAAAGCAGAAAGATAAGTCGGAGTTGGTGTTATTTGTAAGGACAAAATTGACAGTTGGATAGACAGATCAAAATAAATCTCATGTACGCTATTATTTTGACGTATCATGTGCGGAGCCCGAAGTGATTTGTGTCACTTATGCGAACAAGTTCAACTGATCGTCAGCATGTATGACGTGCTCCAACTGGGTGCTGTTTCCCGGTGAATGAATAAGACGGAGCAAATGAACTTGCACTGGTTTTATATTTTTGCTTTGTTCTCGGTCAAGTTTGATGTTTTTTTCGTGGATGCTTCGCCCAAGGATAACCAGGATGGCACACTTTAAATTTGAATGAAATTCACAATCTGTATCATGAAAGCCGTAGATATTCAAGGGAGTTCTTGGATGCATGGATAGCGCCAATAAGTTCAGCCGCTAGAAGTATTCAGTTGGTTCGCATATACGATCTGCTAAACCACATACAAATTAAATTCAAGAAATGGGACAAGACTGAGCACCAATCCTACCGACTCATGGCTCAGAACCCCAACTCTTTACTGAGACACCTATGGACCTAGATCACTTATGATTTCTGAGTCATGCCTCTGAAAATAGAAACTGAGGGATAGAAGTCAGAAAGTCCTCTTTCTGAAGCTATAAAAGGGGAGAAAAGTCCAAAGATAGTTTCTGAATTTAGACGTAACCTGGAAAAGTCAGTGTCAGGTGGTAAAAATTATTTACCGCTGGATTTATGAGAGGCAATAGACAAATCTAAGAATAGATATCCTGTGGATACAGACCAGTACAAGGCCCGTCGCTTGCGGTCTGATAATGTTACCTAGGTGGGCGATAAAATGGTTTGACGTCAACTCCAAGCTCACTAATGAGGAATCCATGTAAGTCAAAGGAACGTTGTAATATTCGTTCCATCACACTTGCACGTGACCGGTTTTTGTTTGCATTTATATCAATATAGGGGAAAGAGGGTAATCCTACGAGAGCTACTGGTTGACATTGTGCATCCACTCGTAGAAACCTACATAATTTCTTTTCAGGCGTTATCACCGATTAATCTAATTCAGACAAAGCCGTTAAATCCAAATCTTAGAAATACACAACAAATTGAAACTGGCAAAGTGAGATACACAATTCTGAGCGAGTGGGGGATTATTGTGTTTCTTATTGTTTATAAAACTCTCCCACAGTTTGTTTTCTACACTGTCAGCAAAAAGTTCACAAAGGGTTGGACGGTTTTGTACCTCTCCGCATCACACGGTTCTTTAATGAAGTGGTTGTAATCAGTTATCAGAAATATTTCTGTTGTTATTCCCAAGGATTTTTGAAATACTTGTTGCTGGTTCAGTCATTTCATTCGGAAAATATTCTTCACCATGCCAAGACACTTAGTATATAACGGTTAATGCGAAATGTAGTGATGAGATGGACAATGAAACTCCTTCTTTGTAATATTTGCCACCTGAAAAGAATTATTCTGTATAAGGTTTGCAATAGAAGCCCACCCAAGAAATGGAGGAATAAAGATGAAATATACAGTTGTTTTTAATACATGGTTTCTCATAGGTACGGTGGAAGGGATACGCTCCATATCCACAAAGGCCCACTGCACAGTAAAGGATACCCGGCTGCCTAATCTTGAAACCAGTGATGGATAACTGCATAAGGGCCCAATAGAAGAGGTGTGGTAGTGAACCAAACGAGAGTGGGGTTACCGTCTGCCCCCGGTAGTGGCCGGTGATGACGGGGATTCGAACCCCCGACCTCCGAGGTGGTAATCAAACGTTCCGTTCCACTCGACTACCACCGGCCGCATCCCAGCACGTTATTGAAACTTTCAAAACTTCTCTATTTACTTTGAAAAAATACTAAGTCAACTATTAAAGTGGTAAATGTGGTCGATCTTTCAGCAGATAAAAAGAAAGCCAGAGGATGCCTCTAGATCTTTTTTAATGCAGTGTTCAAAAGCAGGTCCTAGAACTGATGTTGAAGCAAAACTGAATGTTTATTCGCAACTGATGAAGACTTGGGAAACGAAAGACTGACCTTTCAAGAAGTATCAACGCTCAACCCATTGACGGAAGCCTTGGAACTCAGTGATTTAAATCTTGCCACCGTCCGTTACATTTGCTGTAGACACTAACCAACTGGCATCCAGCTTTCTGCTACAAATGTCCTTCTGTGATCTTCTGTGGTTGTGCACTGAAAGTTTCACCGTCACCTTGATTGTTATCCTGAACATTATAAAGGGTCTTCAAGACTATAATATATTTCCCTATTTCCACATTCATGAATGATCACCTGAAGCATAGAATTCCCGTGTACCATGACTCTAACTAGAGCTTTGACACGGTTTGGTGTGAAATCATGTTCCACTAGTTACGCATTAAGCAGATGGAGCTAGACATGAACGGTTCCTTTCAATCCAGCTCTGTGAGTCTTATACAGAATCAATCCGTTGCTAACTACAGGAGCTTGAGCTGTCTTAAACCGGGATAACAATCTCGTCCATGTGAGGGAATGAAAAGCGCATCGTAAAGAGCCTGAGTTGCTTGTTTGCTGTGCGCTGGCGTTGACTTTAACAATTCAGATGAAACTGAAATCATTCCGGGGACTGAGAGCTTATTTCTGCGTAAGAGGTCGAATTTTTCTATTACTGTTGAAGTCCTCGTCTGCAAATCAGTCCTAATTTGTTCTTTGTAATTCCCTCAGCCTTAACCAAGTTGAGGGTCACTTAAGTTTTTCCAGTGCTGAAAATTTCGTGAACTACTAATAGTCGACGTTGGAGTTCAGACCGGGGACATTTGAAATCAGTCACTGTGACATTTTTTATGCCTCCTGATAATGCCATAGTGACCGCTGGTGAAATGTTCTCGATCTAATAGTCAAGACGGACCAGCGGAAGGGATGAAAATCGTTCGTATGAGCAGTGAACAATACCAGCAGTGAAATGTATTCGTTGTTCAGGGTATGTTTAAATAATCCGTATCCATACAGTAATGAAATTTCATGCAACCCCTTAGATCAAAATTCATAATCATTCCTTTATCGTTCTTTTTGGCTCTGTTCGAATTTTTGCAATCTTTACTTCTTCCAATAAAGTTACGATTGACTCGATTTTGGTCATAGGTTCAAATGACCATATTGTGTGCCTTATTTCACGTGACAGATGATATCAATTTTGCCACGGATGAATTACAGCCGGCGATCATTTCCTCTCTCAAAAAGCTCAGTTAATTTTACGTGACGAAACGTTAAAAGCATAGGAGGATCACATACGGTTTGTGCGTAGTGTTCGATACTGAAATGAAATCAATTTTTGCAGTAAATGACTTGAAAATACTATAAAATGTCTAAAATATTCATCGTGAATTAGGCGGTCTTTAATACATACAGTACTCCTTTGACCCACACGCATCACTTGTACAGACATCATGCAGACTGATATATTCTGGTACTCTGAGACTCCAGAACCAACTCTATTGAGCGTCTACAAGAAATATTTTAGCCTCTGAGGACAGTATCCGTGAAAACCGGTCTCTTTTGACGGTTCACGAATTTACAGAATACTTTATTGTATCCGTTGTTGATATATTGCCTTCATTTCAATCCTTGCACTAAAGTATACCTAGAATAACATCTAACATATTTGCTAAAACTTTTCGGTTTTCAAAGCGGCTCAATTATCTAGGACAAACCAGTAAACACTTTTGTCAAGCTTTTGTCACTAGCAAAAGTTATCCTTCTCTGTGACTGTGTTGTATATTTAGATTAACTATTTTGCAACATATGATTGTCGGACTTTATAACAAAGCTACCTGCTTTCTGGTTTTCAGCTTCACCTAGAATTCAATCGATGTCCCAAGCAACTAGCTGAGGGAATCAGTAGTGCTCATATCCTATCTATTTTCAATGATGAAGTTATCGTCGGTAAAGTGAGAAGGCGGTCTTTGACGAATTCGAATCTCCCACCAAATACATTGATAATTTGTCTGAGTCCATATTGTAGCGAGTGGAGAGTAAAACAACTCATATAGTCACAGTTTGAGTGACATAGTGACTTTTCAGAATTTATTCATGAAGTTATTACAGAGTTGAGCCCTAATTCAACAAGTATCTTGCGGAGGAAATGCAAACGTCCAACATTCTTCAACAAAAAGTATATTATATAACTTTCAGACCAGGACTGTAGTAAAGCATTCGGAAAAAAGGAATCCATGGATTACCCATAGTTCCTCTGCTATAGCCGAATAGATTTTTTCACGGCTATAAAAAATAAACTGTCTTTTATGGCACATAACTTGACGTGTTACCCTAGGACAATGTACTCTTCCTACAGGAATGATTCTTGCATACCAGGAAGTGTGGTTCATTGAATCCGATGAATTCTTCGTTGCCAAAATTATCATTGATAGTTCTCTGTTGACAGGATCAACGATGACTCAGTACAGCGTACATCAAACGATGTGGTGAATTTTGCGACCTCGAAGACACTGAAATGAAGTTGCTCGGTAGTATCTAGTATTACGAGTCACATGTGTGTGAGCCCCTTCCCCCCCCCCCGGCTCCGTATCTAAAATAGATATTGATTAAAATAAAATTACGTCATGACTTCAGCACGTGACCTTCTTTGTTGGTCGCTGACCGGCTATCTTCTGTATTTACAAACTTGTCGCAGGGTTTTCCTAAAATGTCGATTTAGGCAACTTTGTACGGAAATAACCCAAAAGTTTCCCCACCTTCCTTGTACAGAAGCTATTCGGATGTTATTTTTGTCAAAACAAATATGATGCCATGGCCCAGTTCGGATATGCATTTGCTTCGTAAGCACATTTTGTTGGTATAACACGCCCCACAAGGGAAGTGAAAAAAATTTGTCATAACTTACGAAATGATAGACATCTTTCACAAAAATGTGTGCCCAATGGGTTCACAAAATGTCATCGCAAAAGTCGGGATATTTCTTTGTTTTTATATGATCCCTCTCCATCATAGCTACTATGGAAATGGATATTTATCGCACATCATTGATATGACCTTGATGTGCATACTATGCGATCAAAATAAACCAAACGGTTTTCCTCCGTGGAATCCCCACTGACAGCGTGTTCGGTACTCAGTCGCGAGATAATATGGTATTTTCCGAGTGTGTTCGCGTATTTCTGCAAGACATGCGTGCGGTCGATAATTTACCAAAAATAAACTCCTTCCGACGGAAGCAGCATTTTTACTTATCAATTATAAAAACTACTTGTTTCTGGTGTTTTACCATCATGGGTAGAATGATCAGTCAGTCGACATCTCTCTAATGTGAGACTTTTAAGCTCAACATATATCTATCATGGCAACGAAGTTTGCTTAGTTTCAACTACTTACAGATCACCGGGGAACTAACGTCAAAAACATTTGGCTATGCCGAATTTCCTATTTCAAGCCTTTGATTGGTAAAATTTAGGAAGAAATGAACTGATTGCGAAGAAGTGACTTTGGGTACCAAATAATTTGGATGGGAAATGATCCATCTGTGTTAAAAATAACTCGGATTTGGATGCTTTGGAAAAGATCCCATCGGAGTGAACAGATAGCTTTTCACCTATACAAAGTAAAATTGTGAAAATAATCGCTAAGATTTCCAATTATAAGGACAAGAAATTATTTGCCAAGAAGCCACAAATATATGAAAATTTATTTCACAACCCAATAAGACCGGTGAAATGGTCGTAGAAACAAAATCGGCTTCCTCTACTCAAATTCCTCGTGACGAAAATTGTTCGTATATTTCGAATCCAACAAAAAAACGTGCAGTGCATCGGTGACAACAGTAGACGAATATGGCACAGCAATCAGGTAGGCGTAGGGTAAAATTTTAAAAAAATTGACGAAACAGGAAGAATGAAATTCGCCTTTCACTGATTTTGGTTTCGGTTATCCGAAAACCATCGGCTTTTTAATTACCCGGAAGAGTGAGTGAAGCTGTTCGAGTTCAGGAGGGCTTCCATTACGGAGAAACAGATATCAAGTAAATCAGGTTTTGTGATTGATTAGGTAGAAACAAAGGAGAAATCATACTTCATAGATTTATATGCTGTGGACTTTTAGGAAGTATATTTCAGTCAATTAGCGTTTTGTGCATTTTTATAGGTTATAGCTTGATACATAGGACCACAGCAAGTTTATTTATCAAGGATCTACTGTTGACCGCGGTAGGTAGGCTAGTTATTCTCGTGGGCCTGGTAATACTGGCACTGTGGATGAAGGATGTAAGAAGGTTATCGGTACCTGAGTGTTGCTCGAATCTGATGAGTGTACTGTATCAACATAGCTGTAGATAGGCCAGCAATACAAGGCACATAAAAATACATTAGATGAATCACCGAAGCATACCGGGCTGTGGAGTTTGGGACGTGTTTTGCCCATGGCTAATAGTTGTTCACACTGCACTGCCCTGAACAACAAGCTAATCCATAAGCCACGAACCTTGGAGGTAGGGTTAGATTTGGATTTTCTCACTTCCATTGTGATTCAATGCGTTGATTATTAGAAATGTCACAGAGCATCTCACCTGAACTGTATGACTTCATCTATCGTAGTTGGCTTTACTAAAGTCCCCTTGACACACTTAATGTATAAAGAACCGAACTGGCTCTTTCAGTTGGGAAGCAATAAGATTTATTGTTTTCAACTATCTGTTTTCGTCTGAATGTTTTTTATATTGATTTGAAACCCGACAAGTGCATCTCAAACACAGTCCTGCAATGACTTTTTTCATTTCTGAATTTGCATTTCCTGAGGAAGAAATGTGGGGAAGGATCCGGTAGATGATTTGAGGTTTTCTACTCACCACGCGTAAAAAAGCTCAATGTCAGTAGGGATGAGGTTTGTCCCACGCGCTGGGTGTGGACAATCATTCGCCTAACAAAATATCTACTTTGTGCCTCCTCCAATAGTTTGGACATGCTCTACAGTTGTCTGTCAGTCGTCTGCTTTAGTGCACTCTTTGCCGTTGCAGGAAAAGGCTGGAAGAACAACCAATACCATCAGCACACAATATGATGAAATGATTTGAAGCAACTTGTCTCAGAACTGATCTGATTTTGTGTATCATGACTTGGGCCAGGGGTTTGAACATTCTCGGGATGCGACTAAGTATTGAGATCATTGGCGACAGGGCCTTGGGGCCAAGTTAAGTAAACCATTTCAATTCTCGAACAATACAGGGTGCTGAAGCTGCCGAAAGTCTGGGTAAACTACTACGAATATGTTAGTTTCTTCAAATGCGTAGGATTTTTCGCTACACTTTGTGAGTTTGGGACGATGCTAACTCTCAGGTCAGTGTTTTAAGCACACTTTGCGACCTGGCCTGGTTTTTCAGATTAGTAGTGTTGCGTAATCCGAAGCCGATGTTATTGTCGTTCAGGAAAGCGATACTTATAGTGAGACATTGTTCAGCACTTTTTGTGTATGAAATGTTTTTTCCCCTAATTCCCTGTTGATAGCGTAATTCATGCCGTATATAGCCATACACTCAAACAATGAATGAAAAATTAGTCTGACTGAAGGTCTTCCAAATAATTAGTAAAAATTAACAAGACCGTACTCGAAATCGGTTGAACTATATTCCCACCACTTCCATATTGCTTGCTAAAGTCAGTACAACCTCAACCTACTTCTTTCCATTGACGTAGCTTCTTTGGATTTCCGTTGCTTTACAGTGAACTTCGCACGACTGTTCACCCAAAACTCATTCCATTCATTTTCATCATCTGGAAAGCTTTCCAACCGTCAAATAGATCCCTTCGGCCCCCTAAGACCACTAATGGAACAGAAACAACCCTCAGTGTTCCCAAGAAAACTAAGTGTGTCGGATAAGAAGAGCACTTAAAAGCTCCGGATTTACCACTGAAATCCGTCTGAGTACTCACTGAGTAAAGTGACTGTACCAGTCTAGTCACGTGACTAAAATTGGCAGATCTTTTAGCGCCACATCAGCCAACCTGATCTGAACTATCTCATCAAAGCAAATTTTTTTTTACGAGTCTGTTGTGAAAGATCTTATCAGGGGCGTTCGTTTGGGATCAGTTTTGAGCTGAGTATTCCGGTAATAGGTGATCGGAAATGAGCTAGTGTAGTCACTTTCTGGCTTCTGTGTAATGAGTTATTCTCGAGAGACAGAACGGTGGTGCCTTGTTGCTGTCCAAACAGCGTATTAGTTCATGAATATACCAGAGTTGACAACAAAGCTCCCCTCTGGAACAGATGATCTGGAAAGAAAATAGAGAACAGTTGTGGCAAGCGTACTGTCTGGTAACAACTCAACAAGAGAGCACTTTTCATGCAGTGTTCCTATAGGATCGCGAAGTACGAAAATGTCAAACAGTTCATAGATGTATATTCACCAAGTTCGTCAGTCTGTTCAAAAACCGACCCAGATTCAGAAGCAAATAAATGACCGAAAATCAACATCTAAAATCATAACACGGCGGGGGATGGAAGGAGATCAGCGTTCACGTTAAACGGGTTCTTGTGTATTTCTATCAGTTGAAGCACCGCTGTCAGCTCTGTCTCAACCAATCTTGAATGAGCTTGCGGACCTCAGGCTCGAAATTCGCACCAATGATCACCTCGCATTTGACAGAATACAACTGACCTTGTAGTTCCCGTAAAATATTATTGACTGATTGTTGTATATTGCTTGAAGAAAGTACATATATATATTTTTATATGCAAATATGTAGTATACAAATGAGTGGACGAAAATTGCCCAAAGCAAGTGACTAGTTTTCCGGTTACTGCTGCTCATCTGGCGTACGTAACCGGTACTCTTTCGCCTATTCATCCTTGTACTTGTGCAGTCCGTGGGTATATTTCACGCCAAGGCAGTAATGGCTACTTCAGAAATGTGAATGGATGCTCCTTCTTGGACAGCACTTCAGGGAATCCCATTTGTGACTCGGTGATGGAGAATAATAATATTATTAGTAAATCATTCAGTCTTTCATTAATAAAATATACAGGCCGTTAGTTTGCCGAAATTGTCTTCTCTTTGTCACTTCTCACGGTGCCAAATAATTCTTTACCTATTATCTTACTTTGAAATAATTTTCAACTGTTTTCCTCAACATTTATAGTGCGGAAATGTTCTCTTCAAGGAAAAATGATGGAACTTCTGAGTGCAAGCAGCTACTTGATTGACAACACTCGAAAAATTGAATTGCATTTACTTTCCGGCTTAACATTATCTCAATAATGCCGTTTTAATTGGCAGCACTTAAAAAAATGTAGTTGGGAATGAAAATTGTAGAGTTTACGTTGTGGCAAAATATAAAAAAGAAATATCAGCATGGGCAATGGGAGACTGGCACCAATTGCATACGGGATGACTCATCACGCAATAACAATGGCTGGCTTATCCTTTAGAAACGTCAAAGCACTGTAAAGCAATTTCATTCTCTTTAGACGTCATCATTCAGGCACATCTACCGAGTATAAATTGAGAACAAAAAGTCGGGTTTGATGAGTTCAAGTAACATACTTCACCGTTTGACCATTCAGCTGGATGATTGTCAATGGTTCGTCTCCCCCTCATACCGGCGGTGATCAAACGGTCATCGTGGTGAACTGGAGACCCTCCTATCCCGGGTTCAAGTCCAGCCCCTACCACTACCGATCACTTTCTCCGACTGGTACGCGATAATTGGCTGCTACACAGTCTTCCTAAAATAATGTATCAAGATCACATTGCAATAATTAAGTAACGAAAGGAAAAGAGAAGATTAAGAAAGATTAAGAAAACACTATCGAATTTGGCATGCATTCTTCACTGGAAATGAACATTACCAGTTAGTTTTGGAAGGATCGTTTTCCGGATCGGCCATCAGTAGCGGAACATTAGAGTGTGGAAAGTTATTTCGATTTCCTCTGATGATGCAGATGTGGCGGACGGAGTTTAATCAGTTTGTAGCGGAAAAGCAGCCGACTTTGACAGATTGAACATGATGGGTTTGGCTACGTTCCTAACTGAGAGTTTTCACACTGGAAAGCATTACGGTCCCGTGCATTAAATTCACCACAGAGTGATTTTTTTGGCAAGTAATGGTCCCTTCTAGGTAGGCCAAAGTTTGACATATGAGGTCATACTTCTGGAAGTGAGTGTACTGTAGTCATAATTCATTTGCAGTAAATGCCACTGCACGTACGTTTATTTGTTGCAAAACCGCAACATATCAGCTTAGAGACTTCGGGATTATATCGCGTACTAGCAAGACGATTTTGCCACAACAGTCGTAATACGAGCAAGACTGTTTCTCTTGATTTTCGCCATCCGAGCATCTAATAGAGATTCAATAATACCATAAGGTTATTATGTGATGAGGTTTAAAGTAGTGTTTTGTTTACTAGACTTTCTGCAATTTCACGACCGTGTAGATAAACAATGCGTAGTGATCAATGTGCAGTTTGGAAAAGTAAAACAGAAAGCTGCGTTGAAAACATTTTTTCCTGTCACGTCTTTCAGCAAAAAAGACAAAAAGATTAGTTCGCACCGTTTATACAGGAAAATTTCGACGCCTGTTTCCAAATTGTGTTTTTATCTTTTCACGTGTAGATGTTCAGCTGTCTACATAGACAAAACAGAAAAGTAGCTATGCCGTTGAATAACCGAACATATCCCTATGTGGTTACTAAAGGCAAGGAGTATCAACTTCATGCGACCGCCGTCGCCAAACAAAGTGAAAATGTCCCTGATCGTCTGTCACGCAACAATTTTGGGAGTAGATGCATTGCGTCATTCCATACGGCGCATTTAAAGTCATATGCTCTGGCAACAACCGACGAATGTTCAATTGCGCAGAAGTTCGATGCATTCGCAATCCATATTCTGATCTATGTAAGCAATGTGAATAATTAATCTCTTCAGCTCTACCTTAGTAACAAACATTCGTTAAGAGTAGCTTACAATTTTGTCTCCTAATACGACGAATGCGGTATTTACTTTGTGAACGTACTGTGAAATGATTCTGGATGCATTAGGTAAATCAATCTGTTCAGCTCCTGATCTCGGGCGTGGTGTGTTTTTACCTTCTATTTCATGAAAAATATGAGAACAAGGAACGTTGACTGAAATACCAGACAAATATTAGGTTTCCGGGGTTATAATCTGATGGCAATCGAGCGGAAATGGATTGACAATCAACAATAATTCTATTGTGAAAATGAATAGCAGTTCTAGAACCAGCATTACATGAAATTAATGGCAAACGGTGGTTCACATCAGCTCTCAATGAACTTCCAGTACTGTCAGAATCTTCAGGTCACTTATACTCGTTTAAATTTTACAAACTTCAAGATAAAATTTATTCTTCCGCAGCTTGTTACAGTAGCCAGGTCACACATGTGAATAACCCAAATGTGTATGATAAAGAAACGTGCCAAAAGCTTTCCAGCTCATGGCATCTATGCTTGACCATTGAACCATAAGTTTTTTGTATTTTTCTCCGGTGAACAGGAGTTTCAAATGTTTACTTCTCCGGACAAATAAATAGATTTTTGTTTCCCAGGGTTTTTGTGTATTCCAAGGTGGGTAAGCTTTTTTCACAAAACAGAAACGTTTCGTAACGCACGTACCCCTTTGTACTCGCGCACAACCATGTCCAGTACCAGCGGTAAAACTGATTCGATCTTTTGATCCTGCAAACAGACAGACACAACGGAACCGGCTAGCAGTGTTCTCCAAGCATCGAGTTGGCAATGCAAACGAGTTCAAAGCTTCCGAACTTCTTCTGTGAGTGTACGTATGTCTGTGTGTGTGTGTGTGTTATTATTTTTCTAAATGTTGGATCTGAATGTCTGAAATATTTGCGTGTTTGATTCGACTTCTCATAATGCATCGTGAATGCCTGTCAAAAATGCTGTTTGTCTGGGATCGAAAAATGAAAATTAAACTAAGCGCAATCAAGCACGCAGGAGTGCACGCAATCATGGTTTGACGCCGTCAGTTTGGTTGTGAATCTGACGGTCATTTTTGGGGATTGATGGCCTCTTTTATAAGGAGCGGCTTACCGAATTTGTCTACTTGATTTTCTGTTTGTTTCGTATTATGGTATGGTGAGTTTTGGTTACTCTATAACTGAGTCAGTAACGGCTTCAATTTTTTTAATTTTTTTTCAAACAAAGTCCTACTTGAGTATTTTCTGGTATATTTAAACTACCAATTAGATCTGCGATTGCTGTTGATTGTGAAGCGGTTGAGATTATTAGAACTTGTGAAGGAAGAAAGCAATATCTGTCACTTCCAGAACGTGGAATTGGTCAAGATGACATCCACAACGAGTCTTTGAATATGTTTTATTATGTGCAGTTCCCAACAGTCTATTTATCGATGGGATGTACAACTATATACCCTAATTTTACCCTTCAAGGCCCATTTATAAAATATATCGAAGCTTTTGCTTTCCACAACAAAATGACATTTCAATCACTCTATGGATCTGCCTAGTGAAGCAACAATTTTCCTGACTAGAACTTTTCGGGCCCTTCAACTTCATCGAAGGGAGAGTTAGTCCGGTTGATATTTTGTGTGCACATTTGGTCGAGTAATCTAATTTGCTATAACTAGATGAATTACTCACAATTTTACTACATTACCTAAGATACCAAGAAGTGAAATATTGGGGGCAATACATCATGGTTTCATAATCGTTACATTACAACTATTCAGTTTTTCCAGTCCCAAAAAACCCGTAGCATATCTGTGTCAATTTTTTTATGGACAAGTATGAACTGTAAGAACTGCTAGATTGGCTCCATACATATGACACAACTACCGACAGAAACCATCTCAAACATCACCTTTTGGCCGGAATAGCCTGGCCGGTTACTTAATAGACCGTCACCGGTAAAAGACTCTTTCTACCAGACAGCAATTCGTTCCAAACTGAAAAACTTTCAATGAAGTCCAAAGAAACCATGCTTTTGTCAGATAATTCAATTTCAGTAGCATTTCAGTGGAACATTGATACAGTTCCATCTACTACATGGAAGTTATCAAAATATTCGTCAAAAATTTAGGAATTGTCAGCTGGCTGGTGATTCGGAAATCAATATTTCTTGCTATTCTCCATTTGGATTCGACATACGTCAAACCCGGAAATTATAGCGTGATATTAGCCGTCAAGAGCCAGACTGATGGGATAGCACGGTGTTCACGTGTCAACGAGTCTCAAGAATTCTGGGTTCAAATCCTAGGCAGTACGGAGTAGTAGAGGTGCACGAATCATAATTGTATGGGGCTAGCTCTCCGGTGGTAATGCTCGATAAATTACTCAATTTTCATCAATAACTGTACCATCTATATGTTGCAAACTTCACTTCCGTTCTAGTGAAGCCATTTCTGTCTACATGCGTCGCCAGCACCTGTCAAAACGTGTAACAGAAATCTAAGTAATCTACGTATTTGTGATGCTGCCATGACCTTATTGGCCCCGGTTGCAGCAGATTTGTTCGTTTTGATTGTCTTTGACTTGAGGATTGCAAGCCACATTTTGAAGACCTTTTCAGGGGATATTTTTTGACTCCTAATAGTTTGTGTTGTTGTTGGTCATTGTTCTACACATCGGTGATAAACGTTTATGCAGCATGGCTAGAGAATAGGTAGTTCAACTCTCTTCCTGATTCAGGAGTATTTATACGACCATCCTTCAGAGGAGGTCTCACTACTGTAGCGGATGAAATGACGGAAAACTCGAGAACATGCTATATTCACCAGGACATAGACAATGAGATTTTACTACAGAAGGCCGTAAAATTGTAGATGTTCACTGATACTGGCCGATATTTGTCTAAAGTCACACTGAAAGTGATGAACCACAGCTCCTGGGATGGCAGGGTGAAACTTTAGATGCCAGGGTGGACATCAGAGCACAGAATAATTTTTCTGCTATCCCGTGCAGTTGAACAGAATCAAAGTAAGAATGTTAATACTGGAGCCACATCACGATTTCGAAAAGCAAGTGTGTGCAGGTGTTGTAAGCAGCCTACAGGTTGGAAAGCTATAAATAACCCGTTAAAAAGTTGGGTTCCTTCCAAAATATCCCACTCAAGGCAGGTGCCAATAGTGGTTTGGGTGATACAAATCAATTGTTGAGCAATTCAACAAAATGCATCACCGTTTCTTTTTTCAAAGAAACGCATTTGTACACAGCTCACCCACGCACAGACTAAGACCAATAACAAAAATATACGTGACGTACTTTCGTACTTTCGGGTTTAAAAGAAGTATTTTATTCGTTCAGCTGACGGGAATCATATCGTACCGAAGATGACAAGACGGGTCAGGAAAATTGTTTTCCGACAGTCAGAACAAGTCAGTTCATGAAACGTACAATCTTTTTAATAGTCCCTTTTGCAGACCTCGAGGCACCAACATTGCTCTTGCGGCTCCCAGATTATTTTGGCTACATTCTGGTCGGTTGCTTGTGGCCGTTAACTCCATTCCCTCGGGCACCATTTCTATTCGGCTGGTCCGATTTTCCCGGTAGACGGCTTGATCGGTAGCCTCTCATATGGGCTATCTTGCCTGTTGTCTAAAATCCTGCTGTTTCCCATCTGCTAGTCCGTATGCCTCCTTTTGTCTGCTTTGGGATGCCTCTGATATGTTCGCGGTATGTTGTTTAGTTTGTGACTTTCGATCGGTTGGCCCGATTGGTTTGACTTTCTTGTCTTCCTGTGGCTCCGGCATTTCCCTTTACTTTGGAGGAGGGGGCATTATCAAGTTTCGTGAAATATCAGCTAGTTTATACCTTTTAGAATATGCACTAATAGTATTATCACGCAGCAGAATGGTGTAACTATTACGCACGAAAAATAGGGTCTTAAGGGACAAAATGATTACCTTTTGTCTAATGTGGATCAAGTGTACACACTTCAGGTCTGGCCGTTATACACTGGGTTACCTGGTATTTCCGCTAAGTCCTCAGAATTCCTCGTCACCTTCCTCAGACCGATGTACTCAACAACCGAATCCAAAGAATGCAACGAAAGGGAGCGCTTTTCGGATCCGTTCATCAATTTTGTATGTGCAAATTTATTATTGAATGTCGACACTTCTTCGGAAATCTACAGAAACACCTTGTATATTTGTGTTCCCGACTTTGGTAGAAGTCAGCTGCACTGTGAATCAGCTCATTTCCATTTGGGACCGGATCCCTTTGGGCAGGATTTAACTGCAAGAGAATCTAAGCTAACGATGGAGCTGATTACATACTTCATCTCCTGTTTCAGTATTTTGATCTTTAGTCTTTTTATCTTTTTATTCTACTTTATTCTTACAAGGTAATAGTTGTACAATATTTCGGGAGGCCGCTTGCTGTCCGCTAGAGGTTGCCAGTTGGTCAAAGTGACCGGTGGTGTAGATAGGGTTCGAACCGGAGATAGAAGGATTAGAAGCCCAATATGATAACCTTTTGGTCACCGCTGGATTGAAAAAATCAGGTGGAGCGTGGTGAATATATTTCAGTGGGTCGTCATTGTAGACACGGACCACCCCGTCATCGTTCACCGATCTGATAGATTTCTGTGTCAGAGACATAAAATATCATGGAGTTTTGATATAAGTAGTTATACTTGTACTAACAAATGTTTTATCTAGGTCAGTAATAAACTCATCTTAGGTAGCAAAATTTCTTGTCATGTTTAGAAACTCAGATCGATATCAAATGGAAATGGTTCCGTCTTGGGTGGAAGAGTTTGGTATCTCACAAATGTAATTCGATTACAAAGAGAAGCCTCATAGGCTCAGTATCTTGAAGCACTGAATTATGCACAGTGATAGTGAGTCAGACAAGTGATCGAGTAGGTTCACAACGGGCAATTCTAGCTTGTGTTTTGCACAAGGAGTTTTACACACCTAATAGACAGCGTGGTTGATCCATTGACTAGAGTCATACCAGTAGGACATTTTCCAGAAATAGATCACTCATTCAGCAGCGTCATTGGGTTTGTATGGACCTAAAGCTTAGTGCTCCATACACATCTCACCCAACTGGCCCACTGAGATGGGATCGCGAAGTACTTCTCTCAATCAGTTTAGGTATATATTCTTGCCTAGTTAACTGGGCCCTTTTATCGCAATCTAGTAAATTCAGTATCTTCGCTTCTGGCCTTTCGAAGCTGCCTGCCTATCGGCAGTGGGATTTTTCCCCATTTCTTCTAGGTTTATTTGCCACTGTCCTCTTGACTAGATGGGACACCATTCTCTTGCGGTGTAGAAACTGTTTGGAAAAATTCTGTCGGTTTGTATATTTCGCTATGGTTTACTGAGCACCATACAATTACACAGCCTTTACTGTGACCAGAACCTCTGAGAGCTGCAGCAAGAGAAATAAAATCGTACTGATCTTACCTTTTCATTTATTTATTCTATATATATCCTTCCGAATGCATGATAGGGAATCGAAAACCCGCCATGATGACCGTTTGTCCATCCATTATTCTTGACGGTGTGCCTTGATGCTGAGACAGGCGCTACCCTCGGTCAGGTGAATTTGATGGATACAGGCCACACTGATTAATTCGCTCTGTCATCACGCGTGAGCTTCGAGCCAGCGCAGTTCGTGACGGCGAATAAAGCAACGAAAACATAAGTGCTTCCAGTGATTCGCCCGGTTGACTCAGCAGTGTTGCCACTTATCGACCGCAGCTTTCATCTGTTCTCCCACAATAATGTTTCATGCAACAAAACTGTTTCTCCTCGACTCATCCTTCCTCCGTGCTGTTTGGCTATTGTGTTTTTCCAATACATTGATAATCACAGTATATCCACAACTTCAGGTTGTACTTAACGACGGAGAGTGAACAAACTTTGAAAACAGTCCCCAAAAGTTTCAATTCTTCGAAGCGACCTTACATTCGCTTGGAAGAAATGCTAAGCCCATGAATCAGTAAGTTAGCGTAGTTCTTGAGTTGTAATTTATTCTGGTTTTGGTGAAATGTCTTATTATATTCAGCAGTAACTTTCTGACAGAGTTCAACTGCAGTTTTATGGGACGGCCAAAATTCATTTTATCCTCGAGTTGACTAGATCAGCTTGAAAATAATTACTTGGCTAACTTTGAAATTTCAGAATTTGGCAATCCAGGGAAAGACAGTTTAAGACAAATGTTTTTTCTTTACCAAAGCAAAACCCTCCCGTCTTTGCAACTGATAAAATTAAGTTAGACGAAACACTAAATCGACTCAATTGCATTCAAATCGTTTGCTTTAGGAATGTAATTTTGGCAACGGGGGAAAAATAAAGAACACAGTTCTCATAAACTTATCACGTACATTTTAGGTGGAGGTATGTGAATGCACAACTAGACATCAGACTTAGCTCCATCGAGAAGTAGCTCCCCAGTGGTGTTGTGATACTTCTATCTTCCGGAAGCAGCTTCAGGTAGAGAGTAATGGCTCGTAAATAAGAGACATTTGCAATTTTCGGTTCACTTGAAATTTACTGACTAGTACGGAGTAGTGGAACAATGTTTTTTGTTTCCTGTTGGTTTACTTCCACGGTGTGCGGCGAGACAATTCATTTTTACAGCTAACTGGAGAGTTTTACTGGTTGTAGTAACTGAAAAAGCCCATCTATTTAGGTCAAATTTCGTCCTGTAGAGTACGAAAGTTTTCATATCATTGGTATCGTTTACCAAAAGTGTGGTTCCAACCTGTTCTGAGGAATTATTGGGCTAACATGTCTTCAGTATCTCAAACGCTGATGTCAGTTAAGTGCTAATCCTTTTTCAGTACTAAACAGAGGATGAACTTAATAAAAACAGGCTTTTTCTGGACTTCCAAGAAGTTTATTTGTTCTCAAAATATGTTGTTTCGGAGAATACTGTTGTGAAACTTTTGGAACAAGGCTTGAAACCGGGGCTTTCCACGTTTCCGGTTCGAATCCACGCAGAATATAAGCATATGGACATGAACTGACTTCTAAATTACGAGTTTCGTGTACCATGGTTATCATTTTAGTTTAGATTTTGTTATTTGACTTGGCTATGGTGTGTGGTGCAATTTTCACCGTGCTTGTGCATAGGTATGTGAAACACCAGCAAAGTAACTATAACTGACTCAATCTTGCAGGTGCTGTCGAAATATTCTAGGTGAGCTATTTTCTTCACATTGTATTCCCTGTCCCCAAAACGTTATAAAATATCATAAAGCTAGGCTAAAATATAAAATTTTTACATAACTCAACACGGGTAACGGTGGTTCTGCCATGCTGAGTGGGCACTTGAAATTATGTGACCTTGGGTAGCACGAGAAATTAGCCGGAAGCCTAAAAGTTCAAAATTAGTGAAATGCGTAACATGAAAACTTTTAAACCTATGGAGATCAAATTCACCAAACTTGGTTTTCCTTACTGATGAATAGATGGTGGAACTTGAAGAAAACCTCTTTGTAATTCCGAAGTATCTATCATATGCATGTCCAACAGAAACTAGGACAAATACAGCGAATACTGGGTCATTCCTCCGGTGAATAACAAATTCAATTTGGATGGTAAGCTCCCCGGAGGAAAACGCACAGTTTAATTAAAATACCTGCGATAGACCGTACTGAGTAGGCTGTTGGTAGCCATCTTGTTGTTCGACTGATATGAGTGTGGGTTCTCGATGATACTCTTACAGAGTTTAAGCCCGCGGAGTTTTATTCTGCTTTTGTCTTTTGCCGATCGAACACGAGGAATCCTCCGTGGGAGATCACTGGTCAGCGCGTACTACAGTTCGGCAGCCGTACCAAAGGGGCCAAGTAGAATGGGAGGCCTTGTAACACGAGCGATTTTGATGCACTGCGTGGCCGACAGCGATTTAGTGAAATAGCCTGCCCAATGAGATGTCCCTGTGAGCCGAATACTCCCAGTTAGAGTGTGTTGACTGAGTAAATGGCACGGCGGACAGTGTTTCATTCGTTGAGGGTGAGTAGTGTAGTGAGCAGGCTGTTGGCAGCCATCTTGGTGTTCGAGTAATATAGGTGTGGATTCCAGATGATACACTCACCGAGGTTTGAAAGCTTTGAGTTTTCTCTGTTTTTTGTTTCAGGTCGAACACAAGCAACCCAGCAGCGAAAGATATCTGGTGCTTGTATAGCACAACACGTCATGAACAGCTTCTTCAAATAAAGATATACTGGAAACCGTAAACAGCCACTACATGTCTGTCGAAAGGAGGGAAAAAAGGGAGCCCATCGAGCAGCTATTTCTGTGATTAAAATTGCCGGGAGTCTTTAAATTAACGAAAATATTTTTTCACAATTTTGATATAAAAGACAGTGTCACGACTAGATACTGTGGTTAAACAGCCAAAATATCCGATGTGGTTATTGATGTCATCTGCAATATAATAAAAAGAATATGCAGAGAGCAATAGATATACATCTGGGATGGATTGTTCAACAAATTTCCATTCACCACGACCAACAAGGGTGGGGGAAAGTAGCTTGTTTCAGCCCTCTGCGGGTCTAACACTGGAATTCGCCCAACAAGTGTGGTTAAGTGCTTCAAATCCGAAACACACCGGAATCACGTCGCAAATATTTTTGGCTTTCGGTTTACGTCACAAGACCAAGGATGAGACCTAACGAGCTAGCAGTGTCGTTGCTACTTATGAAAATTTTTGGGATCTAGGCTTTCTAATAACTTTAAGGTTGCAAAACTCATCCCATCGGTTGACATGAGCTGCAATGAATCATGGCAAACCTCTTCGGGAAAGAACTTTCAAAGGTACCCTAGGCAAAGCAGAATTTATCGGGCTAACTGGAATGTTTCCAGTATGAAAGACTAATAGTTCATAGGGGAAAATTATTTTGGTATATTTGCTTGTTAAGTACTATTTCGAAGAATGAAGAGTAGCTTTCACTACTCAGACTGACGCAGTAGCCAAGCTCTTCAAGCTATCCATTTTCATTTCTTTTCCACCGACAGCTCCAACTTATTGATATGGCATTTGCTCGTTGACCACCCCGCGTGGTACACAACTTTTTTGATACAATTTGAATATCGTAGGGCCCTGACACACGAAATCCTATTTCTCTTCATCGCTCATTGACCCGAAGTCCATGATAAGAGTCATTCTCTGTCTAGGTCGACAATTATCAACGTTCATAGTAGGTGACGGATAGATACGAGCCGTTCCATACTGATTTTGGCTTGATGAAAACCCGGACTGTCCAGTGCTTAAAATATGGAATTTGAGCTTCCACACAACGGACTATTTTCACAGCTGAAACTTGGTTGATATGCTATACTAATGAATGGTTTCAAGTGTTTTTCTGTGGTGTTTTCAGTACTAGTGTAACACGGTAACGAACGCTCCCACGACACAACGAAAAAGACGACTACGACAAAGACAACTACTGCGGTTCGACTCGGACACAGATCAGCAGGGCCGCCGGATGTGCTGGATTCAGCCCTCTTCCGTGGGGGTTGCATGTACAGGATCAGTAAAGACATAGAAAGAATGGAAACCCGATGAGCCGAAGCCCAGTAAGAGTATAAGCAGGTACCAACACTTACATCAGACAGAATGGGAATGGCGGTCTCTGCCAATGCGTTACACTAGTTACATATGAAAAATTACTTTAAAAACACCGTAGTGCTGTAATATTTTGCGGCAGAGGATATGTGCTACTAATCCTGCAGTGGGTCTTTTAGTTATCTTAATTGTAACCACTACACCTCGACCAGTAATGTAAAAGAATTTTATAACTTCACGGAATTGATTGTTGGAACAAAGAGCCTGAATCCTATGTAATGGAAAATCCACTTGCATTTCTCACTTCGAAAAGCCGAAAGCTGCAAGCCCGAATCGAAAGGGGCCTAACTTTGCTTTAGGGACAGATGCTCTACCAGCTAAGCTATTGCGGTCTGGACAGTCGGGTGTGAATAACGCAAGTGACTAACCAATGATGCTTGAACCACTTTTCCAATGATACATAGCAACTGTAACTGCAATGCCAGTGACGGAAGGGTGCTGTATCATGTAGTGTAGATGCACAATGAACCGTTGCTAGCCAGCCCGGATAGCCTTGTGGTTAAGATATTAGACTCACAATCGTCCACCCAGGGGTTCGAGTCCCCTTGTGGGCTCGGTGGATATGCACCGCTGATGATGATTCCCAACACAGTTCAACACAGCTGTATCTTGCTTCCATGGTTTTCAATGGTGAATTGAGTGTAGAAGCTGCATGGCGAATCATATCATACAAATACAATATATATATATATATATATATATATATATATATATATATATATATATATATATATATATATATATATATATATATGTATATATATTCAGTCATAAATTCGGTTGAGTTAACTACCGTTATGAACATTCCACCAATTTCAGTGGATTCTGGGCATCAAACTACCGATTAACTGTTTCAGCTTGATCATAATTGGCTCTAATCATTGCTTTTCTGAAAATCTAGGTTACGCCTTCCGACTGGAACCCCGAGCTATTGGATCACTGTATGCGAACTGGGTCAAGAACAATTAGAATAACCTGACCATCCCGACCGGCCTAATTGCCGTGCAACATGAATCATATTTGCCATGGGTCAGCCTAAAAATGTTTCTCCCTAGGACTAGACGGGACAATTCGGCCAACAGAGCCGACTTCGAGAAAGAATGTGTTCAAAGAATGCCCTACGGTAATGGACGGTGGCCTAGAAATATGAAGATTTATCGGGGAGAACAGTGTTTCACATTGTTTGTGCTTGGATCAGTTGGTCAGCCCTTCGTGTAGTATATCTAATGAGGTTACCCATATTGGTGATCTACGGGCAAATAGACTGTGAGGAGGTGTACGCGCTGGAGTCGAACAGTCACTAATTTGCCCTGCATTCTCTTTCGAATTCCTTCAGTTTCGACGTATGAACGCTACCCTTACGTAGCAATCTCTTTTCTATGTCTGTTTTGTCTGTCTGTATGTTTGTGTGCCCAAGCCCGCGCTGGCGGGCGGGTGGGTGCTGAGGTGTCCTGGTGTCCGTATGTGCTTGACCTTTGGATACCAACAGTTGCTCTTCCAGTGCACAGGCTACATGTGTTTGCCGGTACCTGTGCCAGCCGGCAAGCAGACCGACTGAAGTCAAACATGGACCGCTGTCAGATAACGAGGAGTCAGTTCTGGACTGGCTGACTTTTACAATAATATGGGTACTGAAATATTCGAATAGTCCAGTGAGTCACATCAGTAAGCGTAAATTGTCCAGACGGACTTGAAAGAACCTCTATTCCAAAATAAAGTAGAAGCGAACAGTTTTGGCGGGAGACGAATGAGAGGCAAAGCTGTTACGCAGTGGGTCAGATAACTGGGAATGATTCTTTTGGTGTTATTTGTGTACACCCATTTTGTCATCTACCATTCACGTAGAACTGTCTTTTTTATTATGATCAAGGTATCTCAGGATCACCCGAAAATGCCTCGTTTTGACGGCGCTACAAATTATGGAAGTGGTTAACGTGATCAACTCACACTTCCAAGTGTATACAGAAACTGCAACAACTCTCATATATATATATATATATATATATATATATATATATATATATATATATATATATATATATATATATATATATAGGGATCTAGTTTGAATCCTCTAGAGTGTAACTGGATACTCTTTATTGAAGAGTATGTAAACTGGTGGACCAAATTCTTCCGGAAGCACGTGACCGGTTGCTGCCCCTCATCCGGTGTGCGTGCCTGGTACTTCTCTGTCTTTTCGCCTTCTTACGTGTACACTCCGTTGGTAAATTGAACTCAGTGATCTTCTTTCGGGCTTCAGGAGTGTGAACTGATACGCTTCATTGAGGAGTTCACAAATGACTCACAATTATGACTGACCTCGTTTATTAGTGTCCATGCCACTGCTAACTCAACGAATAACGGGGATGCTTATTCAGGCTGTTATATTGACAGTAAGTAGTATATAAATGCGTGGGGAAAACCCCCCGGAAGCATTTGACTGGTTTCGTGGTTATTGCCCGCATACCTGATAATGTTATGCGTCCAGAGATATGGTGGATCAGGTCGGCTGGACCGAGCGGCGAAGAAACCTTCGACGCACGATATTCAGGCCACGTTGAATTCGCACACCATGTTTGGTGCGAACAGTTCTACACTGTTTTCGATCTCCATCCAAATCCACTGACGTAAAACTATTAGATTGAACTTGCTGTTAATAATGAATAATCTGCAGAAAAGGTGAGCTCTAAAACGTTTTTGGAATTTAAAAAATGCACTGTGTTTCTCGCGCGCACTGTTTGCTGTATGAGATACCGACGACTTAACGTGAACAAAAGCAGCTAGAAATGATCTCGCTGGGGCAAAAATTTCAAATTCCACTTAAGTAATCCATCTATATCCGTCGGTTTTTATCATCCCCTCCATTAGAATACAATCCCAAGCTCAACTATAGCATATTCATCCCAGTTCGCTGTTCTCTATTTCAAAGTTCAACCCAGCTGCACAAATGTACACACCAGGATTGTGGTAAACAACTGTCACTCGCCACTTTCTAGGAAACAACTTTAATAGGTGGAATTGTAAATACCACTGGAACATTTTAGGGGACAGTCTGAATTGTTCATTACTGGCTATGAGGTCCTAAGATCTGATTTTGAGATTGTGTTTAAAAATCGAAAGAAAAACTGGTTCCCCTTTGGTAGATATTTTTCGGTCAACCTAAGCTGCATTCTTGCAATCTCGTTTTGATGGTTTGCGTATCTCATCGAAACAACCTTCTTTGTCGCAACGAGCTACCAGCTAGGATCGATGGCACTGTTTGTGCACTTTGGGTTGAAAATATAGCACGTAAAGCCTGGGACAAAATACGGAAATTCCATGCTTCCTCGATGTTTATTGAAAAATAATTGTGTCAGCTTGTACCCTTAAAAATTATTGCTCAATTTTATTTTGCCCCGATTTGGATTTCCGTCTGAATACGAGCAAGCGGGATCGATCGGTTACCCCTCCCTCCGGCTTTATTTTTGAACGTTCAAAATATCTAATTATCTAGCTGCAAACAATGCAATTTCATTTTGAAAAACTTCGGGTTCTCATGAGAAAATCGATTTCATTCAGACTCAGTGGCAGGATAGTTCATTTTCTTAGTCACATCCGAATTGCAAAATTAGGTGTTTGGCAACAGCCTATCAACAGTTATACTGTCCGCTAACCAGCCAACAACTCTTGCGGGTTTTCGTTCCCCGTGTATTTTACTGCTTCGTATTGGTCTTGCCACAGCATTTACAACGATTCCGGTATCATGAGTGATTTTGTTTCTCGTAAATGGTATCAGCCACCATTCGCTTGCATTCCATTTGCTCACAACTTGAGCAAATTGTTCCGAAAAGTTTTCGTATTTGCGGTCTAATGGCATTTTTATTCATTGTTATTTATGTTTCGGAAAATTACCGCAAAACAATCGTTCACCTTTATTGAAAGGTTCCTTTAGTTCACTAAAGAAGCCCATTAACGTAATCGGAACACAGGATGCAGGCGAACATATAGTTTCGGTGATTTCATTCTCAAGCCATTACAACCACATTTATATTGGTAACAACAACTGTACGAAGCTTACCAGAAGAGTTCTAAATGTCTCTTTCAGAATATGAAAAGGGAGGGGGAGACGAGCGCGTTGATGAGTTAACTTTGACCACGCAACACTGGCACGAATGACTGGGTTGCGTAATAGGTGGTAATTAACTTACGTCACAATTACGTTCAGGTATGATATAATCAACTGTTGGCCAGGGCAGCTGGAGTGATTGAATGAAATTTCGTTGCGCGCATAGTTCAGGCCTCAAAAGAAGGATGCCAACTGCTTCAGCACTTGCTAGCGCTCGAAGCCTGATTGTTCTTGATGCACTTTGTGGGACGGGGTAGACTGTTGTAAAGGCTGAGTGGACGCCTATCGCGTGACGGGTTTCAACTTAGTGTACAATAATGAAACGATGCGGATCCACTCCCTCCGTGCCTAAGTCACCTTGGACGGTGTTCTTCGATGCGTTTGGATAGCTATCTTGTGAGTTCAACGCGTATGAATTGCTTCAGTCCGATAAATGGGCTATCTCAAGCTACCAAAAAAGGTATTTGACTATGCAGTCAGTTTTGTGCCTGGCACGTGTTACTCTACTGGGACTACACATAAATCCGTGGAGGGCACTGCGATGTGGCTAGCCACTGAATAAAGCCACCAGTATTTGTCATGTTTCGTATACCCGACAAAAATTTCCATAAGAAGCGAATGGACCTTGCTACCAACCACTGGTTTGTCTAGAATATAGGGGTTCTTTTCACACCATGGACTTGTAGTGACCTCGATCGTTTTGAGAAAATGACTATTTTCTGGACACCATTTTGGATCTATTTTCTCCACGATCTTTTCTGACGTTTGACATTGACCTCAGTGTTCTCCGGTTGCCTAGGTTTTACTGGACTGACTTTTCCGAGGTTTCCGTCGACCTCGTTTTAAATCACTTTCACTTTCGGTCGTTCGCTCGCGGTTCACTCTCTGCACAGCCGTCGCGTTTCGTTCCGTTTTCCGTTCGGTGTATCTCTCGTATCGGTACTGTTTCGGTGCCACGATATATAGAATAAACCTCGCATCTGTAAACCGACTTACGTCTTCTCTATTTGTCCGATAGAGGGGATATCGTTGGTATTCGCTGCTAGACCCGATAGGAGACACGTTCGCCAGCCGCTCCCGAACGTCTTCTATATTGGTGAACCCAAGAACTTCCAGAATCTCCTGGATTATTCGCCCGCCCGGTGAGTCTGTGATTTATCGCTGTATCACGTCCTCCTTTCGTTGCACGATATATATTTTTTACGATATATTATCGCAACGTAACCATGTCAGAGGATAAGGCGCAGCTCGACACAGATCTCACTTTGTCTGCGGTTGCCTTTAAACCAGTGGCGTTTATCCCTCATGATCCAGAGGTTTGGTTTGCAGCCTTAGAACTGCAATTTGAGGCACGTAGGATTGTTGGCCAACGCCAACGATTTTCCTATGCCTTAGAGGCAATTCCAGGTGATGTTATCGCTTCGGTGAGGGATTTGGTATTAAATCCTCCTCAAGTGCAGCCGTACGATCCGCTTAAGGAGGCTATACTGCAACATTTCCTTCCTTCTCGGGAGGAACGGTTACGTCAGCTACTAGCACGGCACCCCATAGGGGATACTAAACCCAGCCGCCACCTAGCTCATCTCCGGTCTTTGGCAGGGCCCGCCGATAAGGATTCGGAGATAGTTAAGGAACTGTGGTTGGACTCTCTACCCTTCCATGTTCAGACCACCATTACTGCTCTCCTCGAGGACTCGTCCTTGGCACGAGCAGCCGCCGTGGCTGACAAAATTGTCGCACGTGTCGGCAGTGGGGCTAATCCCCATCGCGCAATCCTAGGGGTGTCGACCTGGATGAAT
Organism: Fasciola hepatica; assembly: GCA_948099385.1. Lineage (NCBI taxonomy): Eukaryota > Metazoa > Platyhelminthes > Trematoda > Plagiorchiida > Fasciolidae > Fasciola > Fasciola hepatica. The sequence goes on along the minus strand of CANUEZ040000159.1, from coordinate 3,410,848 downwards.
CGCCGGAGAGGCCTCGGCAATCTCGATCCATCCAGCGCCGCCTGTCCTTCAAGGACAGAGTTAAAATACCTACTCCTCGCAGTAGCCCACGTAAACAACGGCACGGACGGGCGCCCTCCACTGCCCACGTCCGCCGTGAATCCGCCTCACCTGCCTCATCCAAACCTGATCATCCTACTAGCGGCTTTTGTTGGTTCCACCGCGTTTTCGGACCAGCCGCCCGTAGGTGCAGACAGCCGTGTTCATACGCGGCGGGAAACGCCACGGCCGGCGAGTAGAAGCGGCCGTACTCGCCGGCAATCAGTCTCAGGTTGGCCGTTTATTTTACGTGCATGATTCGTGCACTAACGCTAGGTTCCTAGTCGATACTGGGGCCCAAGTTTCTGTCTTGCCGGTTGGTAAAGACAAGCCACGAGCTTCTCTGCTTCGGCAGTCAGCGGCGAATGGTTCCTCCATTCCTACCTACGGCACGAGACAGCTTGCGGTCAACCTGGGACCACGACGACGGTATCTGTGGACGTTCATTCTTGCGGATGTTCCCACAGGCATACTGGGAATCGATTTTCTGCAGAACTATGAATTACTTGTTGATTCACGTAGGCTGCAGCTTATCGATCCTTCGTCGGACATTAATTTTACGGGTATTGCAGCTCGAACAGATGCACACCGAGTCACAGGATTGTTTTCTAACATTCCGCACGATTTTCAGTCTTTGTTTATTAAATTCCTCATATTGACTAAACCTTTTGAAGAGATAGAGACAGTGACCGATCGTGTGGCACACCACATTGCCACTAACGGACCACCAGTCACGGCACGACCTCGCCGACTGGCCCCGGACAAATTGGTTTTCGCCAAACGTGAGTTTGACACTTTACTTTCTAAAGGTATTGTTCGTCCTTCTCACAGTCAATGGGCCTCACCTCTGCACATGGTTCTTAAGAAAGATGGCGTTAGCTGGCGACCATGTGGCGACTATCACGCACTAAATTCGGTTACCCGTTACGATAGTTATCCGATACCCCACATACACGACATCACGGCAACACTTCACGGCACCACTGCATTTTCCAAGATCGATTTGGTGCGAGCCTATCACCAGATCCCAGTCGCCGCTGAAGATTTCGAGAAAACCGCTGTCACGACTCCTTTTGGTTTGTTTGAGTTCCTACGTATACCTTTTGGTTTGCGAAATGCTGCTCAGACATTCCAGAGGTTTATCGATAGCATTACACGAGACTTGGAATTTGTTCACGTCTATATCGATGACTTGCTAATCGCATCGTCGAGCGTAGATGAACATTTCCAACATTTGACGCTACTATTTCAACGTTTGTCCGAACATCGAATAGTAGTCAATCCTGATAAATGTGAACTTGGCAAACCGGAACTCGTGTTCCTCGGCCAAAAGATCACTCGAGAGGGTATTAGGCCTTGCGAGGATAAAGTGCGCGCTATTTTAGATTACGCCGTACCGTCCTCAATCAAGGAGCTCAAGGCATTTTTGGGGTTAGTTAACTTTTATCGTTGTTTCATACCCCATGCCGCTGAACGTTTGCTTCCATTAACTGACCTACTTCATGGCAATCCACGTAAGTTGTCGCCTACGGATGCCGCACGAGTAGCGTTTTCGGAGATTAAAGCGACATTAGCTCAGACCACGCTCCTCATGCACCCAGTTCCGTCCGCCACGCTAAGCATAGCGGTGGATGCATCCGACTTTGCCATCGGAGCGGTCCTGCAACAGTCTGTTTCTGGGATCTGGCAGCCATTAGAGTTCTTCTCTCGACGCCTCAATCCCACGGAAACTAAATATAGTGCTTTTGAGCGCGAACTGCTGGCTGCATATAATGCCGTTAAGCACTTCCGCCATGCAGTCGAGGGTCGATATTTCATCCTCTTTACAGACCATAAGCCTCTGACGTATGCATTGCATACTAAGTCTGATCGTTACTCTCCACGAGAAGTCAGACATTTAGACTATATTTCTCAGTTCACGACTGACCTACGACATGTTAAAGGTGAGTCGAACTGCGTTGCAGATGCTTTGTCGCGTATTCCGCTTAATGCCATTAAATCTCCGGTTTTAGACATCCCTGCCATGGCTGCCGCACAGGCACAGGATTCTTCATGTATGGAAGCAGCTCAGTCATCGTCGCTACAGTGTCAGTCCGTACCTCTGGCCACCAGTGCCGGGACTATAGTCTGCGACATGTCTACTGGCATACCTCGACCAGTCGTACCCTCTGCATATCGACGTCTCGTGTTCGATACCCTTCATGGACTATCACATCCAGGCATCGCAGCCAGTCTCCGATTAGTAGCTGCACGATACGTCTGGCCGTCCATGAATAAAGATGTTCGTATGTGGGCAAAACAGTGTCTACAATGTCAACGATCTAAAGTGCATAGGCATGTAGCTTCGCCTATCGGTACTTTTGCTACGCCTGATGCTCGCTTCGATCATATCCACGTAGACATTGTGGGTCCATTGACCCCATCACACGGGTATACCTATTTACTAACGTGCATTGATAGATTTACGAGGTGGCCCGAGGCTATTCCCATCTCTGTCGTCACGGCCGAATCAGTGGCTCGACATCTGACAGAACGATGGATAGCTTCATATGGTTGTCCTTCCACAATCACTACCGATCGAGGGCAACAAGTTGAGTCCGATCTGTTCTCTTCATTAACTCACATGCTGGGTACGGAACGCATTCGCACGACCGCGTACCATCCGGCATCGAATGGTTTAGTCGAGCGTTTTCATCGCCAACTGAAAGCGGCTCTTAGAACACACGAGAGCCCCGACTGGTACGAAACGTTACCGCTAGTTCTGCTTGGTATCAGGACTTGCATAAAGGCAGATATCCAATGTTCCGCCGAAGAACTTGTCTACGGCACGACATTACGATTGCCTGGGAAATTCTTTACGCCACGGAGTACAGACTCACTTTCCGTACAGACTAAAGTTCACCGTTTGTCTACGTACATGCAAAATCTAGCTCCGGCGCAGACTCGAATGCAGCCAAGACAGGTTTTTGTTCCGAGCGAACTCGAAACTTGTTCGCATATCAAACAAATGAGACTGTCATTGGATTTCATTAGCAGACTCAATTTGAGACACTCTTTGGTCGAACGATTACTTTGCGAATGGGTCCTTTATGGGTAAGCAACTGTGTGAAATGTGGTTTGTACGAAAGGAATTTTCAGATAGAATTAGCAAGTCCATAACGAAAATGCAACTTTCGTCACGTTAAACTATTTTGGCTAGGTTGAAAAATCAACTGTCCTACTTCTCGACCGATCCAAAAGGCAAAATCAATGCTATGTGAAATTACGTCAGAACACTCTGAAGATAGGTTCGTTTTTAAAATTCTCTGATAATCAGGTGACTGAGTGTAACATGTAACGTCTCGCAAAGAAACTTTTTCGTCTTAGTATAAAAAAGTTCACTAACGAAGTATTCACCTATGCATAAGTCGTCTCTCAAAGGAATCGATTGCTAGGTGGATTGTTACGTCACAAAAACTATTGGCGGAAGGGTAGTACATGCTGATGTTCAACAAACTTAACTCGGTTATTCGGATCAGCCCGCTGGGACCTAGATGACGCAGTGGTAATGCGCACGCCTTCGAAGTGAGAAGGCCCAGGTTCAAACTCCGGGAGTGGTGTAGGATATGCACCACTGATGAGCTCTTAAGAGATTGAAACTCAAGTCTGGCGCTTCCGAATGCAAAGATTACCGGATGATCTGGGGTTCGTGAGTGAGAAGTGGAGTCCAGACGAAAGTCATCCAGTGAGAACGAGCAGTGGATAGCTTGGTGGTTAAGGGTTTCATTAATCGACGATCACCTTGTATTCCTGTTTCCTTGTGAATTCAGTACATTTGAGCTGCTCATGATTAATACAAAGCTGTGGGAACCGGCCGTACAGCACTTCCATGGTTTTCTATGGTGAGCTGAGTGTTGTTGCCGCCTAATGAATCACATTACGTGTAAATTAAATCAATTTCTTATGCCCAACTTCTATATTAATTAGTCATTCAGTATCTGATGCATATTATGTGAACGTCAGCTGAATTTTGAACTCGAACCTGTAATCCATCTGGTTTGATACATGGTTCCTTCAGTGGCATATTCATGTGGCTGTGATACAGGCCAAAATGACTTATTTATCCAATGCTACCTATAGCTGTATATATATATATATATATATATATATATATATATATATATATATATATATATATATATATATATATATATATATATATATATATATATATATATATATATAGTCTCATTTCCCCAAAACCAGATATATGAATGCCTGAGACAAAATATATCGAAAAGATATTCGTTCGTGTTACAAGCTTCTTGAAAACTGGCATGTTTCCGACGAAACACCAGCCTATTTGATCCTACTTCTACTGATCTGTGAATGATTACACGAGGATACTGCGGGGGTGACGTACTGTTTAGTCATCGAGAGGGATCTTCAGCACTTACACCATTTGAATACTTAACTTCACATTACTTAGGAGTCAAACGCAAGGCTTTGACAAGTTCAAAAAATACTCAACAGGAATGCATGCGCCTTCTCAAACTATTCAGATTATTGTGTATATTGATTTAATTTTGTTGAACGCAAACAGCTTGCTGTGAATAATGACATTCATGCTCACTTTTTTGTATCTGAATGTGCGTGTATGTATGGCGGAATAAGGTGAGAGTGTGTAGTCGACTCGTGCCAAATTAGACTTTGCCCAAAACGGCCTCCGTTCTTGTCCCACATTGACGTGCATTAGAGTCTTACACAAGTGAACGTGACTAGGCTATCAAAATTTGTGTATATATGTGTTTAAAACTGGTCAATTTGTATGCATGCATGCATTGCTTGTCTGACTCGTAACCGGACATTGTGCAACAAGGGGCGGGGGAAGGAGAACATGATAGACGGACGTTTATGAGCTCAAATTTGCCGCCAAATGACGACCAACAAGCACACAAAGAACATACAAACAAGAGCAGGACAAAAGTCATCCATGGATCCCACGCGCATCAAGCGGATAGGTACGCTGCCTCCCAAACAGTCAACCGCTCTCCCTCTCTCTCCAGCTTCCTGATCTTTTATGATCACACCGCCAACCGTCGTTGTCATCCTGGTTCTTCTGCCAGAACCCTGTTGGGCCGGAACAAAAATATATTTGACATTTCCGAGGCAAATGAGTCATCTTAGCTTGAAATAAGGAAAAATGAAGAACGCGGTTCCGAATAAAATACCGTGATACAACTGGGATATCAATGAAAAAACGTACAAAGGGAGAACGGACTGAAACATCTGGGCGACTGGCGACTGTACACCGTATATTCCGGAGTACTGTTCCAATTGTGTCGAAATTCAAATGAAAGGTAATTAATCTATCTCACAGTCAAGACGTTGCACTCTGGCACAAATGTTTTTTCTCATGCGCATGTATCACTTGATGGGTAGTAAATGGAAAGTCATCCAGGGTTAACGTCCAGCTCCGTGAAAAACAGCGTGATCCATAATTACGTGAGCGTGTGAAACACAAACTGAAAAATGAGGGATATTAAATTACAAGAACAACACGTTTACACACTTTTATCGCTCGTGTTTACTAATGTACTGAAATGTTCCGCTCCTGAGTGCATATTTCACCAAAATCGCGAAAGCGAAACGATAGTTCAACGCAGGACGCTCAAATGACCTTCGTTTCAAGGGCATACACTGTAGTTAAGGCAATTTTTCTCAAGAGCCTAACATTAACCGCAGACTTTATGCTGAACGGCGAGTTTATGCGACATATTCAAAATCTGTTTCTGCAATTTTTGCTTCTTTCTGCTAAGCTCAAACAAAATCGAAACTTTGTAAAGAAAATAACGGCTGCTGGCAGAATTGGAGTTTACGTATAGGTGACCAAAACCACCGGTGGGGAATTTGACTTTTGTGTATGTAAACATAATTCCTATTTGACTGTTGGTTTAGTTCGATCTCAAAAGCTTCAAGCGAACTTACCATGGCTAACAAGCTCAGTTCTAAGAAAATACTACAGAGCTATAAGAAGTAAAGTTAAGTCAAAATTTCATATTCTCAAATACTGTTTAGTATATTATAAAAAAGGGGCCGAAAACAATCTCATTAATTAATCCCAGTGATTTATAAATGAAAGAACTTCATAACCAACAAACAAGTTCTCGGTAACTTCAACCTCTGGCTAGTACAGTTACAAATATACAGTAGAAGTGCTTAGTTCTGAAATAATATTTGCCATGACAAAATATGATTGGTTGATCAATTTTGATGGTGTTGTGTGGTTCGAAAAGGGGGGAATTTTGTTGTTCGTGGAAGGGATAGTCCGGCAAAAAAGTACATTTGAAACGAGCTGACTGCTTGCTGTCACCCGTGGGAGGTCACGATCGAGGTCACCTTGATTTTGTATACCGGTTTCCGATCGCTGCCAGAGTAGTTGAAGTGATTTCACACGTCGTTTATGTGAACGTATCTACCGATTTCGCCTTTCCAAATGGGTTGGACAAATGGCCTTCGGCTAATTCATGGGTACCACTTTGACTATCTGGAAAGCTTCGTTGTTCACCTGGTACCGTGTGTCGGCAAACGGGGTAGCCCTAGATACCATAGAAAAACCACCCAGTTACTTTTGATAATCGGACCAGATTTTCATTTTGACTGACAAACACGTATGCCTAGATGAACTACGGGAAAAGTTTAAACAGGCACTCGTCGCTCTCAATTCCACATACGAAGTGAAAATAAGAGACAGCCTTTATTTTATGGCTGTATGCCTTTCGAGAAAAAGGAAGGTGAAAGGCGTGCCCATTGCATGTCCCGCAAGCCGAAATGGACAGGAACATACACACAAACGATTTGTAGCATCATTTCAGCTTCCTTGGCAGCGATCTGAACGAGGTAAACAGAATCACGATGACCTCGACCATGACCTCCTACCCCGTTTCAGATGTACTTTGTTCGCCGGACTATCCCAACCACTAACAACAAACTTTTCTCCTTTCCTAATCTCAAAAGGCGTACACTATTGATTTACCAACCTTATTTTGACAGTGTAAACAGTATTCAGAGAATATGCAGTCCTATCTAATAAAATCTTTGTTCGTTCGAATTTTAGCAATGCCTGTTTGCACACAAAAATATACTGCAGGATTACACCCGCCGGTTGACGTACTTGCACATACAAACACGCACGAGACATAAGAATTTCATGGAGTATTCTGATGAACTGATATATAAGGTCCACAAAACGTGAATTTATTTACTTCCAGGAGCTATCGTGATGCGATGGTTTCTGTATGAGCACGCGAACGCGTAACTTAAAACATCTGTGCACATAATTTGATAATTTAAGTCCATTCCTACATTTGAGAACAGTCGGAGTAAAACTCCGTAAACGATCAACAAAAATGGGTCGCTGTGTGTCACTTGATATTCAGCGTTTCCTGATTCCGCGGATTCACTCAGGCTCTGCTGACCTCGCCTTTCCATCAGTCTTTTAAAGTTTCCAAAGGTCCTTTGCCTAATCATCTTGTCCTATCTTTCATCAGAGAATATAGTCACTTGATTGACGTGTGATGCATGTACAACGCGTGCGTTAACTTTTTGCTAATCTTCAGCTGGAATTTCTTGAATGCGATCTCCCGGCACCGATTTAAGCACTTTGACAGGTATCCAGTTATCAGTGTTCCCCATCTCGGCGAAAGCACAAATGCAGTTACTTTCGGTGTCTCCCATTCTTTACAGTATTTGATCGTACACCCCTACTACTTATTTGTCGATCGCTTCTCTCACTGTAAAACCACTCATACCAATAAGACCTAAGATTGGGCATCTTTTCCTTCGAGAAGTAAAAAATACAGACCGAGAAAGAGGTAAATATAATATACACACGATTAGTAACTTGGTGGTTATATAAATATACTTAAATATACTGGTACCAGAAAATACCTAAGCGAGTGGGCTAAATTTCCCCGGAAGCACACAATCGGTTTAGCTGTTGTTGCCGCTCTTCAGATATGCGTACCTCATACTCTGCCCACTGATCTTCATAATTGTGCACTCCGTTGATATATTCGTCACTAGGATCTGATTTGAAGCCTCAGAAGTTACAATAGATACTCTTCATATATATATATAAATATGGGATTGGAACAACCATGTCAAATGCCCCCCACCCAACTGAGACGAACCACACAGTGAACGTGGATAAAGCTTTGCGACCCCTGTATAGGGTCCGACATCGGCTGTCAAGATCTGTGAGCAGTTGTATCTTGGCTACAAGGGAAGCCGTCGGGATTTGCTTCCACAACCCCCGTTTATGTGCTCAAAAGTGATGTGTGCATGAACCCGGTCTACCCTGGCCCACTCACCATCCGTCCGAAATCTTAATTCCTGAGAAAGTGTTAATCCGCTCATACCTGGCCTCTGGATAATCCTGTCAACCTAGGCGTGAACGATGATTTTTGATGCTATTTTTGTTGACTGTATCCCTTTTCCGTGTAGTTATGCGTACTGTATTGTATTGGCACGATTAAGAGTTACCGAGAACGAGCTTGTTCGCCTACCTGTGGGATTTTTCCCATAATATATATATATATATACATATATATATATATATGCAAAGTACAATACATATGGTAGGAAGGCAAGTTACGCCTTGTATCTACTGCAGAAATAATAACAAAAGATAATCACAAAAGTGCGTGTTAGGCAAAGTATAAAAAGAAGAGTATTATACAAGATCTGTGATGAAACAAGAAGGGGACAAACCATGGAAAAGTCTTAGGAAGATGTACATTATATCTTCTGGCAAGGTGACTGATAATGGGACCGCGTTAGGCGGTTGTCGATCTAATCGCTATGACTTTCGAATAATCTCACCTGTATTGTGAAATCCAGGAGACTCAAAGAGTTTTCTAAACCAACCGACACCAGAAAACCCCAGATATCCTTAGGTGTGAAAAGCACTCTGATTGATGGAACTGATAAACGATCTCCGTGGTTCTCAATAACTGTGAGAATTCTGTCAATACGACCAGTGGCAGAAACAAGAGACCTCGTGAAATTCACTCACCCTTGGAGGAAAGAACAAAACTAGCCCACTAATGACAGATCAAACTTTTATTTGCCCACCCACTCGTGAGCAACTAAAATCTTTCAGAATCATCATACCCCAAGTTTGTATCTTTTGTGTGAATGAGGTAAACCGTGGAAATGGGCACAGTGGACATTTTTGTGAGGAACTTTCTAAGCCGTGAAGGTTATGTTAGTACCGCATTGTTGTTGGTAGATGTAATATTCCAACGTTTCGGTTACCGTGGATAACCTTCCTCCTTAAGTCATTTCTGCTTAGACGTACTGATCAAGAAAACAAAAGCTAAAGTGGATAGACTTACTTTTTTCGTGCACATTTCCTCTTCCTCTAGGATTTATGAAACTCGATATCACATTTGAAGCGTATCTGTCATAAAAACATGTAGACCAATGACCAGTGCTGTATTTCGTTTGGAAAGTAGATAATCTCTTTACTTCCCCTCTTATTTATAACGTAACAAAGTACAACAACACAGGAAGAAGGCAGCGACCCAAATAAAAGCTGCCGAATCACAAAGTGACCGGCCGTGCCGGGATACGAACCCAGGTCGTCATTCTCCCAAGTCCACGAGGATAACCTTTTGACCACCGCCGGGGAAAGTAAGAAACGGTCCAAAGACCTCCTAGCTGGCAGAAAGCTACGTACCCTGGCGAGCCTAGTTGGGGATTGTCGTAGGTTTCAACTCGCCAAAGTGCAAGGGCAAGTCTCCACCTGGGACTAGGAGGTCCGTGATTACCCTGGTCCCGGCGCAAGATAAGGCTTTAACCTTACCCTTGCCGGGGACCGTTAACACAAAGCCCGATGCAACTTTTGATATCAATACGGAGGAGCTTAGTATGGTTCGCTAACACAATGTTCACAGGCAGTTTTGCTATTTCTGCGTGACGAGGGTACAACTGCTACCAACGGATCGGCTAGTTCCAGTTGACACGTCCCAGCCTGGTTTTACTAAGGCATAGATGAAGCAACTTCGGGAAGTCTAATGAAAATCTATGAAACTAAATGCTATTACACATAGCCAGATAACCTTTTCAATTTCAAGTATAGTTCAAAAACAACTTCTCCAGATGTCTAGTGAACAAGGACAAATTAATACTGGCTTCCGAAATTCACTTGAGTTTGCTACTTGCAACTTTCTATGCAGTAGCGATGCTCAGCTAATCACTGAAGGCCACGGCCGTTTCGTACGTGTTAATGGTCATCATCAGTGCACATCCACACAGCCCCTACTGGGACTAGAACCAAAGGTGATCCGTTGTGAATCGAAAACCCAATTACGAAAGCATCCAAGCTGGTTCTCAACGGTTTGTTGGACATAAATATTGCATACTACATTAGCCTTTCGTCATTAGTTTCTTGCAGAGTGATGGTATATCAACGAAGTCCTTTCATAAAAGACCCATATCTAGAGGTCTAACTCCAACGAAGTCATTCCTTTACTAGGACTAATCTAAGAAGGTTCACTACTGTATGAATGCAGGTAGTAGACAGTCAGGCACTGCTCACGATTTGTAATAAGGAAGAAACATTTGAACAGTGCTTGCATAGTGCGCTAAGCACTGCTAGGGTATAGTGAATTTTATTCTATAATAATCCAATCTCTCATTGTCTATGTCCTTAATTACACGTTGTCAACAGCTAGCCTAATGTGACATCTGAGCACTGCCATTCGTTGAATTATTCCGAGGAGAATCCAAATAAAAAAGTCTTCATAGGTGCGCGTGTTCTACCCATAGTTGTTCATCGCGGGGGTTCGAATTTGCACTTGGGACCCGGTGGATTTTTATCACAGCTGATGACTGGGGACAAACTTAATGAATCAGCTGTTATCCCATGGTGTTTCTAGTGGCTGATTTCCCCATCAATTTCATTTGAAAATGAGAACCACAAAGGTGCCCACGTGGAAAACTCCGATGAACTTCCGTCTGCTGATTTCATGACCGGAGGTGGTCAAACGGTCGTCACGGTGGATTTGAGTGCCTTCTAACCCGGGTCTGAACCGAGTCTCCGCAGCCGACGGTCCTTTACTCCGATTGGCGGTCTCTAACTGGCAGCCCGTCAGCTTCTGGAACGTTACATCGTTTTTATTTCAGACGGTTGATTCTGTCTATGTGCAAATGAATAACATCCAACAAACAGTAATTCTCTTTCCGCACTCCTCTTGGGACTTAGAATACTTAACAGAAAGTTACTTTCAATAGAAGGTTCCGTACTACTGTTACAAGAAACTGAACTTACTCCGCACGGGTACCCCAAATTTATCATACTGTTTACTCAGCTAAGACAAAACCGGCACTTGATGCGTGCCGGTACCCAAGTAAGTAGCTTAGGAAGTTATCTAAATGTATTTAATGTCAACCCATGATATATGAAGCCTACAAAAGTTTGGGACTAAGCGTGCACCGCTTGGCTACTTGAATGAATAGTTGTTGTCGCTAGATCGTTATTCAGACTAATCTGCTTACATCGACAACTGGAAACATCTGTAAGCCGGTCCATTGGATAGTCTTCAGTGATCGCATCCTGACATCAGATCATGTAGAAGAATCAGAGACAAGTCCAACCGGTAGATATCCCATTATCCGCTCATATCTGGATTCCACAGACTGAATGAGTGCTTCCACTGAGATAAATGAAGAATTGGCAATAAAAAGCAAACTAACCCGATACATGTTGTTGAGTAATGATGCCTGAGGGCACACATTGACGGCACTCCGTAAAAACACCGCGTACCTCCCGCCAGCAGCTTCCTATTACTCTTTTTCCTACCACTGTGAAGGCAAGCGAAGAATGTGGTTCATTCCTTATGGAATGTTCACCTCAACATATTTGTTTCTGAGGCAACAACAAGTAAAAGAGAAGGAACTCCCATTTCATATACCTATCTCACTAATTCATACATAGGGATTTCCATTCAGAATCGAAACCAAATCACAAGACATGATTCTGCCTTACTTCGATAGATTATGGAACAAAATAGAGCTCCTCAATCCCAACATGAAGTGAACTCATGGGAATCAGCAGCATGACTCCGACAGTTGCGTAGTCCACAATTATGCTGGTCCTAAAGTGAATATTTGTTCGGTGAATGATTTTGCATCTGTTTATCTATACTCTTCAATGTGATATAAGGAGGTGGATTAGTTCACACAACTACTAAGTTGCCCAACTGGTCAATAAGATGGAAAGCAGGAAAAAGATTCCGGATTCCTTCTGAGTCGGCTAAGGCTTCACGGATAACTTGAATCGAGGATGAATACAACCTCAGAAGGTGCGGACTCTATTCTCATGCGAGACCATGAAGTTCATCTAATTCTCTTATCCCTAAATTCATAAATGGGAAAGTATAACAAACTACTGGTTAATAATCTTTATAAACGTTATTTTGATGCACACTTACTTTTTCCAGTGGGCAAGTCGATTGAGAATCTTGACTGACAATAACATTAGTCATGATACTAGTACGATAATATCACCTTGACCCCGGCTATGGCCTCCAACAAGAATGATAATAATAGCTGATATCATTTTGGAAAAAAAAATTAGAGGTCTTGAGAGTGAGTAGTAGGAGATCTGATGTTTACACAGCATGATCCATCATGTGGTATCAAAGGCAAACTCGCAACTGACTAACATAAAAGCACTGTACAGTTGTTTCATCCTCGTTAGAAATCATCAGAAGTGCACATCCACTGAGCTCCCGTTGAGCCTTGAACCCCAAGTTGGATGATTGCGATTCGAGCAACTAACCACCGGGCTATTCGTGTTGGATCTTATCCGTTTGCTGAACATCAAGTTACTGGAACTGGACATCAGCATCCCACTTTCGTCGAAGTAAGCCGAAACTCGCCACATGGTGCAAGTGGATGAAGCTCCTCGACCCCTGTATATGGTCCGAGGTCGGCCGTTCAGATCAGTGCTAAGTCACATCTTGGCCACAGGGGAAGCGGTTGGGATTCTCCGCCACAAACCAGTTGTGTGTGCTCAAAACAAACGCGCCCATGGACTCAGCCTATCACGACCCGAATTCAGGTCTTCGACCGTCCGAAAGCTTATACTCTGCTTAAGTGATAATCGGTTCACACCCGGCTTCCAGATAAACCTGGGCCACAACAGATGTTAACATTGATCTCTATCACTAATTCTGCTGACTGTATTCAATAAGTATTTTGCCTTATAAGTTACGTTTTATTCATCCGAATGAGAATCCCTGGAAAAAGAGCTCGTTCGTGGACTTGTGTTTTCCCAACTGTTTTATTCTACTTTTTAAAAAGCAAAAATGCCATCTGAATCAACTTGCCTACCATAGATTTATAAACAACCATTTGCGCATAAAATACAGCTTTGGATGCGTATTTTTATGCACTTAAATTTAGTGTTGCAAACGTTTTCCAGTCATCATGACTTACATACAGGGGGACTAAAAAGTAATCTTCCTTTACCATACCGCCTACCTGCGGCCTGGGAAGGGCGTTTGATGACCTGAACGACAGTACAAAAATCGATGATCTCGGTCCAATTTGTTTAGACCACTCCGCTTGCCTCATTGGAATATTACCGGGGTGGTCTATATTCGGTAGACACACATTTTTCCTTGGAATTACCTCCTCTTTCCCGAAATTTTAGTAATATATCACTATACAAGTTTGTGGTACGAAATTCCCGCTAGTTCTGTTGCGATCCAAAGGCGCTCAGGTTTGTTTGACCTAGCTCATCATGATAAATTAGTCTAGGGTATAGAGGTCCGAAATTAGCTGAATCGTAAAAGTGACTTATGATTAAACAGAAGGAGGTAAAATTAACCGTGAATGGTTTTGTCACGAAGAAATAAGTGCTGACCCCACTAGAAGGGTTTCTTTTTAGACTATTGAAGTCGGAATGTTGTAAGCAGCGTAACTTCGTGCAACAGTTGTTGTTGCCGTGGCCGTAACAAGTGATTCTTTTATTGTTCTCATGTACAAATTCTCCCCAGCCCCACACCTCTTTTTTCACACCTTCGTTTTTCACACCTGGTTACACACTTCACACTTACTGTCGTTCACACAACGGACAAGGTTCATCAAGTTGAGGCATGCTGTCAAGTTACCGGATTTGTTGCACACTTGCTCACTCACTGCCATCTACAGCTGCACATATGCTCTTCTTTACCCAGTGCTATAAAAGTAAATACATGGAGTGATATACCGAAAAGAAATTTCTTCGAGTTACAAGCATTTTCTCAATTATCTGGCTTGTTTCTAACTAACAGAAAGAAAGAAACATAAAATGGACACAGGGAGAATACTGTGTTGCCTAACAGTTCAAAAACCAACTCACGATGGGGGATAGCCTCATCGGAGGAATAAGTATGGCCTATTTTTAACGTCTGACCAGAATTTCAAGTTTGTATGAACGTCATCCGGTAAATGTTTATTTAATTTTTCCATGTAGAAGAAATATTCACTAAAACCGGGACATTCAACTGCCTTAATAAAGAGGAGAAGGATGACACGGTGCGGACCAATCGAACACTTGTTCCTGTGATACACATGTTTCCTACCCTTGTGAATAAAAGGGCTTTCTTCTCAATATTCATTCAAAAGTTGATGTCACTCTGTGGATCAAAAGATGAAGACTTTTTAACTAGACAATAATGATAACTGCAATGGGATAAAAATAACAGCTATAAAGCTGTAAGAATTTATTTTGGAACAATATTTGTCCCAACATGCCCATGTGTTCGTAAATAAGGGTGGAGAAAAGTTAGTTGCTTCAGTCTTCAGTTGGCCGAAATCCAGTAGTATACCAGAAATAAAGGTGCCTAGATTCTGCAACTATCACTTTAAATCGAACGAACTGTGGTGAGAATTAGCGAGCTCACGAATTCGCCAGTCGTAGAAAGTTATTTCCTAAAAAAGTGACTTCACAAAACTCACCGCACCCTTTGACAGGGGCTGCAAAATTCACGATCAAACAAGTTGATCGGGCCTTATTGAAGATGCCGTGAACAACATGAAATTCATCGTGCCGCCTGTCAGACCAGAAGTTATTTCGCAAAAACCGTCTTACTGTAGCATGATGCAACAGGCCACTTCTCACACGGGGCTGTATATCACATAGACGTGGACGCAGCACGAATTTGTGGTGGCAAAATCCGATGTAATTTTCGCATTTTCGTGCTAAATTACAATCCGAATGTGATTAGGAATGTATTGCTTGAGAGTAAGGAAGAAGTAATTGCAATTTTCCTATTTTATTTAGAAAATTTTACGAGGGTGCAACATTGTATTTTGGAGACTGACTATTAAAAAATACTGACTGGGAATATCAAAAATACCTATAATTATGTTTGATAAGTGAATATTCCATTTACTGGGATCTTCTCTGTAATAAATCGTCAGAACAAAAAAGTAAATTCTTTCCACAGTGCACGATGAGTTCCGATGATTAAAAATCCAACAAACGACTATCCCGAAAATGTGCTTTTCTTGTCGCGATATTTACTCATAAAATGCGGTTTCCTCATGGTTTATCTTTTCTGTCAGTTATTTGCCATTTGAATCACAGACTGGTTGATCTTTGGTATGTGTCTGGCACGCGTGGTACGGCTTCGAGAGACAGACAGATGACTTAGAGCCAACTACGTATTTATCACAACTGTGCCAAGTTACACAGTGGCCATCTAGATTTGGGGTCCGTAGTTTTTGAGTGCGGTATACAGATTACCCAGCTATGGTCCTAGGGAGTTTTTCAAAGAATTCACAAATAATTCTGCTTCTCTTGTGTCTTAGGATCATTCATCTGTAGCCCTTTCGTCTTTACTCAAAAGTCAGACACCCGCTCGATAGAGATTTCAGCCGATAGCTGGAGATGCTTTTGGATGCTTGAAACATTGGGTCCCCTTTATCCAATTCATGAGAACGGAGAGAAGACATAAGTCGCGAGATGCAAGCATTTCGTTTACTCTTGTCAACCGCGGACGTAAAACGTGTCAGTATTTGCATACATGGTACAGTAGGGGGATGAATGCAACAGTAAAGTAGGCACGATCGAAAGTTCTTACAGTACGTACGTTGGGGAGAGTGATGTCTGTCGTGTTAACGCCAGGGTAAACAAACATTTTGGGTCAATCGTTTTTGTGCACAGAGTGTTGGCTGATGCATCATGATTAGAATAGCTTCACTGAACGCTAGTAGTTTCGGTACTGGATTGCGCAACAATGCTTTGAAACACTGGGTCAGGCCAACTTTGTGACCTGATGCAATCAAGTGTCTTCCAATCGAAGAAGCTGGCGGTTTCACGTCGTTGTGTATTGCCCCAGCAGGTTGCGTCATCAAGTTTGACAGCCATTTGGGTATGTGTTCTGACACTCGTTGAGTCAAGCAACGATCCGTCCTGCCGATGCTGCTTTTGGATGCATTTATTCTCTTTCTTTCTGAAGATAACGTCGTTTGTAACAATCGAGTTATCGTCCGCAGTCGGGTGGCACAGATCGCAATTTTTGCATGTACAAAAGAGGCACTGCCAGAGCGGCAGTAAGGGAGAGATAGTTCATTGACAGTGTAATTTGTCAAAGTATGAGGTCCTGCGTAGTATGATTTCTGGTAAGCGTCTTCAAATGTTTGAATTCTCTGACCAACATTCTGTGACAATTCCGTGACCGCAGCACTGATCCAAATGTTCAGATTCGTCAACCCCGTTGAGATTTGTATCAACGGATAGATGCCACTCAAGCTTTGGTACCGCTCACGCCGTACCTGTTGTGCTTACAGGCCATTTTAAAGAGTTTCGTACATTTCGCTTATGGATCATACTATTTACCCTCCCGAATTTCAATATCACATAGCACCCGTCACAGTAAACTAACTTGTAATTCGGCTACAGGATATTTCCACGGATCAACCAGCCTCCATCAACTGAAAGCACGACTATGCTTGATTAGAAACTATGATCCGGTAAATCTTGATCAGTGTGTAACGAAGTGAATACTGTCGGAGCCATTCAAGGAACATCCGTTAAATGGAGCTTTGCATATTGCCTTCTCGAATCTTTTGGAAATTTCCCCAGTCAGATGCAGAATACTTCCAATTTCATTAGACTGGTTGCTAAAATTGGCGGGTAACTGACAATGTAATGCTTCCTGTAAAGTAAATTCCAACCTTCTATCGGTATATGATTTGGGCAAATTTGAACTGGTATTTATCCGCATTACTGAACCTTTTTTTTCTATTTCTGATATTAATCGATGACTGACCGAAACAGTTTTATCTTCACAATGTATTTCAAAGCAACCGCAATAAATCATACTGTACATTTTCGATGAATCACAAAAATGAGAGAAAACTTTCCCCACGAACACTACTGATTGCGAGGATTAGCCTTTTGATGGGCAAAGAAGTACAATTGCAGCCGGTTCTCCGAAAACACAGATACAACAAATCTAGTAGGAACAAGGTGAAACGTGGGCCTTTGCAAATCACCGGAATGCTGTTCATTCATTCTAGATCTTCTTTTTTTCTGTAACCCGTGGGTGGTCCACCCCTGCTGCTGGCTTGCTCGCTCGCCGGAAACCGTCAAATTAGTCGGTCAAGCTTCAAGTTGCTTTCTTTCTGGTGTGTAATTTAACTCTCAAATTGTCAATTTATTGTTATGTCCAACTAATCGAAGTATGGTATTTTGTCAACATCAGTAGGCTTCCAAATCCCTCCTGGACGCCACACACACACACACACAGACACAGACACAGACATAAACACACAAACTTGCGCTCCATAAGCAAATAGATGGTAGCCGTAAATAATAGCATGGTTACCGCGTAGCTAAACCAAATTACAATTACCATATGGTTGTGGTTCCCACAAATCAACTCACTCCTGGCAGCAACTTTTGAAGTTCCATACAGGTCTACACTTGAAGGGTTTTATGTTGTTACACAGAGAGTTGATCTTGATTCACCATGTAATTCCGACTGGTCACTTAACATGACAGATCCTTGAAAATACCAACGATCGTTTCCTCAGGTTCATTGTGACTCCCATTTGGTATCCTGATCTGGCAAGCAGGTTTATTATTCTCAAAACGACACGAAGTAATGCCCGTTCGGGATTGTCACTTTAACACAGCATTTTGTAGACGAAAGTGACTGAACCTCAAAATGACAACTTGTCTACTCAATAACATAGTTATGCAATGCTGTTTACAA
Source organism: Fasciola hepatica (assembly GCA_948099385.1). NCBI lineage: Eukaryota > Metazoa > Platyhelminthes > Trematoda > Plagiorchiida > Fasciolidae > Fasciola > Fasciola hepatica. The sequence continues at coordinate 3,392,513 of CANUEZ040000159.1, read as the reverse complement.
CTCAAGATATTCATTTAGAATGCAATAATGAATGGTGGTATGGCAATCGTAGGCGACATTCTCAGTATATCAATCACAAAATAGCGTGCATGGAGCCAGCATGTGGTCCTGATTAGAAACCACCCGAAGAATATTTCCTTCTTGTCAGACACTTAGTGAACACCAGTACGTGCATTCTGAATACCAAGGTAGTCGAAAGGATCTTTCTCTATTTTTCTCCATTTAAGTCCACTATCAGGGCATTCCGAAGCTTTCAGTCTTAAAGACCGAAGAATTACCTAAATGAACTTCATTGTTTTCCAAGGACTGAATAGGCCCGAAATGTGGTTTGCTTCAGTTGAACAAAATAAGTCAGAAGACTGGTTGTTGCCGCTTGCAGAAGCTCCAACTCCACAGGTACCGAAAAATCGATTTCGGGAGATATCCATTCATAAGTCAAACCCATCAATAAATCAAGGTATCCGAGGTACTCAAATCCATGCCCAGATGCGTTTCCTCGGAGAAACTACGACTTCACACCAGGAGCTTCAAAAATATTGCAACTGGATCACAAATCGCCGGCCCCACTTGCTTAGATGTTTACTTTAATTTTCACTCAAATATGACAAGGGCGAATCTAGTCGGAATATTGGGACTAGCAAACGAGTCCTAAATTACTCGCGTGAAGCATCCTGTGTAGGACGTATGAGGAAGTTCCCGATTTTACATCCTTTTCAAAGAACCAAGGAAACTAAATATTTGCGTCACTATACAGAGCCTCAAAACCGACACTATTATCAGTCCAAATTACCCCTCGAAACACACGAAGAACAAGTTAATGCTCAGTGTTCATTGATCAAGCTACTTTATTTATAAGGATTGCCAACTGGACTTGCAACAGTATTTGGTTGGGTAACTTGGAGTGAGGTGAGATAGGTAGAGCAAGTTCAAGACTCATATGAGCGATCAACATTTATCCCTGAACAGAAAACAGGTGTATTTGTGCAGTTATTCTATACTTGGAAATGACAGTGGACAAAGGGAAATTCAGTGCTCAAACTGTTCTTGTTTATTTGGCAAAGGATCGTTGAGGTAAATGAATACCACTCGCGCTGATGTCAAAACCTGACACTACTAGTTTCGATTGCCTACTGTACACTGTGTAAAGTGATTCGAATCGAGAAGGCGTAAACATACAGCGCACACTTTTAGTCTAATTGACTAGTGCTCAATAAATTCAAATAACTTACGTAGACATGCTCATAAAACACCTACGTGGGTAGCCAACGCACGTATCCCCAAAGGTATAGATGAAAGTGTACACACAAAGAGAAGCTGTAGGATCCGTTAGAAATAGGCACAAATTTGGTTTTCTAGTGAACAAAATTTGTTTGCCAAGTCGTGCTGCTTTGTTCTTCATGTATCAAGATTTCTAGCATCCGCGTGACCCGATGTTTGCAAGCCACAGGCTGTTCTCTAAAACAAAGTTTTCTTTTATACAGGAGTCCCAAAAGGTAAAAAGGAGTAGAATCTTCGAGAAAGCTCGGTTGCAAGAACCAGTGTGACTAAGCCAACACAGAAAACAGAAGCATTTGTTGTAGAAAAAAGTGAGGCAAACTGCGGCAAAATGTGTTCCTGTAAATACCAGAAGATTTTACGATCGGGGCAACAAACTACTGCATCCACTCGAACCAAGTGACAGTCTAGTATCAACCAGTAGAACCGACAGGAAAATCCTGGACGAAAGCGGGGGGGGGGGGCTACTATCTTGCGTAACAAAGGAAATCATGTCCAATACGCTCTGGAGATCGTCGGATGAGAAGGAATATGGTTCATCTGAGAAAATCCAAAGAAGATGATGGTGAGGAAGAGAAAACCAGTGGAGGCGATAGGAAAAACGATCAGATAACTTTACACGTTCACCCGTTGGACAGGAGCATTCGCTGTCTGGAACTCGGAGTGGACAAAGTTGCCAGCCGGTGTAGAAACTATCCCGATTACTTGAACTTTCAATATAGCAGAAAACGTGGTCTCACTAGCTTTACGCACGATATGGGCTGTACACGGCTACGGGCAGCAGAACAAATTCCAAATGTATAACCGTGTTTATCGTAATTTCGTGGTTCTAAACAATGCAATACATAAAAATATATAAATGCAATGACTTACAGCCAGGTGAGCAACCAAGGGCAACAGTACAGAAAGTTATCCGATAAATCGGGACAGCGCGGTCATAAACGGTCCACTCAGCAAGGAGTCATGAGAAACTGTAGCGCAGCACGGTTGCGGTACAGACAGTGGGTCAAGAAGCGTAAGTGAAACGTCCTGCAAAATTTTCTTACAAGGGGAATGTACAATCATAGAACAATCGAGTCGGGAACATAACGTAAAATGTTCACGCACCATACGTCGGAAAGGGGTAAATCTGAACTGTGTCAGTAGAGTAAAAACAGATAATTGGATCACAAGTATTCGAGGTTCATGACGCATATGCACGCTACTCACGAGTAAGACAAGCGAAGATGTCGTCAAAAATACAAATTACAAAAAGTAATTTACAGCCGGTAAGCAAGTGGAAGTTTCTCAAAAGAGGAAAGATGTGTTAAATGCCTTTGTTTTACCATATCTTTGAAGTTTCCTGACTGGTTAGTAAGTAACTTTTGTTTGGCACGTTGTAAACTGAGCAATCTTATTCATACAAGAGGCCTTATTATCCACCGAATAATTAACAAGAATTGTGATTTCCTTGCTGCACATGGTAACAATATACTGAATGCTTCTTTCAAAGAAACGACTTTTGTCGAGTAGGTTTAGCATCCTTTCAGTATCGATAAAAATCACCCCAGAGTATCTCACTTCAACTGTTTAAAAAACAGTTGTACTCAACATTTTGCTGTTTTTGGGCTCACATGCTTCATATAACTTTATAGGGACCAATGACACAATTTAATTTACCCGCAAATCACTACCAAACTATTTTAGGCAGTATTAAGTTATCAATATTGACTCAGTAAATTGTTCGTAAAAGAGTAAATGACCTGTCGCTAGGAAGTTGACAATAACGGTACATGATGTCTGCGAACAAGTCAGGTGAAACAGTTGTGCAGTACTTCCGTATAGCGTTCGTATAGCATAATGAATCTTGCCATGAGAAGCTCAAAATTACTGCCACACAAGCTGAACAAGAAGCCGAACTCTATAGATTGCACATAGTGACTCTGTCTAAATTGGTTCTCTCCAGGAAAGTTGCACATCTGTGGAGTTCATCATTGTGCTGGTTATGGTTTGGTTATTTTCAGGATCAGTGACGAGTGGACGCAATAGCAACTAGTATTGACTGAAACTAAACGTTGTAAAAAATGGCGCAGATATCCCATGGATACGTGTGTGTTATTTAAAATACAGCAACCAGGATTAGACATTTAAAGCTCCGGGAGCGTGAATGGATGCTCTTCACTGAAGAGTCCCTCGTAGAATCACTACCGTGATTTCTGACAGTTGTTTATGGGCCAGTGCAAAGCGCAGTGGAGCTACGCATGAAAGCTGATGAATTTGTAATAATTAGTACGTAGATGAATATATATATATATATATATATATATATATATATATGAATGAAATCGTTGTAAGCCTTCGTTGTTCATGCATTAAAACTCTACTGCATGATCCATGCTTTTATCATACAAAATTTATGCCACTTGGAGGGAGGCGAGATGAGAACATTTAGAGGCTGACGAAAGGGATACTGGTCGGTGGAGGCCAAAAACGTTCCACGAGACTCCACGATCCGAGGTTTATTTGATGCTCATTCGATCCCGAAGATAAGGTGAATTTTCAAGGTAATGGTACCCCTTTTCTGATTGTTTAGCAGTGTAAATCACTTCTTTCCGCCTAGTATTTTTTGAGAAAAGATTCGTCATCGGTGCACATCCATCTAGTCCTAAGTGGGGCTCCGGTTCTGCGTACAATACTATTTTGCGCGTTCATCTAGTTCTCGCACAGGTAGGTTAAATTATGCGTGCTAGTTTTGCTTATTAAATACGGTGAAAACAAGGATAAACCAAACTCGTCACAGCATTGTTCACATGGAAAGGGGTGGAATACCACCCAAATAGTTTCATTCCAGTAGTTTCTTGGTGGCCTAAACACCGAAAATGGGTGTCCGCTTCACGAGCAGAGCGCTACCTTGCACGTCCAGTAGTCAGGTGCGAACGGTGATGAATGGAATCGGCGGCCGGCTGAGGAAGTATCTTGTTTTCATCTCCATTCACCGAAATTTCATGCAATTTGAAATAAACTTTGTTTGTGCACGTAGGGGCGCACGTGAATAAATGGAATCTTCTGCCATCAGCGTGATATTTATCAGAGCCATCAGCAGTACAGTCAATAACATTGTCATCACGATAGCAGCACAAATATTCATTACATGTTTATTTTTTCTTTCGCGTTTATCAGTCTGTCGCATCAGAAGCTCCAGTGTGTATCGTAACACCGGCTGTGTTCCATGGTGGGATGTCGCTGATCACACATCTAAAAATATTTACATCGAGGAGATCAATTTCATGCACCGGTCACTTTCTCCTAATTGGTTCATTTCTTATACGAAATACCTTTAGCACTGCTTTTCAGAAAAAAAGGAAATCTTTTGACTACATTGTAAGAAATAAACTCAAAGGGAAGCAGTACAATCCACCATAGTAGATTAAAACACATGGTGATCAATTTCTTGAAAATGCCTTGTGGATGAATGAAAGTGCTCACCTAAGGAAAAGTATTTGCAGTGTTCCAATCACCCGCGACTTCATGATTCAACCGAAGAGTCTCTTTTTTCGTCTACAACGGATCTTGTTCTATCCTGTGAACTAGTGCAAGGAACAACTCATCGTAACCACCCCGAGGAAACCGTTTTACTCGTCTGTGCACAGGTAAAGTCACCTCGGTTGTTGATGAAACGTTCGAAACCTGAAACGCGAAGTTTAGGTATAGGGAAGTGACGGAAATCGGAGGTCATTTTCCATCTGTAGAGATGCGCTAGAGGAGATGGATATTTGTTGCGTATCATAGGGAAAGTGATACATATCTACCTTCATTATTAACTAATCTATCAGACTGGTATCTTCGCAGCTATCAAATGCCGGCAATAATACAAGTACTAGCGTAGCCTTTCATGAAAACCAGCTTTATCCCCCAATATTTCCAACCACTGAGTGGTTAGTTCACTTGAAGCGCACCACGAAACTATGATAAAACCTACACGACCAAGCTAATCGATTAGGCTATTCAGTCACTTATTTGTTGTCACAAATTGGCTACTCGGTAACCTGCGGCACGCCTGAGCGGATATTGCACGCCGTGGAAGCTATTGTGGGTACCTATGCAAGACGGATTCCTATCACCGTAGCCTTGTGTGCTTTAGATTCTCTACTCATTTTTGCGTCCAATACTCCAAGCCTAACCGCAGTGTTACTGATACCGTATTCCCTTCAGAATCTAGGAATGTTACGAAAACATTTGGGTTTGAATATTGGTAACCTCAGCTCACCAACCACCAGCCGTAGACACGCATCTGAATGCTACAGAAGAACTGTTCGACTGTTGCAGCATGCACCAGACATTCGATTGATGGACGAATTTCACGGTGACACTAGCGATGGCTGAGTTTGGTAAAATTCATGCAGTTTTTTTGCAAACTTAGTGGTTTTTTATCCGATACCCATCCTCCAAGGGAATTTCAGCTGCCTACATATCGAAGCTTATATCACTGATCGTCTGTCTCGTCATACACCGCGAGGCTTGGTGTCGGACCAGTCCAGTCCTAGAACAGTGTTCTGCACTTTGAAGGTGCAGAAAGTCCACCGAATATTGTTGTGCAGTTAACAAGGCTGTTCAGAAAGGCTTGTAACTTACCTCACTATTCATTTAGAAGTGCAATATCCTTCGCTCACTTAAAGTCTAACACTTTTGGCTTGAATAAATTTCGGATTAGCTATTCTGACATGACGGAAAGCGATCAACAGGTTCATGTCAGTTACAAAAAGAAATAAGGTAAAACCCTGACCTACACAATTTATCGTGATAAACTCGAGTGAATGAATGCCTTGAGGAAGAACTCGGCTTTAGCTACTCTGTTACAGAGACGTTGTGATAGAGACGAATTTCTTTGGCCCACTTTTCCATGTGCTGTTGTGCCAGAGATCAGTTTGACCAACTGCACGGAAGGCTGCTTATGAATGAAGAGAAACAGATGCGATGGGTTTGTCTAAGGTACGCTTGGCTTACTAAATTTGTCAAACAACTTTGAGCAGGTAATAACCCAGGCTGATTCTCACCCATGCTCTGTTAACAAGCGTGGGATAAGCTATGCACGACTATGCCAGAGAGCTGTTTGGACGCAAGGCTTATTCCTTTGTGGTTTTCACACAAGGGTCTGTATATTTTTAATCGGTCAAGACGACTACCGATTTAAACTAACGAATCGAGTGTACTCCATTAGTCGAATACGAAATATCTCTGACGAGCACCCAGTGTAATCTACTCGTCAAATTTCCCTTGATCTCGGTATATTGGTTTAACATTTAGGGAGCGAATGGTACCGGAGGGTGAATGGTGTCCTCAAATGGGTTCTTGTTTCACCGAGTCGTTCTTTATTTTAGAGTTGTGTCGCCTCAACATTTGTTTTAGTAGCCAAGTTCTGTAGGTTGTTTAGTGGAATGACTTATTTGTACTTACGCTTCCCCCCAGAGAAGTCGTCCATCGTAGGAGTAGCCTACTGTACGGGAAATGTTCTGCCAACATTCAGAGCCAGAGTTTGAAGGGCGCCATATGACGCGATGTATAGGTTCAATAAACTATTGAGAGCCAGCCCGAATGGCTTTATGGTCAAGGTGTTCGGTTCACAATCCTCCACCCCGGGTTCAAGTCCCCGTCGGGGTTCCGCGGAGGTGCACTGCTGATGATTCCTAACAAGGACGAAACAGCTGTGCAGGGCTCCCATGGTTTCTAATGGTTTGAACATTTACACTACGAGGGGAATCTCATATTATATTTGGTAAACGTAAGTTTATACTTGTATTTACGGATCGGATTCTCCGTTTTTATTGATTTGTTACTAAACTCGAGCACTTTACAATTTCAGCCTCAGGGTTCTGTGCCATTTCTGCCCGAGCTGCTCTTTGAAGATTCAATTAAGTCTCAGTGGTAAGCCATGTTGATCTATGCACAAAATTGTTCAGTGGTGAATAGAATACATTTGACATATCATAGACAGCTCTGTAGGTGAAATGTTTATTCCTCTCTCCCTCCCCACCGAATTATTCAAAGGAGTCTATTCGGTCTCTGATTTGGGAATCAACCGGATTATGATCTAACTCCGGTGAATGGCCTCGTTTGTTTTCCATCAAACAACAATGAAATATTGAATGACTGGCAGTTTATCACAGAAATGAGGTCACAAATCATCACATTTACCGTGCGTTTTGCACTTTTAGCCTAAAATACTTCTTTGAAAATATTTACAGATCGCTCGATTTTGAATACTTCGTTCCCTTCGGAAACCCCATGGGGCATGGGCGAAAGCAGTGAAAATGAAACTCATCACAATATTTTGACACTACTGGTGTACCCCAAGAAATCTGCGCCAATACCTGATTTCGTAAGCAACTTCTGCACTGAAAGCCGTTCAATAAATAAAAACACTGTTGTGCCTCTTTTCATTTGGGTGATTAATAGTAATCCATTATTTATGTTGGTTCACACCGTTCACGTGTTTTATAGGGCGATACATTCTACTTTTGACTACCGGAGTAAGGATTGATTAATTTATTGACTGATTGACTTGCTAGCCGACTAACCAACTGAATGAGTAAATGAATCTCTGACTGACCGACTGACTGACAGATTGATTCCCCGGATGATCTGTTAACAAATCGAATAACTGAATGATTGAATATTCGTGTGGTAGCCTGGTTGAGTTACTTCAGGTGTATAATACACTGTTTACTGTACGCTATTACAGCGTCTCAAGCAGTAGATTACTGATCAGTCTGGTTTTTTTTTCGACGTAGAAATTCGATAACTTAATTTAAAAACTTTTAACAAAGGTGTGATGATTCAACAGCTGTCACACGTGGTTCTACCAGGTACAGCTTTGCAGCCACCCACGAGGATGAGCCTCGACCAATCAGGATTGCAGCGGACAGGTACGACAAAAGCTTCCTGTGATTGGCCATCTTCGAGTCTACCAATTATCTTCTCTTATTTAACATGTTTATGCAAACCACTTCTGCAATACAACTGACGTGCTACTTTGCACCCTTGGTGTTCTTGCTACTTTGGTTTGCATAGTTCTGGGTGGGGGCATTTTCAATACTTCCTGTCAGTTTAGTTCACTGTGACTGCTGCAGAAAGTCAAGATGAGTTCTATATTATATTATCATCCCCCTATGGCATGATTACCTTGCCCAAGCTGGTTCCATCTATATTCACCTCAAACCTTATTCGTTCGTACATTTGTTATTCTCCAGCACAGGGGTCAGAATACGCGCATAGTTGCAATCTACTCATAAATTGGACCACTTAACTGACAGATCGTATTCACTCGCGGTAGTCCATCGTAATCATAGTCCAGCGGCTAGCAGCCCCACATGGTGAAAATCTATCCTCTAGGTATCACTGACTCGCATAAATGTCCATCCCGTGGACTCCGGACCAGTGACGGTTTACCAGTGTTAAACCTGCCCGTATGATTGCACGTAACTTGAAATAAACATGAGTCTCACGAACATCACAAAGTCAGTTGTGCGTGATTTTGAACGGTGACAATCATTTCAAAACGATCCTATTTTTCAAGAGGACCTCGTGAGATTTGAGGTGAAAATTTGAGAAGGGAAAGGGTGATGCTGTGCTCGTCTCCTGAGTGGGGTAGGTGCATTAATCAGCATGTCCCGGTAATTTCATTGTTGATAAATGAAGCGGGAGACTTCGAGCCCAAGTTGTCCAAAGAATCCGGTTTAAATTCAGTAAATAAGCAATATTTTATTGATTTACTTGTAATAGCCTTTACTTTGATCTGTAGCATTGGTCAGCTGATGCTGTTGGACGATTTATTTTTTAAGGAAATCGTCATTTGGCAGTTTTTCAGCTTTGTCGTTTGGTACGTATTTGTTCGTCATTTTTGAGAAGTTAGGCACGGTTGAGTACTGGACGTCAAAGTGGGAACCTGTTCGGGGTGGCTGTAGTATTCAGTTCCGAGGGCGGACATTTTCAATACGCAATGTTGACCTTTCAGCCGCTACTGAAAAACCCTCTTTTAGGTCAGTCTTCCATTATTCATGACAAGTTATCCGGAGAGTTAGTCTTACTAATGTCCGTCTACCCAAACCGAAGAAAGGCAAAATTATGAGTTAACCATTGACACTATATTATCGCTCATTTGCATGTTTTATTACTATCATCAATTAAAAAGCTCTGTTGATTGTTCGTAACTCTTTTCATTTACATGGGCCTCTTTGGGAATACGCGAAATATCGGAGTGGTTTTCTTCGAGAATAACGAATTTCTACCGTCTGAGGCCGTCAAAGAATGGGCTTTACATAGTTAGGCGTTGGGATGGGACTAAATGTCAAAAGTCAGCTTGTATATCCTCTTGGTAAGCCATATGGTACCCACAATCTTACACCCCTAATTTGACTTCCAGTTCAGACTGGTTGGATATGCACTGTGGATGATGATTTCCAATCAGGACAAAACAGACCGGCAGACAGTGCTCCCACAGTCTCCTCTTTTGAGCTTTGAGCCCTGAGACTGCCTGATGGATCAGTTTACCGCTTGTAAGCCGCCTTTTCGCCACCTCTCTCGCCATATCGTTATCACACCTAATCTGTTGGAAGCTTGTTGGATTTATCAATTCAAAGTCCAGTTTACTGTGTATCAGTTGTTCCTATATGGGCAGCTGACCTCTGTGGTCTTGGGCTAACCCAGTGAATTGAACAGGCATAATTGTGACAAAATCATGAAAAACTGTTCAGTTGATTCGGAAAGAAGCATAACTTCGTAGAATCAGGCGAAAAGCCTGTCTGAAACTTAACCCGTTCTGACTTCCAGACAGGGTAAGCATATCGTGATATGCAAATTTATGCACATTCGGTTGCTAAGGTACCTGACGATTCTATGTACTTCCTTAAATTTACCACTTTACTCATCACCAATAGTTCCATTTCGTGGAGCTTTGTTGCATTATGAGCGGAGAATAATGCATAGCATAAAGATGGAATTCGAAGTTACACAACCCACTCTAAAGTTACAATTGAAATAAACGGTTAAACACTGTCATTTGAGACAATGTCATGGGTAATCTACTGAATTCGCAAAGAATATATATTGCTAAGCCACATGCAAAGCCCAGAATTCCAAACGTTGTACCCCAGATCCATCTCGGTGAGAGACGGAATTGCGTTTTTGACAGGATGGATACCACGTCCAATCTAAAGAGTTTTACACGGCTCCCCATTCTGAGTCCTCAGTTCCCCTTGATTGTTCAGCTTTCTCTTGTGCTTTGCGCATTCGAGTCTTTCACCAGTACCTATATATAAGCATGTGAAAGCAGGATAAATTCCGCCTACTCGTCCAGTGCTTAAGTCTAATCAGCGGGCAAAATCGTAAATTTTTAACTTATTTTCAGTCCGGTATTTCTCGAAAAATAAAAAATGACTAGAAAGATAAAACTTGTATCCACTGAATTTTTGAGGGGTCTCTGGAGACGTCCGTGTCAGAAAAGTTTACATAGTAACCATACGTGATCACAGTTTGCTTGCAAAATATGGGTCCTAATTTTGTCGACGAATTCCCTAATCAGGATGAGAAAATTCAATCCTCCGCAGATCACATAATATCAAAATATGATGGTAAACCGTATTCTCATTTAATTTTGCAAGCAGGATCACAACTCACTGTCAGAAATGTACAGAGGCTGATGAACGATTGCCTGGATAAATCCTTGTGTTCCGCTCGTGGAAAATTAGAACTTTTCGGTGTATAATTGGAACTTTTCGTTTGAATTTCTCACACAGGATGGCTCTGTCGTGCCACTGTTCTTTTGAAGTCAGAATAAAAAAAAGTGTTTTCACCGGCTCTTGGAGCGTATCACATTTTAGTAAGTAACAATGAAACAAATAGCTTGTGTTTGGGAAAACAAAACCACTAAAAGCTATATGATATCAAGCCAAATCTTCACCTGAAACCAAGGAAGGATATTTCAACCACAGTGTCTAAGATGAAAGTATATCTAAAACTCCCCTACAAAGATGATAATGTAAGTGAGTTGATCAAAAAACGCTTGCAATCAGCCGTCAGCCGCACCTACTATGCAGCCGATCCGGTCATTATATTCACAACTAATCGGTTAACTAGGCCACCGATGAAAGAACCCTTGCCTATCCACGCCAAATCAAACTGCATATACCAATTCAAATGTGAGTGCTCAGCCACCTACATAGGCAGAACGGAAAGGCAGTTACATCATCGAATGGCTGAACACATTCCAGTGTGGCTTCAGAAGACAATGAGCAGCGATTTGACCACAATTGCATCATCAACCGAGCAAAGGTCAATCAGATCATCAATTGCTTGACATATTTACGAGACTAAACATTGCTTCAACGCAAGTCAAGCGTTCAAAGTGATCTACTCGACCACCAGTACCAAACTATTAAGATACATGGAGGCCCTGTCGATCCGTGGGCACAAACCTGAACTTTGCAAACAACGCGAACTTGCAATCAATTTATCATTGCCTTGGTAACGAAGTGTGATAATTGTTGTGTGATTGTCCCATAGACATGTGTGAATGAGCGCTTCCTGTGATTTTGCCTTTGTTCATAAACATTTCGCTCATTTATTTTGCTATAAAAATAATCACTTCGACTGCAGTATGCATTTTGTAAAGATGCAGCGAAATGATCCAGGATACATCGTGCTATCTATGTTTTTGACTTCTGTTTTCAAATCTTCTTCTGCTCGGTAATTGTCCACAAATTCTGTGGGCTGTGAAGTATTTGAACTTATTCGACACTTAAAACCGGGTACTTTAATGAGTAAATTTTAGGGGACCGAAATGATGGAATCCTTGTTTAACTTGGGATGATGGTCTGATATCGGTCAGAATGGCCAAACGGTTATCACGTTGGACATCGTGCCCTTCTATCCTACGTTCGAATCTGGCAGCAGCCAATAGCTTGCTCCAATTGGCAACGTCTAATTGACCACAATGCCTTCCTGAAGTTGTGTCCAATTATTGTTTCATAAATAGGAATTTCACAAAAGAATAAAGGTTGGGCGAAGTGGGAAACAAAGAAGAAATGCAATTGTTCCAACTGTCTAACCAATAAAACTGTCGTATGAAGGAATCATTGTCAAACTCATAATTCATGTCACAGGAAAATTTCTCTTGAATTTTTAAATAGTCCTGTCCACGCAAGCAACTTCGTCTAGGGCTAAAGTTAATAGTAATACCATCAGGTGGGCCATTGAGGACCAATCCGAAGAGCCTAACAGTTTACCTAAGGGCCAAGACTCCAGCGATCGATTTTTGAACCACTTCTGGAGCTGTTTGTACATACTTTGATGGGATTTTCAAAACAGTCGTAAGAAACTGCGGTTCAGAGTTTTCGTGGTTATTCTGCTGTCAGTGGAGATTTGATTATCTTTGAGGTATAAACTGACACGTGTGATGTACTGTAAAGACAATCGCACTTGAGGGACTATACAGACTGGCAGTTATCAATGTAAGCTGTTTTTCCGTTCTGGTTCAGGAAGATAAGTTCACGAGATAAGTGATGGAGAAGAGAAGGAAGTCACGCTGGCGGAGTTGGCCAAAGGTTTCAAACAAACCGGTAACGACTGATAAGCCGCCAGGTTAACTTGTACCTAGGACCGCAGTAAAATATGTGCCGTGGTTGGAATTCGTTGCTTTCCTCCTCTTGCATGGGTCGCTGTGTAATCATAATCGTTGTGGTGCTAGCAGTTGTCTGTCGCTGTCGGACGTTTACTTTTCGACTGAATTGGGTATTGTAATTTGCCTGTTTCTCTAGTGGCGTCACAAAGAGGAAATTCCTTCAGAAGAGTAGGATAAACAGAGATACTGTATCCTTCCAACTCTGCAACCTTTAAAAAGACCTTTATTGATTTGAATGGAGTCACCAATAAATTCGTGTGACGAAGCGACGGAGAGTTGGATAGTGTAAAAGTCAGGTGGTCTAGAATCTTAAGCTCTGAGGTAACACATTCGGACATAGCGATAGCAACAACAACTGCAATCTCTTGTGGATTTTTTTCACCAGTAATGAAACAAGTGAGTAGGTTTTAGAGCGCGATCTCTCTCCTTCAGTCTCTCTGATCACACCAAAAAGCCTGTATACGGTTGATGATTTGTTGACATGAATGACCGATGGTGGCAAAAACGAGCTGGTTGCAAATGCGGGCTGTAATACTAAAATGACCGGAAGCACATGGCAACCGAATGGAAAATTTTAACAATAAAGTTTTGCAAAACTCATCACCTTAAATTACCACGATAGGGTCACATACGTTATTCGCAAATTCAAAAGGCACACCTTATTTGTTGCTAGGTGACACTGGTGGTCGTGACATTCAGCGAAAGACGACCGAGCAAACAAAAATCAGTCGAGTCACGTGAAAGTTCTCTGCTGATTTCCGCGATCAGCACTAGCGGATCGGGTTATCTTGTGAAATGCAAATTATGCCATCTTTCATTGACACGTTCCACAAACTGCAAGTTGACACAGTTCCCATGCGTCATCACAGAAATACCCGAACTTTCATTTACCAATTGTCAGTTTGTGGAAAGATAAACGAAAATCCGAAGTGCTATGAGTATTCCAAATCGAAGTGTCTACCGTGATTAAGAAATTGTCTTGTTGTATTGGTTTCCATGTTGATCGATAAGCAGATGCACATGCGAACGTCAGAAAAAGCATGACAGTCAGTGCGATTGTTTATGAACTCATCGCCCAGAATGTGTACAAGAAACATCACTGCCAATCAAGTAAATGTGTACATTACAGTGCTGTGCTAGTAAAAATAACCTCATGCAGATGACTCACTAACCTGAACTTCACGTCCAGGATGAAAGTAGCTACGTATCTCGAATACATTTGTTTATTCCGCAGTATGTATGAATAATCATTTTTGATTCAGGTGATTTGGGATTGATGATAAGTATATGCAGTGCCTTAGTGATTCACCATGGTATCGTTCCGAACAGTTACTATGCACGTCTTACTAGCAAAACGGATGAGTGCACGTATAATTCCATCAAAGACTGGCTCACTTACGATTGTACAACTCTCGACTTTTTGTCAATACATATTTATGTTATAAAGAGTTTAGAAATTCAACAGGGAAGATCTCAGACTGGTTCTTCAAGCTCAACTCAGTGCTGGGCATCAGTTTCATGGCATAATCGGTGGCGCGCTCAACGGCAAAACCAAACTAAATCCAGAACTTGAGGTTATGAAACCTGATTCGTTTTAGAAGTCTTATCTGTTATGATCAATGTGGCTCGTGAAAAACTTCCTCTTGGTAACGAAAATCCAATGAGGACTGGACGGAGGGCATTGCTCAGACGAACTAAACACTTACACATATTACTGAAAACGTCAGTTTGCGTGACGTGAAGTCAATTAGGAACCGGTTACGTCGTGAATGACGTACAACTCCATCCCAACCATGAAGCTTGTCGTTGAAGTACGCGGACTTTAGGAGGGTTTGTCAGCTACTCTATTTGTTCAATGAAAGTGTGAACTGTAGTAACCATAGCTCTTAATTAATTTTGTAGAATTGAGCTCACCGCCATTACCAGATCGAAAGGAGATTTAACTAAGCGAAATTGTGGATATTTAGTGACATGAAGGGCACTTAAGGAGTAACCTCAACTGTCGAACCTATTGCCAACTGCATTTTGTTATTATGAAATAAGATTCCTCATATCGGATAACTTTCCGAGGCTGCGTAACCAAGCACCACGTGCCAGAACGTAATTGACGGAACTCACCCGTTTGGATGTTGAGTACGTACGACACGTCAATGCCGTCGGTCGTGTGTTATCTAACAAAATGAGCAAAGTGAGGAAAGGATTAGAAGGGCGTCATACTTCTGTGCATCTTGCCTCACGAGTCAATCTAAAAATCTATTTTTGGTGTTCTAGTTCTTGGTGAATGCCAGTTAGCTTGGTCAAACTGTAAACACAGCAGTTATTACGGTATTAGAACAATGTTCGCAGTTATCGAGGTTAGAAGCCGTCTAAGAGAGACCCTTGAAACCGATAGCCTGTTGGGACGGATAATTCGGTAATTTCGCTAAAGATCGGCTATATATTCGAATAATCACACCTTTGTTTTTCTCTGAAATAATCGGTCGTCAGTTCGATTCCAGGTGTGAACTTTTGAATGCAAAATATGCAAGTAGATTTACCGTTACCTAGGTCAATATAGCCCGAAAGGTTGCGTACGCGTAACTGGCAGGTACGCAAAGATAACAGTAAGCAGCACACCCGGACCGCGAGCTGAAGTGAGGGCTCTGTTATGTTCCCGAATGACTTATATTGATTTTCATTCCAGCTCATCATGCCCACACTCAACTCTGCGGGTCAATCGAAATACCTTTCGGATCTCTCGCAATGGTGTATTGTTTGTCCTGTTGGAAAGTTTCTGACGAGGCTAGTTCAGTGGTTGAAACCAGAACAGTTGTTGCTTATTTTCATCAATCACATGAACTGTTCCAGTTTACAAAAAGTCAAGTCATGCATGAAGCAGACGAGGCACAGTTCACAGTTTCTACAAATATTTTTCGCCAGTTTTGGTGTTTTCACTATCGTGCCGACCAATATCAGGTAGGACATTTTGGGCAAGCCATTTGATCGTCTCGCTGTTATGAGTCAAAACGAAAAACATATTTTTCCCTGCCACCTAGCTCATAGTGACTAGTGGCCTCTGTGTGAGGTTACAAAAGAAAAATAACCATTTTGTGACATTGACAGGGATCACGCATCACCTTGGGTTAACTGATCAAACTGTGATCATTTGATCAAGCTGGCCTTCAGAAATCCGACGAAACAGCCAGACGAGGTTAATCTGGAAGTTGGCTTGATACATCCGCCCTCTTGCTTTGCTCATGCCTGTGTTATCACACATCCGTGTCCGGAACTGAACAGCAAACCGCAGTCTTCATTCGGTCGCCGATTATGATCCTATCGATCTAATCGCTTTCAGCTATTTGACGAGGTGTGTGCGGATTGCATTTATGTCCCTCCGGATGATGTGACAGTGTGTGTGTGTGTGTGTGTGTGTGTGTGTGTGTGTGACTCACTCGTCAGACGAGAATCCGTTCTTTCCACCGCCCCCTGTCCCAGGTCTGGATTCAGATGAAAGTAGACCAGAGATTGTCTAGTCGTCCGCACAGTAACTTTGATTGATGCGTTTTATAAATAAAGGTCCACGGGGTAGCTGTCAAAACCGGGGACATTCTTCACCAAGTTAAGTTCACACGAGAACTCTTGGTTTGTTTGTCAGTCCAGGCAGCTGGGACTGACTTTGTTCAACGAGTGGGTCTTCTCGCGCAAGTGTACGCAGAGCGTGCACACGTCAGGCTCGAATGACCTCATACGCCTCCTTGAGGAATTTACTTTAGAAAGACATATGGATTATGTCACTGACGCGTGATCTGGCGATCAGTGTTTGTTGTTCGATGAGTAAACGTGCGTGGGGAGTTGTGACCATATGCAGTTTGCTTTTATCAATCCTATTGAGTTTTTTAACGTCTTCAAACAACTAACGGTCTTTGCTGTCAATTATCAAACCAACGATGACTCACGACTCGGTAAAATTGGGATTGATGGCTGGCTTGGCAGAAATTCTAACGAGACCGTATATTTGACTTGTGCTTGTGGTTCTGCATGAGCTACACAGGAATGTACCTCAGATTTATTAGCTGGAGCGGGTGTTTTCTTGATTTTTATTAGGATTAGAAAGGTGGTGTTCTCCGAACCATCTTGGTAGGGTCACCTCCCAATAACCTAGGCAGTTGGTATTCATATGGACGTTACGGTGCTTACTTTGTCGTAGAAGATACATGGTAACGAACACGTTTGGAGAACGCATATTTTGACTAACACTGTAGGCATATGAAATAGTATGCCAGAATTAGACATTGTCCCGGTGACCGCTGCTCCTAATTTGTGGGGTGGGTACTTGTACGGCATAAAAAAGATGCCAATCATGCCTTGAAAAGATAATCTGTCTATACGGGTGATATGTCATACAGTAAATGCGCATGCAGACACTAACGACATTAAAGTTACATCACTTCTTTCCCAAATTATTCTTCCCACACACATTTTATTCACTACTCATGAAGGCAGTCGCTACCTTGACGGGTTGACTGTACTACGACCAGTGTGAAGTATGCACTATTGACCCGATTTGTGCAGGACTGCGGGTAACTGTTCGGCAAGGCAAACGGGTTAGGCCTTAAGCCGTCTGGCAGCTTATCGGTTATAGAGTAATCGACCCAGCTTGGCGTACTCGAACTGATTCGGGACATGTTTTCCGGGAAAGTTTTTGGTACGACGTCCTATCAGTAACAGTAGTAGACTTATCAAGAACTTACTAAAGTATTTATTTCTACTGTGAAATTTTGTCGACTCCATCTCACGTGTGGCTTAAAACCAGCAACTCCGTGAACAATTGGTCAGTCTTGTTTGTTTGGGAATTCCTCAAATGTTTTGGGCTGTAATTCAACCATTTTTGCAGTTCACCTCAGGTACTTATTGTGGGTCAAAAATTCTGGCTTCGAGACGGACCAGTAGTTTATCTGTCAAAGTGAAGAAACGCATTTTCTTCGTCAAACTCTTAGGCGCGAAATGTCAAGAATCGATTGTACGGAATGATTGCACAAATGGTCCGTGATTTTGCAAGTCCACTTTTTTACGGAGTGTCTGTATGAATTATTTTTATTGAAGGTTTTATTTGTGGTATACTACTTTGAATTTCCCTATAGTATTCCTTTATTATAGATAAGCTCAGTAACGGTATTTTATCTGGAAATATTCCCACACGTGGCCCAAGTACTTCAGTATACAGTACGATCCGCATTACCGTGGAACATATTTCGTAAAACCTGATGAAATCTGAACTGTTTCCATCCGCGTGATGCCTATATTTGGGATAGGTTATCCTATAATCAATCTTTTGTTCGTTGATTCGTCCGCAAGTGGATGGGATGGAGCTCGCATTTCAGGTCCATTCACAAAGCGACTGGTCGGTCATTTTATGCTTGTTTCGTTTTCAACTGTTTGATTCAATTTGTGTTTCCTCCAATGTTTATTCACATTCGGATTATCTTACTAGGTTTCTGCACTAAGATAAAAACAAATGTTTCTACATCAAGTTTTTATTAGTCCCTTGCGGATTTATTCGTCTTTCCACATTATTAAAAGTAGTTTTCGTATCATCGAAAAGACATTCCAGCGGAAGTAGTGATCAGTATCACCGAAAAATACGTATATTCTAGGTTCATCTCCTCCCAACTCTTTCTCAGTGCAACAGAATATATGAAGTTTATTCCACCGCGATTGTGTAAACGTGAAGGGTAAATGAACGATCGGCAAACCGCTTCTAACTAGTCGTTCCGAAACCGTCTGTTAGTGAGTTCACCCCGTGATACATATAATCAGGTGGAATATTATTTGTACATTGACTAGGATAACTGTAAATTTTGCTTCCAGGAAAAAGTTTACTAATTCTGTTTCTCAGAGGAACCAAATTCGGGTTATTGTGGGGTCGAAATCAAGACGAGTGGGTATCTGAGATTCGTGGTTACCATTTGAGATCCATCATCGGCCCCTACCACATGTGGCATGTTATGACTGAAAATCTTCGAAGAGTTCATAGCTCATCCTCAGATACTTTACATTCTCACTAATGGGAACTCATGTTTAACGATGAACAGGTCATATACAACGAGGATCAAAACAGAAAATATTAAATTAAAACTGTTTTTTTTTTGTTAAACGAGATATTCAATGCGTGCAACGTGTGGCCCTAAACTTCAGTCATATCTGCATTCACTCCTAAAGGGAAACCTGTTTCCGTGGAAGTTTCTCTAGAAAGAGGTATGAAACATTGGTAATTGCGTGATACTGTTTGACACAAGTCGTCGTCAACTGAGTTGTTGGTAAGCAGTGGCTATCGCGGGTAACCTTGAAAGAGGTTTTTACCATTGTTATTAATACACTGGCTTAATCATGTTTTTACGGTGCTTTTTGGCTGTCGAGAAAACTATGAGTATAACTTCTATTCGCCAAAACGGGTCAACACTTCAGATAAGAATTCACCCATCTTTGTTTAAAAGCGAGCAAGGGACGTAACTAAGGAAGTTCCGTACAGAGATAATTTTGAAGGAAGTGGTTAAAACTTGGAACGGGTCCACGGTCGGTGACGGCTAAGAGGTGGGTCGTAATGCAGTGGGTGTGAACAGTCCGTAGTGACAATTTAGGCAAATTTATTGGATGTTATTACGTGCTTATCCCAGAAGTCTGATAATAGGTCTCTTAAGGCTATACCAGAAACAAGACTAATGATGAGCAGGCCTGTACGAATAAAAATTACCTTAATGATGCCGAAAGTTGCTGCAGGTCCCACGGTTCTGGTTGTTTTTCTTTTGGTTTTCCTCACATCACATCACGGTTAGTGAACACACACGTCTTGCCACCAACAAATTCGCGAGTTGAACCACAAAGCTGACTCAGCCAAACACGTGCACCGATCTGTCCGTGTTGTAGCCTTATGCGTGCTCGGCCTGGAATTTCCACCCGGTCGGTGCTCATCCGTCTTCAGATTCCCAACTATTACCCTTAACATGATTTCATCTCATCTGAGTATCTTGAACTAAGTCCAGTGATCTGTCACTACCTTCAGAAAAATGTATTTTCATTTTCTCAGATAGTGTGAATAAAAGTCTTCAAGGGACCATTTCCAAACAGTTGAGATACCTGATGGTGGTCACCAGCTGATCTTCAGAATTTGTCTGGCAAACTCTATGGTTCGCAATTTGCCAAGTTCAACAGTTCAGTTCAATGTATTATTGAGATCATAACCGTAATTGTATTTTGTTTTCACGGTTGAGTCCTCAGTTGATGCATTCCAATTTTTCTGGTGTGATTAATTTGCTCATTTCCCCTTGAACTTCTTCCATAATTACCACTAGCTTAAAGTCCCATCGACAGTTTAAAAAAGGCGGCCATTTACCAGCATTCATTTCTTCCCTTCCGGTAGCCAGTCTCCAACTTTCTCTACGTGACTGTTCACAGCTGTTGGCAGGTGAACTATATATCACCAGCATTTTATGGGACACAATAAATTACGGAAGAACTGAGTTAGACAAGAAGCTCATCTCGATGGCATTCAAACTTTCAGCAGAACCAATCCCCTCTCTATATGTGGACATGAGCAGTGGGAGATTCGAATTTTATGCCGTATTCATCAGACAGTGGCAAATCTCAACTAACCAATCGAGATCATGGAAGCCATGTACAGTTGTTTCATCTTTGTTAGGAATCGTCAGCATTAGAGCATATCCACTCCGAGCCCCAGTGGAACTAACGTAGTGCGTATATTCAACAAACCATCGACCGCTAGCCCGGATAGCCTGAAGGTGAGGTATTCGACTCCAAATCGTTCATTCTGGGTTCGAGTCCCAGTACGGGCAAGGTAGATGTGCACCACCGCTGATGACTTCTTGCAAGGATGAAACAGCTTTACAGTCCTTTTATGTGTTTTGGATTGTTGGTCAACACAAACACTTCATAGTTCACATGAAATTATCCATCAAGCGGTAACAACACTCAGCTCACCTCGGAATACCGTGAAAGCATACTACTAGCTGTTAGGAATCCTCAACAGTATACATTCTTCCAGACCATCAAAGGTGTTTGAACTCGGTTGGACAGTTTTAAGTTAAACACCTTGCTACCAGGCTATCCGAGCTGGATCTCAACGGTCTGCTGAAAGTCAACAGTACTGGGTTTATCACCTTTTCATCAAAGACTTTGAAAGCTAGTAGCTCGTAGCCCGCACAGCGACCGAATACTATGACTAGATTACTTCTCCGTAAAAAGCCTCAGAGAAAGGAATAAACATTATCGCTGAGAACGACCTACAGAGCTTGGTTACTGGATAAATTTCAGTTCGAACCACCAAGGTAAAAGGATGTTAGATGCAAATATCTATGGAGCCTCTAGTTCGTACGTCAACATGTGACGTAAACATAGACCAAAATAGTGTCGTATTAAATCATCGTTCCATTCCCGTTTATTCTTGATCGCCATGCTACAGACTATTTTAATAAAACCCATGATGAAGTAACAGCTTGAATCGCTACACTTTTGTTTCTGAAGTTAGCTACGGGAAAATTCAACTGGCCCGTCCCTTCAACACTGTGAGTACATTTTCAGTTGCGTCCAACTTGGCAATATTATCGAGTCATGGTGCTTTGTGAAACCTTGAAGCGTCATTTGGCTCAGAAGTCCAAGTCGAAAAGGGAGCTAATGGATGTTATCACGAGTACCAAGCGACCAGAACCTCGTGAGATAAAACTAAGCGCATCCCCGCGGGAACATAATAGTGCTTCCGAAAAAAGACTTTACACTCTAGAGGCCTTTATTACTTGATTTCAATGAATTTTACCCCGTTTGTCAACCTTTAGTGTAGTTTGTCATGGAAACATTTGGCATACTTTATGAAAAGTCAAGTCATCTAGCATAGAAGATGAGCTAGGAATTCCGTGAATACCACTTCATAGGTATCAACATTTGTTAGCCATCTGAAGCTTATTCAAAACAACCAAATTAAGTGATCGTCAAAACGATCGACGATGCAAGCTGAATTCCCTCGAAAGTGCAACACATGGTCATCTTGTTAGACCTATATTGCAAACCTCATATCAGCCGATTGTGCATTCAACTCACATTCTTCTATCCCATTCCCTCTCGAAGGCAATGAAGAGTTTTGAGAATCTTATCGGGTACAACCGGTCAAGGTAACCAACAGGTTTTACAATTGTTTCCTTTCCCTTTCTCATGGAGTGCCTGAGGAATGACGAGACAATTGCTACCACAAAAGTACCAACCAGGTAAGCTAGCTGTGTACGTTATTTCACTAACAGTCGATAAACCAGGGAATCTAGAATTGTGTATATTCAAGCTACTCGAAGTCGTTGCCTCGAAAACCGTTCACTTGAGCAACGAAACACGTGCACTTGACCTTTATTTGGCTGACAGATTTATTTTTACGATAAACTGATCATGAGGGTGGGTTCATTGTTAAAAAGTGAAATACTGAAGAATTTTACGAAGATTTTGAAAATGACGTTGTTTATTCTCAGAGGTATAGGCCACATTAGTGAGAAATGTAATGTGTCAAGACCAACAGTTAAATGTTGGCTGACAGGGTCTGGTATGCATTATAAACCCACCTTTTGAGTAATTACTCCCATTGGACATTGTTTTCTATTTTCCATGGTACACAAAGTCTTTAGTGACTAAACATCCTATAGAGCAACGCATAACTAACGCAACCGTGAACGAGATGAACAAACGTTTCTATTTTGAACTCCATGGCGGACGATAGACTTTTGATGCTGGGTTTGAATCCGGTAGACGCCCGCCATTTCTCCTTAACTGGGTCTAATAGACCGCCGTCTTCCTCCTGAAATATTGTTCTAATAATACTGAGGTACTCACTTAATCACTCACACATCTTAACGAAGGTAGTCTCAAACGAACAAACGTAAGTAGTTATTTCCAGGTAAATCACCATTCTTTTATGCACAAATGAACAGGGTTCGATTCCAGCACTTTTCAAATGCGCACTTACCGAGTAAGAATTGTAGCATTGATTCGACTACCTGTGTAGCACGGGTCACATAAAAATTGCGAAGAAAGGGACCGACGGCGTGAAAAAGTTACGATTAATACGCCGTTCCTAACATGCTGTCAAAATGAAACATGAGAATAAAATTAGTTTATCTTTAAGGAAATCTCAGTTACTGAGTTTCGAAAAAGCGGTCGGGTTTCATCATTTGACCACCGGTCCACAAGTGGATATTAGGATGCACCTAGGAGATTGTGGTTCTGGGCAAGCATAACGCCGATTTCAGTTACATCTCGTCGGCAGAATCTGATTGGCAGTAAATTCTAATTACTGTGACGTATCAATTCTGGGTATTGGGTGAAAAAAGCAATGCAACCAAAGTTATAAGTTAGCGAGGATTATTTACATTTAGAGCCGGAATAAAGAAGAGATGAACACAAAATAAAAGGAATGTACCCTGATAAAAATAGTACAAATAACTGCATCGCCGTAGTCATCATCATCTTCATCATCATCGGAGTCATCATCATCATAATCACATCATCATCATCCGAGTCATCATCATCATAATCATCATAATCATAATCATCATCATCACCATCATCATCATCATCATCATCATCATCATCATCATCATCATCATCATCATCATCATCATCATCATCATCATCATCATCATCATCATCATCATCATCATCATCCAAATAATCATTCAAATCATCATCAACATCCATGTCCATATCGTGGTTCTCCTAATCACTACAATTTTAGTCCGAATCGTCGTCGCTGAGCTCGCTTCTGGGGATATCCTTCACAACATCAGCGGGAACACTTCCGAAGGATTTTGATGATCTGAATCAGCCTGATGGCGCGTAATAATTATGCTTCTTGATGGTGCTTCTCCTTACGAATCGACCGAATTCGTGAAATTGACCAATCATTCCTCTAGGTAATCTGAAGCGCTTCTACTGGCCTGAATTTCTTGAAACAGGTGCAACAGAATCTCAGTGTGAAGGTGTTCCACTTCAGTTCAAACATTACGCATGAACGAAAAGCTGAGTTTCACATTCCTCGTCGTCATGTAATCCGTCCTGTTGAGAGCCATAAACAGAACATAAAATAAAGTAGAAAAACACACGCATAAAGGCGTCTACACAGCTCACGGTATCGGACGGATACAGATCTCGGTGTTCTGTGGAACTGTGTTGAACGTCTACCGCTGATTTGTCGATGTAAACGTTTACGATCAGCCGACTTATAGAAAAAAACTGGTAGATTTCATCTGAAATGTGAATGAAAGTTTTCCGGATGCTTATTCAAATCGAGAGATCAGGGGATGAGACAGACATGATGATAAGATGTACGAATTTTGGAAATACGATAAATGAAAGTGGAGCACACTCTGAATCAGTCCGATAGACGACGGAAATAAAACTCTACTTAGAGTCCGCCTAAAATGTGTCGATTCAAACGTGGATAGTGCAGGCGTCTGTTATTTTCCTTGTCATGTGCTGATTCACGGAAGCAATGAAAAGAGTTTCTTAGTCAAAACGAGAAGAAAAACAACTTTTTGAACTACGGGACTGCCGCATGCCACATACGGATGCCGACTGAAGGCCAAATCAGGTTAGAGTGAGACCAAAACTAATGCCGATCAACTCCACTCTCATCAAACTTAACATCAAGATCATCGGTATCGTCTATATCAGTTTGTTGCTTTGACCGTTGCAATCATTTTCAGACTGCATCTTTTGTTGCTTCGCCTAAATGTATTGGTGATGAGAAAGCTCTCGTCCCCTTTGTAATTCCCTAAATCAATAGAACCGGTGCAGTAATTCGTCAAGACGACTCAGCTATCGTTTAGTCTGTTGAGAGCCGGAAACTTCAGGACTCCGTTTACTGGTTTTTCGAAAATTTCACTACGCCTTTGGGTTCATGAACTGTTCCTAGTCACCGCACAAAATATTCCAATGGATTCTAAGTAGAAAAGCTCACTTGATGCCAGAAGCCTATGGTGTGAAATGGATCACGATGTTACTAAGTATACAGCGTACCTGATGACCCACTGAGTTCTACTGGTAAACACAGCTGAGCAGCAGTTGCAGCTGGGTTTGCGCTGACTTATCTTACCTTTTTTATCATGCGGCTAAGTCCTAAGCGAGGACTAGCCCGGTTTCATACGTGTCCCAAAAAGCATCCGCCCATGAGCGACGATTGGAAGCGAACTCTAAGCACAAGGAAAACCAGTTTTTCTTCCAGTTTTATCAGCTTTTGTCAGAATGGAGTGCCGATCGCTCAGCGTCCGATTTTACAGTACTGACCCAAGTCTTCAGCTGTCCACCAAATTCACAGAGACATCCTGGACACGGAACAGGAGAAATATGTGCATACTACTGCAGTCGTTGACGTTAAAGGAACACTGACATATTTTGGATATCGAAACACCGTTATCTTATCTTGTCGTTTGAAAGCATGTCGTGCCAAGCCGCTTTCGTTGCAGACACCAGTAATTAAACATGTACAGATTTCTGATGTCCTCAAAGCGTAGTGGCTAAGTCTCGCAACCATAGATCAGTACTGAAAGGATAGCGATCCGAAAGAAGCTGAGTTTGGTCCAGAGAATGATTCCGCTACGCACAAATTGCGTACTGCAAAGCTATAGAAACTCAATCTGAGCATCTTTCATGTTCAACTTGAATTCGTCTTTAGCCTAACCGTTTGGGAATATCGCGAAGCTCATATATTCGAACGCCGGGAAGTGCTTCATTTGTTCGGCGTTCGCGTCTATCTGGAGGAAGGGATCTTGGTCTTCAACGTACTGATCTTTGGTCTCATGGAATTTGCAAAAGACTCTTCGTGATTGAGGACGGGCTGCAAGACAGTGAAGCTGTCTTCAAGGATGACGACGTCGTGTGCGAATTCCAGCGGTGCCAAGCTGGACACCAGAGTAACCAATGATCGCCAGACGCATTATCCAATCAATGCTAAAGTTTAATAGCATTGGCGACAAGGGATAGCCTTGCTTAGCACCGGCATTAAGGAAGAAGTCATTGGACTCCTCCTCTTAGATCCGTCATCTCGCGCAGGTTTTTGCGTAGTAAGACTTCATGGGGCTGACAAGCTTCTGGGGTACTCCATTCGCTTGTAGTATTATCCATAACAATTCTCTGCCACGTGAGTCAACGAAACAGGCTGTAGTCATTTGATAAAACTTGTACCGATGATCTAATACTTTGCGGAGAGTGAACAGTTGGTCCATGCATCATCTTTCACGGTGGAAGACACCTTGATTAGGGCCTGATCCTGCGTCCTGAAGTGCTGAGAAGCCGTTGAAAAAAAGCACGGAGAATATTTGGAAAGTCACGTTGACCAAGTTGGTGACACAGCTGGTGGCGCGCGCACTGTCATGTAGAGTTTCTTTGGAAAAGTAAGTAATATTTGAAGCTTTTCAGTTCACTATTACTTGTTCCTTCGCTCAGAAGGGGCAAAATATGGTCTCAAGCGGTATCGGAAGACACAGTTTATCTATCTCCGGTGCGAAGCCATCTTCCCCGGTTCTCCAGTTTTCGTATGGCAACGGTGATATCGTCTCAGCTTGGTAGGTTGCTGTTAACCCCATTGATCTCGCTTCGGACTGCGGGGATGTGGCGGTCATGAAACAACCAAAGTGTGGACACTTTGTTTCAATCGCTGCATCAGTTTAACCTGTTCAGGAATGAGCAACCCGGCACCATCGTGAACGAGAGGTTCTGACGACTGTCGGTTACTGGATGCAGTGAGGATTAGATGGAAGATCTTTGAGAAGAAACCGCAGTTATCCACAGTCTCCACAGTTTCCGTGTTTTTCGGTCCTGTGGTTGTCACGGTCACTCCTGGCCGAACAGATGGTTGTTCGTCGGATATTACGGAAGTCTGGGTGACTATTTAGGCAGGCATCTCAAGCTTTTTCGACTAACTAGAGAGTTGCACCTGAGATCCAGGCTTTCTGTCGTCGTCGGGTAAAGCTCGGTTCATTTAGAGTGAATTGTTGGACCGATGCCTTGAATGAAGTCCACGGATTTTCCACTTGTAGTTCTTTTTCATGGTAATCGAAGAAAAACAACCAAACTCAGGTCGACCTGACCCCCAAGCCTTACCACAGCTTTATCCCCCAAACCTTTTTGCACCACACCGGCTCATTCGTTAAACCGCTAGTCGGACGTTGACCCTAAGCGACCGCTGACTGCGACGTGCAGTAATTTTATACCATGACCTTTGGCCCACACTTTCTATGGACTTTTCGTTGATATGACTGCTTGAACTCATGCGATCTTGAATTTGCTTTCATTTGGCCGACTATGATTCATGGAACGGTTACCTTTGAGGTTCGTACAGATTCTGTTATTTTTATGATTGTTTTATAAAGAAGCTTATCGCGAATCCCAATTGGACGCTTGGTGTTCTTGGATTGCTCTACGCGTATCTGAAAGACTACTAGAAGTCCGTTAAATCCACCTATGAAAGCGGTGGTTACATTGGAGGTAATAGCATCCAAGAGCTCTTGGCGCTTTCGCGTTGATCCCCTTCATGGCAAAGTTTTGCGGCAACTAGCTAGGAGCGTTTCGATGTGTGTGGTCCGTACCATTCTTGGTACCGGTATCCGAGCCTCAGTAGGACTGGTAATATTCAATCGAAGATGACCAGCGTGACTGCATCAGAATGTAGTCCATATGGTGTGTTGTGTGGTCGTCATCCGAATATCACGTTAACAAGAGCTCCCTGGTACGTTGGAAGTGGTGTTGGTCGCAGTTATGATGCTTAAGTTTGCAAAGATGACGAGACATCTGCCATTGCTGCACTGTTGTCCAATAACATTTTCCCGAAATGTCTCTAGTTGTCTGGGTGGAAGCACCAGAGCGGGCTCTTCAATCCCCGCAACCAAGAGAACGTCTTACTTCGGTGCGTTGGTTATCACCTCTTATGGTCTGTCGTAGAACTCATTTTCTTGCCTTTTTTAGCTTCAAATGTTGGGGCGTAGACCGCAACATCCATCATACTGAAAGGTGAGGTGCGAAAAAGATGCAAAGCAATCCGAGAAGACATCGGGTTCCATGAGAGCAATGTTTTGTCATCCTTGTTGCTGACAGCTTTCGAGAAGCCGTAGACAGACGGTGATTGTCGTCTACTCAAGGAACCTTTACACACCGGATACTAGAATTCGGCAGCCGAACTTCAAGCAAACATGCACTTTCTATACGGTAGTCACGTAGCTTTGGTGCCGCGATGGCTTGAATTTCGATGCCCAAGAATGTTCTCACATTCCCGAAAGCTGTTTGGATGTGCTTTGGCTTCTCAAGGCCCCAAAACTAGCATATTGTCAACCCGGCAGCTGGGAGAACATGAGGCACCTTGCTCACCGGTGACGCCATATCACGAGTGATGTGTACAAAGGGACTTGTCGTGAAGAGTCTTGGGAATTTGGTGCAAAGTGGCATCTCCAGCCTCATTCGGCTTTCCGTTCGGGGTAGCAACTCTGGGCCGTACATAACTAGATGCTATCTGTCGGGTAACCAGAAGTTTTTATGTCGAGAGTGGGCGACCGAACAAGCGGTTCGTCCGCCTTTTGGATGGTAATCTACCATTTTGGGATGCCCAACGCATCCAAGTGATCTTGGTGAATGGTTGCCGGTGACTATCTAGGAGCTCGTTTGCCATTCGCAAGAAGTGACCAAGATCCTGGGGTCCATGCAATGTTGTTGATTGGATGGATTTTCTTGGTAACATTTGGATCTCAGCAGATTTCATCCGCTTACAAAAAGTATTCGTCCTGGCATAATGGCCGCTGTCTCAACGAGATACTTAGGCCTTGGTTATCGTCATCTTCGTTTGGCACGCCTGTCTAACGATTTGCCAGGATATGACTACAGATGCGTGCCTCGGGTTGGTGGAGCCACAACTGAGGGGTGGGGTGATGATGGAGACGAAGGAGATGGAAGGTACCCAAAGGGAGACGACAGTCTACCAAATCGGAGTTGCCTCTCCTTCTAGCTAGCCCGAAGACATACTATATGCACTGGGTTGCAACATGATCGAGTAGAGAACGCACTAATGCATCCCTTCCATTCGTAGCAATGACATGTTCGTCAACGGATCGTCACATGTCAAAGTAATTCGCTTCGACTTTTCTCGTTGCTCTACTTTGAACTCACGAACGCCCAAGAGCACGTTCTGGAAATATAAGACACAGTTTGCAGTTAGTTTCGTTTAGCCCAATAAGAGAGTAGTTCATGTTGGATATAGTATGCATTCTACCCGAATGAAAATGATGGAGACAATCGGTGATAATCACACACATGAGAAAGATAGTTTAAGTGCATAACTGCGCTATTACTGTAAAAATGACGGTGGATGTATAAGAATGGTTAGATCTACATAGTAAGATTTCGTTGTTTTGTTTCTCCAGTTTTTTGGCTTGTTTTTCAAGCACACTGAACTGAACTTTCGTGGTTCGTTGGCTAATGCTGAGTGAAGATCCAGAGGTAGCGTCATGTATTTGCGAACAGACCACTTCAAGCGAATTTACCAAAACCCTTTTATTCTACTTTGAAATCGGCTGTCCGGGATTGTTTTATATCAGTGGAATATTTTTTAAACAAAGCGGATAAACCATTCACTCCGTATTTGATGTGCTTTCCAAACAGCCAGCAGTTCGAAAACAAAATAACGAGCACCTGATGAAAGAACTTGAGCCGTTAAATTTTCTCCTGAATTTTTGTCTTCAAACACTGCCCGGTCTTCGGTTATAATTAATGTGTTACGGCATGAGGAAACATTTGTTAAATAAATTCGATCTTCTGCGGTTAGAACTATAGCAGTTATATTTCATTTTTCCGAGAAGTATCGGTGACTTTTTTCGAAACCGTACATACCAATAAAAAATACCGTTGGGTATTTCCTGAGAGTTCATGTTTCGTATACCCCGTCGGTTCTCGGTCCAGCTTCAAATTACTCTTGCGCTAATATAATCTTCCATAAAAAGACCTCCAGAATCCCAAAATAATATCTTCTATTTGAGCAGTATACAGTCTCCGTATTCTGTTGTTCTGATTATTGGTATTAAGACCACTGTAGATCCTCGCAACTAGTTGCTCACCTTAGAGCAGTCGCCTGTGGGAAACGTGAATAATTGCCAGAATAGAGCATTCCGTGGAGTTTAAATGCTAATTTGCAGGAATTTCGTTGCCGTACAATGACCGACAATAATTGTGTGTAACGAGAGATTCACCAGGATTTTCCAACTCCCATATTTACACCACGAGTCTGATTCGAACAGTCGATCTTCCGCCTACCTGAGAGTTGCAGTATTAATTCAGCAAACGCGACACGGCCAATCGGATTCAACTGACGCAAGTGAATGAATTTCTCCCCTATAAGTGCCTCCATTTGATAAACAGGTAATCACAAGAACACCAGGAACAGATAACCTGATCGGTTTAGAACATGTGAGACGATTACAAAAGGATACTCTAGTTTGTAGAAGACGGTATGTCGATGAACACGAGGTACGTAGCGATGTGAAACCTTCCGTGTGAACGTTCGTTTCAAAGTGTCTGCCGAAAATAGATTTACGGAGCCCCACATTTCGGATCAGGTATACACTGATTCAAGTATACACTCGAAAATCACGAGGCATATCATTTCATGTCTAGTCTTTTTCACCGAAAAGCAAGTGCACTCGTCCGTCACACCCACTTCAAACCAGTCTGGTAATCGACGTGAAACTGACAGTCTGGATATTCTCATAAAATACGTTACTGGAGCGAGAATGTGATTATAATTAATCGTATTTTTCTTCTCTTTTAGATTGATCACATTTCCGCTAAACTGTTTAAAGCACCTTTTCCGCAGTCTTGCTCATACTTGATTTGAAATGACACATTTATTCGATTCTTCATCACGTCTGTATTACAATCAACTGGAGCTTTGGTAACATGCTAGATTTATTCAAGTTACTTGGTGCTTTTCATTGTCGAACTGCGCAAGAAGCTTTTCATCGTCTGGCATTACTGCACGCTAAGGTGCGGCCGGGGATCCATGGACTCCCGTCTCTATAACATTTTTTTACTAACCGACACCGGCTATTGATTGTTATTTCGTACATGTTATGGAGCTGGGTCGCACATCAAAAAGTGCTCATTAAACCAGAAGGAACAACCTCCAGTGGTGGGATTCTAAACCACACAATGTTCTCCTAGGTTAGAGGCGGCAAGAACCTCGGTGATATTAATGCTGCACACCGCCAGAGTTGATTCTTTTCCTTGGTAGTTTCAATCTCGTCCGTGAGATTTCCATTCAGAAGTTCATAGGATCGAATGGACACAACCATAACAACAGTCGTCTTGTTCTGCTGTTGTGTAGTGAGCTAACAACTACACACACACACTCACAAGCACACTCACACTTACACACACACACACACACAAGTCTACATAGCCACATTTTTTCTAACTTAACCTGTTTCAACACACTGTGTATTCAAGACCAATTTACAAGTGGCACAGTGTATGTCGTTAGCGGATTTCTCGGAAGCTCTATTATTGCAACACATGGGCTAGATTAGCGGTGGTTTTTTCGTGGAGTAGTGTGATTTTCTTTCAACGGACCGTAAGTATCTCATCATCATTAAAAGTAACAACATCAGCGGACAAGAGGCTGATTTCTCCTCAGGTGTGTGATAAATATCCCCGGGAAATCTAGAATTTTCTCACAAAATGACCAAATAAGGGAAACTTCCTTTTTGACATAGACTACTTCAAAAACTTTTACTCTTTGCTGCTATGGGTTTATAACAATGTCCGAAGCGCTGCCATTTAAAGATGAATCAATTATTATGCTATTCATTATCAACATCTTTTTGTATATATCACCTGGTTGGCCGTAGTCACACGGTCATCTTTGTGGACTTTGGGCTTTTACGACCCGGGTTCGATTCCCGCCACCGTCGGTCACGTCCCATTTGACAGCCCTCCATTGGTTGCTGCCCTCTCCGAGTAATCATAACAATAATAATAATAATAATCGGATGAAACAAGAACATTCAGCACGCTATAATCGGGGGTTTCTTTTGAGTGGAAATCGGCTACTACTACGAAACAGGTGCATTGTTCAACTGCTCCGCCTCATTGACCACCCAAAGGAAGGTACCTCAGCAGTTCATATATATATATATATATATATATATATATATATATATATATATATATATATATATATATATATGTGTGCACTAAACAATCCATCTAAGCAAGGGCCTGAAGTGTGCTGTCGGAAACATTTTTCCCAGCTTTGTCCATGCTTTCATGGGGACCCTTTAAAATCCGCGTACTTGAGAACGATAAAATTGCATTATCATCAACATTTGGGTAGCTTCGTTTTAATCAAAACAGAATTCCCGTCGGTCTTCACTTTTGGCACGGCCAGTTCTTTCCCTTGCTACGTGCGCAGCAAACGCGCACACACGCACGAACGTGTACGCACGCGTGCACACACACACACATGCGCAAACACAAATAGATGAACAGACATGAGTACAAATGTAAACAAACCGTCTGCGTTTGTCGGTTGACTATCAGCAATGAACGCACATTCGTTTATCAGTGCGGCTGTATGCGTGCTGTTGTCTATGTCGGTCTGCATTCTGTTCGCTGGTTGATTTGTTTATCTAGGTTTCGGCAATCGGCGACGAGAGTATGGCCGACGGGATAACGGTTGCTATTTGTCATTTATTGCACATCAGTCGATTCGGGGACTGAGACTGCAAATCTACTGCTATTTTCAGTAGCCCTTCAGTTGCTCAATTTTAGTGCGGTCGTAATCAAACTTTGGCAACAAGGCCTGCGGACAAGGCACGCTCCATTCAAGGCTGTACACAAGAAGCAACAAACTAGGTTAATGCTGGCGACCGTTAATCATTACGGAGTAAGGACCTCGCCGGCGGGTATGCGAGTAGGGGGTAATTTTCTGGTTGTTGCTAATGTGTTGCTAGTGTTACTGTGTCAGTTCAACGGCTCTTTACCGCTGCCGATTTTCTTGTTGCGTATAACAGACCCCGATCTACTGCTCGACCTGAATATTTTGGGAGTAGGGAGTACAACCAACATGCGTATTGGCTGTTTGTGAATGGTAAAAAACGCGGATCGTTCCGGGAACAGTGTGTCAGGCGTTTTTGGCGAGCACTTTATCTGTTATTCTCACTGATCTCCTCGTACATTCCAATCGGAGCACAATCTATCACCGTTTACAGTGAGTGATAGGACAGGTAGGTGAATCAGACGGAAGTTAGGTTCTAGGGCATTACAAGATTCCAAACATGAAATAGATATGATCAAGCTTGTGTCAGAACCGAAATCGGTTCGGAGTGTATCGAAAAATCGATGCGCCATGTGAAATGTTATGGTAGAATTTTATTGCTCAATAACACAGCGTAGTCGAGATCGTTGGTAGGTTGTCGACGTTTCGGTCACCACGGGTAACCTTTTTCAAGACTGGTTTTGCAACCGAATGAAACTGGAATAATAGCTTAGAGCAATTGGGCGTTAGTCACAGTTAGTCACAGCTTGTATTCAGAAATGGCCTGGTGGGGGTTTGATGTGATACTTTCATCGTGATGAATTCAATCCAAAGCAAATTTCATTTAGTCCGACTGGTGATCAATGATACACTATTGATCTTCACATAACCAAGCGATTTTTGCGCGTATGCTTCATTCCACTCCGGACTTCGATTACATTGTATGCTTATCGATTTAGACATTCATACATTCAGTCGAACTCTGTCATCTAACAACATTGGACCTAATTATAACAACGAATTACTACACTGGCCATCTAAGCCTTGCTCGCCTATGTTGAACCATACTTTTTCCGCCTATAAAAGTGTCGTGCTTTCTATACCAAAAAACGAATACATTCCAGTACCCATTCGCATGTCTTCTAATATTTTTTCATGCGATTCGGTCTTTACACACTTCCCGGAGATTATTACCGAAGTTCCAGTTCTGTGCCTGGAGCCATCCTTTTCCTTCTAACAAACCAGTACTTTCGATGGTGGTTGGCGAATAAGGTACGGTTCGACAATGGATAGGGTAGGTGGAGTAATAAGCTCATTGCAAGTCTCACAACTCGGCGGATCTGCAAGTAACCATTTTATGACCGTGACACGTAAATCAGTCCAATGGTTGTTGAGCTGTCGTCTGCCTCTTTGCAATTGTTTCCGTCTGCACACTGTTGTCCGAATTCCAGGGGCATATGCACGTAGCCTGTACGGAAAGGTGAAAACTACCAAATTTATGCTGCTAGATAGACATTGCTCAGGTCTGAAACGTGACACCCTATTGCGACGGGTCACAGACCATCATAGAGATGCGAGTATTCTTACCCCACTGATCCATTCCGACTCTTTCTTTTTTGCTGTCCACATCGAATACGTGTTCCACAGTACAACAAGTTGTCTGTAGATGACAACCAAAAACAGGTGTGCACATCTTTCACTAAGCTCGCCCGTCTAAATGCACTTAGAATCGATATGTCGGTGTGAAAAATATGGGGAAAATTAAGGTAATAAATAGTAATCTAGGCTCGGTTCAGAGCAAATTACCCTAGGAAAACATGTTCTGCAACCCTTGGGAGAAAGCCTGACTTGATACTTTCATTTTTCATCCAGTAGGACCCTGCATTGTGCCAACTTTTGAGCTATGGTTCAACAGATACTGTAAACACTGGGCGAAACACCGGCATCTAAATCATTTTTTAAGCAGTTGAATTTGGTGCACATTTGTCATCTTTTGACTGAACCTTTTATGTAAACAAAAGAGTGGTACTGCCTATTGGTTCAACCTCATGTTATGTGTGCCATTTCACGGAATCTGAGGGGACAGGTTGTGTGAAACTAATCACTACGGGCCGTTCCGTTCAGATGAGTGAAAAAGAAACGGACTGGATCAATGAAGAATGGACACGTCATAATCACGAATTACATGTTAGAATCACAGGATAAACATCATGGAGAGCTATCATCAAATCTCTACTGATAGTAAATTAAAACTGAATAACTTCTGTGCGGTTGGCGCCTAGTAACAAGTAAACACTCTGGAATGAGCCTGGCCCACTAACTGCACAGTACTTTGCGGTCGGTATGGCAGTTTTAGGAACTTAACCCAGCTATTTGTACATGATACAGTTATACTATTACCACTCAACTATCGGCTGCTACCATCACACGATTTATGATTTTATTGTGGCTTTCTCCTTGGGGCGAATAAGCCGGTTTTATGTTGATATGATCATAACGTTTCATGGGTGTTTGGTACAAGAGGCTTCCTCCGCTTCACTCGGCCTCATTTTCGAGGACACGCCTCTAGACTTTGCACAACCAAATGCAGACTGCAAGGTAGCAGCGTGCTGATACATGATTTCCGGTGACTCCCTGGGAGCGCGTTTGCCATTCTACTGATTTAAATTTTGTCTGCTCCTTGAGAAGTAACTGTCTTCGCATACCAACACGGTCTCACCGAGGTTTTTGGATCTGGATTGCCCTCAGCTTGGTTTGGACGGCACGTCAAGCGGTTTGGCGTGGCGTGGTCGCTGATGCATACCTCAGCTTCGTAGAGCCACAGGTGAGAACTGAGTAGGTGGTGGGGACAAAAGAGATGGAAGATACCTCCGAGGTACGGCAGTCTACCAATTCATAAGTACTACTCTTATCAGACACCCTATGCACCCTACATCACGGTTACCATCAAAATTACTCATTTGTGCCCCTTGTCTATTCTTCTAACGCAGAAACGGTCATTAATCAGCGCTAGAGCTTCGAAAAGAACTTGCTCAGTAATATTGATTTCATTTAATCTGGAATCTTTCGAGAGGTCTGACGTCTGTTTCAAACATTTTTTTTACATGGCAAATATCAAGCTCAGCCTTTATTTTTGAGAGTACGTATGAAAAAAATAAATTTTTAAGTCACTGGATTGATACACATTCAACTGGGTACTTAGAAATTCTCATAGCGAATTTGCCCTGCATTGAGTCGTGACTGACGATATTCAAAAGCAAGTTAAAAAGCTATGATTTCTCATTAGTAAGAGAATTAAAACCCGCCCATTAAAGTGAAAAAGTCAGTGAGATTTTTTTCAAAGAAACAAGGAAAAACCGATACTGTCACTGTTGGACGCCAATGTCATGACGCCGGAATGGACACACCCAAACAACACACAATCAGATGAATCACATTTGGTCATTCATTTACGAATCTGTCCAGAAGCTGGTGACAAGTGCGTATGTTAGCTATTTTCCGATAATTTTATAATCTTATACCGTGATCCGGGCTTCTTTCTGACACACTTTCGTATGGTCCGATGAATATTTTTACTGAATAAACCTCACGTCTTTCTTTCGGTAGTAATTTTTGACAGGTGCCACGTTGTGGTAAAAATAATGTGTGTGACTAAAAAAAACCTTGAAAAGTTTTAAGAGAAAAATGGTTACCTGCTTAATCAAAAAGGTGAAATATTTAACACCATGGAAAATTCCATGCACAAAGTTCAACTGTTCCATTGAAGAAATTCTAGTGCAATTAAGTCAACAACGAATGTCTGGATTCTTTTGAAAATTACGTGACTGTCAACGAGCTGCGGATAAATAACTACAGACGGGCGGATAGAAACAAAGATCAGCCTTTCAGACAATCATCTCAGAATAAATTCGCGCTAGTGGATGCAGCAAAGTGGATTTCGTCAGTTCAAAAAACTACCCACTAGAGTTCTCAAACCTAGGTTTACATGGGAAAAAAATAATTAGAAGTATTGTGAAAATCATTAGAGATGCTAACTCAATAATAAAAGTGTTTTGAAAACAAAATGAAACACACACACACACACACACTTTTCGGATGCGAGCTGTGAACTTTACCGGGAGCAGAACATATGCAGACGATTCCTGGAATGGGATTCTAGAGATCAGTATCTTCGTCATTCGGACACCAGTAAGACTTTCCGTCGAAGAAATAGCCATGGCTTAAGTAATACAGTGTTGCTTGTTAGAAATCTCGTTTCGTGAGAACTGAATATCGTTCGGATGACAGCACAAGGCTGACGTCTTAATTATATTCAGCCTGAAGCTTGATTACCGTGACAAAAAGAGCTTGGGAGTTTTAGGGCAACACCATTACACGTCCACGTTTGAATGTGGCTGACTAAAAACGGAGTTTAGGTTGAAATTAGTGCCAAATTCAACTGGCGCACTGCTGGCTAAAATGAACGATTGCATATGTGGATGGGACTCTGTACACCAAACGTCCCTCCTTTCGTAGAATAGAGTAAAATCGAGCAACAGTCCCAAGAAAATTAGAAAACAATGCGTAAAAAGTTGCACACATTGAATAATTGCTATGAAGCAAGGTGCACCGTGCATTCATGTTTGTATAAGACAAATCATACCATTGACCCAGCTGATGAAATAAATATTAAGTTGCCCGGGTTTGAACCCTACCAGTTATATTTTCGTTGTCTAGAATGCTTAAAAATTATAGACATAAAATTGAAATTTGCATTCAAGATTCCAGGTGATTCAAGCCAATATTACAAAACAGTGTCAAACGTATTATGATGTGAGTTTTTCCTTAGGTCGTAATTGCCCGCAAGCAATAATACCAACTATTATCAGTCGATAAGAGTGTTACCTAATCACTATCGTAATTGCAACCGCGGTCCATCCAACAGATTGACAAATAGGTTCGTCAATCACGTGCGGGGACCTATTTGCTTGAAAAGTGGACAAATCAATAGACAAATCAAAATAGGATCAAACCTATAAACTAGTCGAAGCTGAATCTATGATAAAGAAGGAAAAAGAGCGTGCACGTTATTCGTATTCTTAGTAACAGTGAACAAGAAAAAAAACATAAAGTTTAATATTAGCAAAGTTAAACGCCTCAAATCGGAAAAAATGGACCGGAAAACCAAGAAACCTACTGGACAAGGCTGCGGTAAAAATACTGATTCAAACGGGGAATGGTGGTGAACATCTGCTATCAAGTTGAGCGATGTGGTTTGAACTGGATTCAGTCTTGAGATGCAATGACACCGTAACTGGAAATCGTCAAGGATCTCCTTTTACACGTCAGAGAGCAATGTTATCAAGTTGTAACTGTGCTTTCTGGATCACTTTGCTAAAAGAGATACTGTTCTACTGCAAACGGCTAACAGTTAGCTCGTCCAGTTCTTGTGCTTAAAGATAGGTGAATAGTCCGTCCCAAATTGGATTTGGGTTTTTCCACAGGAGCCAATTATTTGAATATGGGTATTAAGAGATTAGGTTTTAACATAATGTGGTTCATCGTGTGGTGTGAACTTTCAAACCGTTGAAAACCATGGAAGCACTGCACAGCTGTTTACTTCTTGTTAGGAATCATCAGTGCCCATTCACCGAGCCCTCACTGGGACACGAACCCAGAAGGAACGACTGTGGGTTGAAAACCTTAACAGTAAGGCTATCTGGGCTCCCAACGATTTATTGAACTAACACACCACACGATACAGCCTTCTTTGGACACAGGCTTTATATGTTGGCAAGAGCATTTCCTGCACAGTTAGCGACTCTTATGCTGAATAGATTTTTTCTACGGGCTGAACAACTCCAGAAGATTATTTTTTCAATAAAAAAGACTATCACTTTAAAAGCCCAAAATTCGACAGAGCTTCTAGAGGGTGATTATTTCCATAGCAACACTACATATCTGTATGGGCATTCTTAGGAGCCATTCCGGTCATTAACTTTGCTGTTAGAATTCACATAGGAAGACCTTACAAGTGGTGATTGTTTTGACATCGAAGAAAAATCCACGTTTTCCGCAACTGATGAATAGGATGAAAAGGAACGCAAGTTTATCCATAAGCCGCCTAATCACGTGATCACACACAGGCACGAAAGTCATTCATCTTTTTTGTCTATCATAACCCATTCAGTCCTGTACTAAAGCGCTTAGAATTCACGTTTTTGGAACCGTTTTCCGAAAACATTTAAAAACGATCTTTTTGGACCGGAAAACGGCACCCCTTTACAGACGGAAAGTCGGCCATTGGTCTGCATTTCTTAGTTTGTTTCGATGTGGTTTCATTCAGTGGGGTCTTTACTGAACAAGGTTATCATCATTGTTGCGAGACCCGAATTCTTCTTCTTTCTCCTCTTCTATTCTTTGCTTCCATTTTCTTACGTAATCATAGTATAATATTCCAGAAAAAGGATCGCGGCCAATTTGAGGCCTCCAGTTGGGGAGTGGCCGGCAGAGGGCACTGAGATTCGAACCCAGGATTGAAGAGTCCAAAGTTCATTGCTATGACCGTTAGACCACCGCCGGAAAATTCATCAATGCATGCACGTATGACCAGTCCGAATCGTACTCTGGGTCTAACAACAGCTTTGAATTATAATGCTGGAATGTACAGGAATATACCCAAGAATAAAATCTGGACAGCTTCCCCGTAAAAGAGGGGGAGGGAGGGGTGGCGTGGGGATAAGACGGCATTTTTAGGTAAAAATGGAACAAATAATTGGAATAAAAATTGATTATTACTAACTCATTCTTCGGCGAAAAGTATTTATTCTTCTGAAACATTTCACACCAAATGAACTCTAATGGAGACCATTTCTTTCATTCTCGCTCGCGATTGGTGGAATATTGTCTGCCCGCAGGACACCTAAATTATCGCGGAATTCAGCTTCCCACAGACGTTCAAATTGGTGAAACTTGGAATCATGCGTGTGCTACTATTGTTGAATTAACATAACGTTGGCTTCAGCACTTTTTACGATCCATTTTGGCCGTTGAGATAAAAGTTTTACTCCACAAAACACTTCATCCTTATTAGTAAGGACACGTGCAAGGAAGGGAACCGCAGAAGTTCAGCACGGTGATAACTTTGAAGGAAGTAATCGAAACATGGAACTGGCAAACCGGTGTGACTGGTCCAGAGAATGGTTGCAGTACAATGGGTGTGAACAGTCTGCTATGCTCTTTTCAGCAAACGAAACTGATGCTATTATGTGCTTGCCCAATAAGTCCGATAGGAGGTCTCTTAAGGTTATGCCAGAAACAAGACTGAAAATGTCTATGAAGAACGACATAGTCGTTTTTCAACAGACCAGGAAAAATTATGAGAGAACAGCACAGAATTATGGAAAATATGCACTGGTGTGCGAAGGAAGAAATGACATGTTGCATAGCACTGAACTGTCGAATTTTACGAATTTGAAAGGACAATCTAAGCAACTTTCAAAAAGTAATTTCGATATGTGAAGACCCATGTAAGTTCTCTTGTAAAGTCAAACCGATGTGCTTCACATGGCCTAAACATACAACAGTAGTAGAGTAGAATGATGGAACGCGATCGCAAAGTGGAAAAATGCACTCCTGACATTTGGAATTGTTTAACAGAGGACCACACTGCCCAGAAACATTTTAGACGTATGCTACATTTTCAAGAATCTCACTATATCGGACTGCTAAGAAACAGAGCGGGCCAAAACAATACCGTCTGCGTGCTTGACTAGACGGGCTGGGTGAGTTGCAGTTCGGCTAATGAAAGTAGTGAATCAGCATAGGAGGAGAACAGCTCCTTGGAGATTTCCGGCATAGCTTACGATATGCCTGGAAACTTTTCTTCCAACTTTGATACATTGTGTTCTACCCGAGAAGTATTGTTTCAGCCAGTTACGTAAGTATGTGGAGTTACTAAAAGATTTCAATTTTTTGAGGAGCAACGACCACGGTCCGCCGTCAGACGCTGATGTGTAATCATGAGAAGCACACCTTACTGATTTGCACAGATCAATGAGGTATTTGACAATGTGAATGACTGTACAAGCCGCAAGTCAACCGTAGAACGCCTGAGTTCATACACAAATTGGTATTCTTCAGTGAGGCTTCGGCCTGTGTTTTGAAGGCTCTAGAGTACATCACGTTTGACTAGTTTCCACTCCGACACAGAGAAAATGCAGCTGGTCGGAATTTCTTGGTTCCCGTTTGGTTACTGGATCCTTTGGGTATAGGGATGATAATGACAGGAAGAAAACAGTCAGAAATGGAGAATCATTCAAGTGAATGCTTGATAGCAGTAGTCATCAGCTCAGAGAGAAGTCCAGTCTCGTGTTCGAGTACTGCCGGAGGTAGACCACCCTGTTGAAAAGCTTCGGTTAACTTGGCGGACTTGATGAGCTCGATAACTCCGAAGCTGGAGAACTTTTCGATTTCTGAATTGCTGGCCTGATGGAAAACTGGGAGTGGGTCATTCGAGTAAAGAATAAACAAGGAATTCAGGTGGTCAACACTTACGTCTTACGGGGGGAGGGAGTCTTTTTTCTGACCACAGAGCAGTTTGATCCCCTGCAGTCTATCTTTGACGTCCCTGGAGAGCAGAAATTATTGAGAGAATATAAAGTTCACATGTCTGATTTCTTTTTTGATCAAGCTTGACTGTCTACTGACCGCAGGTGGGTTGCGAATCTTGGGTTAACTCGTTCTTCCTGCCTGGCCGTTTTAGATGCAATGAAACCACTCTTCTCAGATAGAAGTAAACCATTTTGGTGGGGCAGTAAATGTTGGAGACGTGATTTATAATTCAGGTCGTGAAATATACCGAAAGGGAATGGCTAAGGCTGTATTGTAACCAAGAAGTGGTGAGAAATAAAGAACGGTTGAATGATGAAATGTTTTATTTAGGTAAGTTCTGCTGAGAAAAACGGATCTGTTCATTTTGTGTGGGATAAGTGACCAAGTTTTGAATATATTTGTGGACGATCACTGGTACAAAGGGGCGCACTAAGTTTGGGGGGAAAATAGTTCAGAATGACCACTCAGGACCTAATCCAACTACGAGTCACAACGGATCCGGGCAAGAAAAATACCTTTGAGATTGAAAGATGAGAGTGGATGCGTAGACGTATGAATAAAGTCTCCTACAATGATGCGAAGATTATCATCTATCAGTGGAACAAGATAAAATAGGAATGAGTCAGAAGGAGTTACCTAGGCTGTGTGAGCTTTGTTGTGCTGCGTAAACATTAGTGATAACAGTATGGTTGAAAAGGAAAAATTTACGACGACATGAGACAGACACATGGTCCATTCCGCTAGAGTAATAGGATAAAGTGACACTGGACTTGCTGCACCACTTGGAATTGGTATACGCAGCAACAACACCGCCTCTTTCCTTCGTGGAATTCTGCCTATCTTGACGGACGTGCAAATAATTTTCCATTTCAGCAGCAGAATTATCCACGTCAGCACTCAACCAGATTTCCTTAAAGCCCGCCTTACGCTTTTTAAAAGGCATGAGCCTCAAGCAGATGAGTCAGATTCAGAAGTTTGATGAACAGACCACGCAATTTGTTACACACGATGCTGAGAACTATCATATAATCCGATGGTGTGCGACTAAGGCCTACATGCCATCCTGCTCTTTTGCGTTTCATCACAAGATGGCTCCGATTCATTGCCGTTATTTGACGGTAGGTAACCTGGGACTCGTCGACATCTTTTATTGATAACGTAAAATGCCTCGAATATTTTCGCGAGGACAACATCGCGGTAAAGGACTGTGTTAACAAAATAGTTCCAACGAAAAAGGACCATAATTGTAGCGCAGCCGTTCAAGGGTGATCCATGAAACCATATAACGTGGCTGTAGCACTCTGAGTACTTCCCCAGATAGTGATATTCGTAGGTTAGAGTGTCAAAGAGACAAACCGCCTTTTATTTTGTTTGATTACATGCTTGCGCACAAGTGTGCCGTGGAGTGGGTTAACCGAAAATTCTCATGTGCCCACTGCCCTATTAGAAATAACCGGTAACGAGGCCCTACCCTGGAACTTAAAGTAAAGAAGAACATACGGTTATCCCAATAAATCAGGCTCGGTAGCGAGCCGGGTGACAGTAGATTATTGTCAACCGGCAACTTGATCTTTGTTGAAGAGGTCCGAACCTTTGTTCTCCGAGGTGATAAGTGATCATTCTAAGTTACCCGAACCAATTTATCATTTTGTCTTGACCTGAACGTTCACAGTTCATAAATAAATTTATCCAAGTATTCAACTGGTGAACACTGACTGATTCGTGGACTATTAGTATTGTGAACAATCTAACGGGGATTTAGTTCCTGTGGTGGTACCACACAGTAAAGAAAGAGCCCGCGAAACGACAGAAAAGACGGCAACGACAACGACAACCACGGGTGTCCCGCACAGGCACAGAGACAACCGGGGTCGTCGGATGTGCTGGATACAGCACTCTTCCGTGGGGGTTCTATATGCATCATCTGAAAAGGCACGGAAAGACTGTAAACCCTATAAGCCGAAGCCCAGTATGTGTACAAGCAGGTACCAACACTTCCATCAGAGAGAATGGGAATGACACTCTATGAAAACTCCTTACAAAGAATGCAGTGGAAACAGTAGAACAGAGAGATCCACTTTCCCCCTTCTTTCTGCAATTGCTTCCTGTTTATTACGTAATAATAATAACAACACAATATTTCCGGTAGGGAACCACAGCAAATCACGGGATGTCAGTTTGGGGGGAAGTGATCGGTGCCAGTTGCGGTGGCAGAGTTCGAACCGGAGACAGTGGGATGTAAATCTCACCATGATGACCTTTTGACCAATGTTTGAAACCGCGTTGTGGCTTTGTGGCTCAGATGGTAAAGTACATGGGGCATGAAAACGTGAGTGACGTCTACACCTGGGTTCAGGTATCATTGAGGTCGGTGACTTTTCACACTGGGTTCAACTGAACATTTTCAGAATCTCCAAATGGCATACAATAATCTACACCTAATGGATAATTTAAGTAAAATGATTCAAAAAACCTACTTCTTGCAAAGTTTGATTCACTGGGATTTAATGTTTCCCTAATCCTAGTCACACCGTCACGATTACTGATAACATTCTTTTTATCTTCTCATTTCCTTTTTACCATACAACAGCGTACAACAATTCAGGAAGGACTCCACGGCCGACTGAAGACTGCCAAATGGGAAGCGACCGGCCCTGGTGGGAATCGAACTCCGGCTGTTAGTGTCGAATTCCACG
The DNA here is from genome assembly GCA_948099385.1 of Fasciola hepatica. Classification (NCBI taxonomy): domain Eukaryota; kingdom Metazoa; phylum Platyhelminthes; class Trematoda; order Plagiorchiida; family Fasciolidae; genus Fasciola; species Fasciola hepatica. The sequence goes on along the minus strand of CANUEZ040000159.1, from coordinate 3,348,478 downwards.
ACGATAGTCCTCAGACCACCGCCGGTCATACTCTTTGTTATTGTTTGATGAACGATCAGTTCCTTGTGACTGTGATAATAAGACATATCTGCTGTGCAGCAACCATATAGCCGAGATGTTTCGACATTGAAAGAAATCATATTTGAGGTCAGGTGCAGAAATTTCCGAAAAAAGAATCGACAAAGCTTCTTTCCACTTTTAACCCAACCTTATTTCAGGGAAATCCAATAGAAATGAGCGAGTAAATAAAAAAAGATTTTTTCTATATATCCCTTAGTCCCACACTACAAAGCTCAACTGCAGAACGAGGTAGTGTGCTCTAATTGACACAGTGCACTAGCTTGTGTTGAGGAAATGAGATGCCTATATTTTGGAGGTATTTAGTCCGAATTAAAACGTGCCTTTCCCGACGTAATCTTAGGAAGAAAATCCAGAGTTGCAACATAGTACGATTTATGTCCGGGACGATTTCACTGCATCTCAACATGGTGCATACTGCAGAATGATACTGTTTAGATAAGTTCATGTAAAACAATAATGTTCGACAAATATAGGAGAAATTACAATGGTCGTGCTACTTCACCGTGGTAAAGACACATTGAAAAACAGCTGTTCCAGCTGACACAATATGGGTTTCCATGAATGTATGGCAAAGGCTTCGGAAAACCCCAACAGCCTGGTATTCCTTGTCACGTATTTGACTAGAAAGGCAGCGTTTCGGTCAGCTGGATGTTGCGCCAGCATAAGATGACGAGCGACGGCCGACGACGGGATCTTATGGTTTCGAAGGTTGTCATTATGCATTTGATCTGACCCTGGTTGCATCACAAAACGTTGTACCCACGGTAAAATAACCTGACTGTTTCAATTTCTCCTATATTTGTCGAACATTATCGTTTTACAAGAATTTAATTCAAATTATTGTAAATTTTCAGATAGATATTTTGAAGGAGAAACTTTGTTCACATCGAAGAAGTTCATCCAAAACTTGTATTTACTGCAGGAAATAAGATGACCGTTATTTGTGAAACTTAGCCGTATATTAGGGCAACACAGATGCCTGCTCAAATTTGACATATTTGAAAATGTAACTTCATAGTAAATAAGGTGGTTGACTTCAGAGCACGCGTGACTTGTCTGTCCTGATAGCTGAATCTGGTTTCTCCTGTGACCTTGAATAACTACAGGTAGTTCAAATCTCAGGTCAGGTTGGAAACTTTAGGAACCACTGTTCGTTGAGTCGGAACCAGGCTCCCGAGCAAAAGTTCTACGAAATATAACAGTTTAAGTGTTTTGCGTGATACCGTCACCACCACTTCCCATATCACATTCGCAGTCTGAACGCAAAACTCGGGAAAAGGAAAAGTATAAGAGCTTTCAATTTGAGCTTTGAATTTGATTGACACATTTATTGTTACAAATGCACCAGCTCTTTAGCAAACCTGCTTATGTTGATTAGTAGAATAAAAGTATCCCCTAGTCTACCTAGCGAATTGAAGCACAGCATTTATCTTTGCTGATTGAGACACTGAAAACCTTTACTTCAGCCCTCCTACTGGAAAAGGTGTTTCCATATGGGAATCAAACCCAGTTTAGTTTTGACCAGCTCAAGCATAACAGATTTAGTTGAATGAATCTTTGAGAGGGAGATGTAACAAAACAAAAAGAACAACTAAATATGATGCTTGCCTAAACAAGTTTTGATAGGGACACGATGCCAGCACTAATATTCACAGTAACGAGAAGAAAGATCTAGAGTGAAATCCCTACCACTAAAGACAGTCTGGGAAAATGCGATATCTAACATATTCGACGTGGCCTAGCTTTCCCTAACATTGCCAAAAATATAATTCAGTTAGCAAACTTAACTCTGATCGGCCCGGACGGGAGGGGGGTAGTGAAGTGGTAACAGACACGCCCCTTCGAGGTGAAAGAGTCCTGGTTCAAACCCTCTAGCAACAGTGAAACTCGAGTTTGGTGCATCAGGGTGTAGGATGGGTCGGATGACGTGAGTTTTGTGCGAGAAAGGTGGGGTCCAAAGGACAGTCAGCTAAACAAAGTTTGCTTTGTAGATCCTATCTTCATATGTGATACTTTTGAGGCGAATGTTTTACTGTTTTTTTTAAATACGGGCTACTGGGTTTTTCCAGTTGGATAGTCATGTTGATAAATGAAAAGTCGCATCTATAAAAAGCACCGAAACTGCTTACGATCAGTCGCAATAGAGTGAAGATATATTCTTTTAGGGGAAGCCACGAGTATAGCTTGGTAGTTTGTGACCTAAGTAGGAACGATAGAAGGAGAACGACACTGGTCCTAGTGACTAAGCAATTTGGTCAAGATAGGATGTGGAAAATGAACTGCTCACGCAAGCTATACCTCTATGACACTCAACAGTCAGCACTTATGGTGGAAATTTTATTCGGGAAAATAAGTTGTAGGGTAAAATAGGGCATTGTAGGATTCAGAGAGAAGACAGTGCCAAAAACTAATCTATTCGTGTATTTCTGTTTCTCAAGCATCGAAGTACTTGCCAGTGATGATGTCAGCAGGCGTGTTTATAGCAATGTTGCTGCAACGAACAGACTATCTCAGGCTTTTGGTGATAATAATAAAATAGGGTTTTATTTAGCCTCAAAGATTACGAGAAATCAGCTGGATAAGTGGGTGGAAATAAAATAGATTACCAGATAAAGTATAAGATCTTAGAAGACCCTTTTTCTCTGAGCCTAAAAGATGAAAATACAAGTATTTGTAATTCAGTATTCATGGCAAATCACTGGAATGATATAAATAAGAAAGATTCACGGATGGAGGACAGCAGAATTCTAAAAGAGACTTGAATGGTTGATGAAAAGGCATGAAAATTTATATTTGTAAAGATCAATAGCACCAGAGGGGTCGCAAATGAAGTAATACGCGGAGCTAGCCCAAAATGTTGAAAAGTGGGCTGTTGGTAACTGAACCTTGACAAAGTTATTTTGGGCCGTTCTGGCGGGTATCAAAATACAGGTTTCCGTTGTACGAACATTAGGAAAACCATCTGCGACACCCATGGACCTCGAGACTTAATAACACAAAGACAGAACGGGATTAACATGAAGACGAAGACAGAATATAGAAAATATCGAGAGAAATGAGGCCTTCTCATATTTATCTAGATAACCGGGAGTGGGGAAAATCCTGTCTGCACGACGTAAGGTTGCAGAGGGTTGGGCACAGAGTTACTTTTGCAAAATGCTTCAGGACGGACAAACTGATCGGATGAGCCAAGAGAGGACGAATGTATAGCTACGCAGAACTATTGATCCTTGATGTATTCAGCTAGTTAGGAAGAAACCTCCAGCAACATGTCTAATCTAACAAAAAGGTTCACCAGGGACAAAAAATGTATTGACTAACAGGGTAGATACGGTGAAATGAGCCAAAAAATGGCAGTTGACCTCCGTTGGCTCTTATTGACACCAAAAGTAAGAGGATACGCATCTCTTGTGATAACTTTTACCAAATAAAACCACCTTCAAGGTTTACTGAGTTCACGGAACGATCTTCCCCAAAAACTTCATGGGGTGGATAACTTCACCATTGATTCCGTATGCATTCCGTTTTCTTGAGGAAGATTTGGCCTAACATTTGTTTGATTCATGTTACGCAGTCGCTTTCCCAGAAGGAAACGAACGTTTTAGGGATACTGCTGGTGGTATCATTATTTAGGTAGGAGACTGGTACTTCGGGGTGACTTTCTAACGATTCCGGTATTTCACTGTTTGCCTGTAAGCTTTCCAGAACGGAAGTTTTGCACGCTCCCGGAGTGAATTTGGAAAAATACGAAACTCTTCGTATTTCCCAAGAGGAATTGTACGGTGTTATAATGGACAGCCCTGGACCGACTAACCCAGTCAGGAAGAGAACACGTGCCACTGGGCTAGAACGATATAATGAGATTTCTTTTGCGGGATGGTTTCACGAGGCAAGGCGATACGCCTACAGATTGATAAAAACACCTAATTGGATGGTGCTTGTGAAGGTGATAGAAAGGCTGACCGGTCACGCGCAGCCCAACGAGCGTGGACACATACTGGCTACGGTGTGAAATGGACTGATTTGTGATCTCGCTAGGGAAGGAATACAAAGAGATGCCACCGTATGCTGACACTTGAACTTGAAAATTCTCCTAGTTCATTGACTGGGACAGTGAAGGAGTGTTCCTCAATAATTCAAAAAAGATGGTCCAATAAAAGGTACAAGCTTAGTAGATATACAAATGTCTTGCTTTCACCACTGGGTATTACCTCAAAAGAATTATTCCACACTATTCGATGGACTTGTTTTAAGGTTCTGTCGGAGAATGCATTTAAAAGAATAATGCTGACTGAGTTTACTGATGTGACAGGGAAACCAAGAAAGCTGATCATGATCTGCACAAAAATGATGTCCCCCAAAGTAGAGCAGACGCGGTCCATTCCAAAGCGCGTATTATGGAACTATGCTTCATCGTCGTCAGACTGAGGGGAGTGCTTCTGATTATAAGCAGCCGCGCAGTCAGTCGGTTTGCTAGCAAGGTGGTCCGTAAATATACTGAAATTAGAGCAAGCCACTGAACTAGACCTTTTCCAGTTGCTGCCAAAGAGTCACAGACTGGTCCAATGCCTCTAGCCGTTTCTTCGATTAAATACCACACAGGTTTGCACATTCCGTTGAACCTGATATAACGTAACCTACAAAAGACCACGGTAGACCTGAAAAGAGGATCAGTTCATTAGCACATGCTTGACCGTAGGATCTTATTTCGTAGACCTGAATTAGTAACTCTAAAGATGTGGTCACTAGCAGCATGTTATATTGGGTCCATTAACCAAAACATTTCGCTTTAAATAAAATCTTCTGTGTGGAAGCTGATAATTTGATCAATCAGTCGTGAAGACTTGACTGTTATCTGCACTTCAACTTACACCACGTTTGACTGGGTGGCGCTGTAGCCCAGAAACCAAGACTAGTGAAACTACTTTATTCCCCTTCCGTGGTCTGAGCAGTGTGAACTGATTACTTTGATCCTCCGGGGTCAAAATGTCCGGCGTAATAGTCAGTTTACCTGAACTTTCTTGTAGCTGCCCCGGACAATTTATTTTTGAGAAATGCTTTTGTGAATAGCCATAAAATCCAATGCCTGAGCCTTGGTAATGTGCAAGGCGACAAACTATTGAAGTCCACACAATGAGAACAACTTTTAACTCTAGACATCCTGAATTCTTTTTGATGGTAAGGCGCTAAAAGGTACTTGTGTTTCAAATCGGGACATTTCTGATAGGTCAATGGTTGACTGAAGTGAATGCTCCATTCACAGCGATTTGTATCAATAGTCGTTCAAACTCATTGTGCGTTGTGCTGCTTCGTCTTCGAACCACTGTGAAAAGCCCGGCCGACAAGTTGCTATTTGCGTACAAGTCTAAGTGGTCTACAGTTGACGCAGCAGCTTCCACTGCGTACCATTTTGCCAAATCCGTCAACGATTCCAGCAAATTAGTTATATATGCTTTTCTTGACTAAACATCAGTCTCTGACAGTGTACTATGCTCGCTTCTTCTCAATAAACTAGAATCTTTTGGATACGTCGAATATATACTGAATTAGTTGAAAGACTATTCCTCTAGAAGAAAAATGCGCCAAAGCAAGCAGAAAAGTCCCCGAACATCTCTTAACCAGTGCCGGTGTACTTCAGGGTGTTTTTCTTTCTCCGTATTTGTTCTCATTATTCATTAGTGATTGGTTTTGACTAGATCTGTCTCAAATCGACCAGATTTCGATGAACTTACTGCAACTCTCTGACGTATTCAGAACTTTTCTAATCAATCTGGCCATCTGTTGAATACGAATAAATGGCGAGAGCGTATTTTTCCCACCCCTCATTCCTGATTCGCCGAAGACATTAATTCCTTCCCCTAGCACTTACAAACCACGTGAAATATCTTGACGTTACGCTGCTGCATAAACTGCGTTGGTCTTTGCACATGGGAATAACAGTAGGAAAACGGCATCTCTTGTCGTATCAAATTAGAAAAGTACGACAGTTCAGTGTTCCACAGTCTGTCATTTCTACTTTTGTGGAACAGTTTATATTACCTATCGCTCTTCATTGTTCTCGTGTCATTTTCCCGGAAGTACTAAAAGAGGATTTCATCACTTTTCGCAGAGGCTCCCGCATCAATAATCATGTTTCTGGCATAACGGTAAATGTCACGGTCTTGAAGCGACACACTAGCCACATAACTGCGTCCTTTGCATTTGCACTGGAAATCCTTTCCAGCACTTTGCATCCATTGCATTTTGATCCTACTCTTAATCAATTCCACGCATCGGCCCGATTTAGGTATAAACTGCTTCCCCACAGGTTGTCTTTCAGCAGGAGTTCCGTTGCTCCGTTTCTAGAACCTATCTTAACAAAGGAAAGAAACCCCTTTTTGCACTGTAACTTATTTTGGGGCTTTTTTGGCTGAAAAGCATTGTACAACTACGCTCAAGCTCGTATATGTACAATCTATGTAGTAAGCGGACTTTTTTCACCGTACTGTTCTCGAGTTTCGTCAATAGCTTTGTCTATTCATAAATCGAACAATTATTCCATGCCTTTTACGAGAGATTTTCTCAATATACATGAATCTGAATGATATAAATGTCTGCGACTAAAATGAACTCAAGTATTTGAATGAGTATTTATTCGTGGAATCTTTTAAGGGTCTAAAATTTAGGTGACTAAGACAAACGGCATCCTCCTATCGATAATTCGGAAAGCAAATTAGTGGATGGTGTTTCGTCGTTCCTCATAGTAGTCTCCTGATGTTCCTGTCCCAGGTTGTAATCTTCTCATCGCAGCTGGTCACATTCCCAGTTGACATCCTTTAATTGAGCATTACAGCCTCCTGAAATATTGAACTATCAATATATAGCCAAATAGAATGAAACAAAACAATGAAACTATGATGAATTACTCCTGGTGATGGCGGACGTAGAGATTTCAATAAGTCTGTATAGTCCAGACAAAGTTACCGGGAAATATCTATGGAAATTATACAGTTTGTTTTCCAAATTCTCGTAGCTAAAGTGAAAACTGGAAAAGTGCAGATTTTACTGGTCATGTCATGTTTTTCGCCCAGGAGTATTTCAAAGAAGGTTATTCACTCCCTTATACTTCGCGGTTGCTCAGAACGAGCGACGCAAACACAAACCTTTTCTGTTCATTCGCAGCTCATATTGTTCACTATTGTTTGCGAGTGGAGAGAGGTGGCACTTTAAATTCCTTCATGTACGTTAGAGATTTGGTTGGCTATTACTCTCCAGTTGCTTTCCGGATGGAAGTGTCGTTTCTGAAACCCAGCTCATCACGATTTTGGAATAATTCACCCATCTCAGTGGATATACGTCGTAAATACTATGGATCTGTAAGCTTTACATTTCTGGAAGCGTGAAGAAATTTGAATTTTCAAGGGGAATAATTTTCCCTATCATTTAGACTATTCTATCATACACGAGTTGAGATAATGTGATACTCTCCATGCCCGAAGTGATATGACGCACTGAAATCGCTTCCACCTGAAACTACGGAACTCAAAGTAGCAAGAATACTAAGGCTGCTGAGTAGCACATTAACGGACTGCAGAAATGGTTTGTAAAGCAGAGAAAATAATGGGTGGACTAAAAAATGACCAGTCACAGTGAACTTTTGTCGTACCTGCCCTCGGTGATCTTGATTAGCTAAGGCTCGTCCACATACGTAGCTGCGAAACTGTACCTGGTCGAATCACGTGCGGTGGCGGCTGATTCATCACAGATAACCGGATGCAATCGGTAAACGGATCCAAACAGATCAATTCTGATTGAAATTTACTGCCCATCTGTTGAATGAATAACGATTTCCAGAATTACTGTCAACCGACCGTCCGACTGGAATATAACTCAGAAGAAGTCGACGGAAAGTTCACCACAGAAGTACGCAGTCCAACGATTTGGTTAGTATTCATTGGTTTTACCATTGTGTTTTACTTCCCTCCTTCGTATTACTTTGTAATTTTTGCAGGAATCGGCGCTCTTCCGTGTGGTTTTGCACGTATTTGATCTGCAAAATGCAGGAAAGGCACAAAGGCTCATTAAGTGCATCAACAGGATCCTACACTTTCATCAATCGAACACCAATGTGGTTTCCTAAAGCATGCTCACTACAATAAAAAAAAAACTAGTACAATATTTCAAGAAGGTGGTCATAGCTCATTAGAATAAGCCTCAAGAGTTGAAATTTGAGCTACGCGTAGCCAAATCACACGAATCCCAAAACCAGAACTAGATTGATTCGTAGTTTCCACAAAGGCACCTCTCTCAGCAACCTCTAAGCAGTTTACTGATGCCGATTGCTGAACTTCGTTCCTCTGTGGTCCGAGAAGTATCCAGCCAAATATGGTCCACGTAGTGAACGGTTCCCTTCAATTGTTTAAGTTCTCTAGAAGCATCCAGTGAACCTTCGGCGCACTGCATCCAATTAATATGTATAAATGAGCGCCAGATACTTCTTCGGACGTTGACTTTGAGTTGAGACTATCTCTTGGAGGATGATCTAACAGAGTCGACTGGTCTCCTTGGTAAGCTCTCTACTGCAAAGTCTGTCGGAATGGCTACAGTCTCTTGATCACCTAAAGATGTTAACTGTAAGGTCAGCTTCATCGAATCGTTAGCATGGCTTCCTGCTACCTTGCTGAGCTGAAGAGAGGTAAGCTTGCTGACTGGTTCACACCACTCTATAAGCTCGCAAGTAATCAGCCAAGTCCGGCTCAGTATCCAAAAATGCCAACCCCTTCCTCAATCCTTTAGGAGTCACAATGCCGACGGGTACTGTGCCTAATCTCACCGGTTTGCAATCATCACGTCCTAGTGAACAGATAATTCTGGGTTCTTCCGGATGAGTAGGCCTAGCCTTTTGAGGGACATGATGTAACGAGTAATGAGTGCCCCAGCATCCGTCCTGGTAGTATTTCTCTCTGAAGAGGCATTCTGACGTGTGGTGAGAGTCATTCAAACACTCATAGCAAGCACCGATCCTTTTTGCTTCGGACCACCTATCAGGTGCACTCGTACTGTGAAAGGAGAGACAAACTGGTAACTTATGGAGTGAGTTACATGTCTTGTACTGAATTGACCTCGTGGGCTCTCGAATTAGTGTGCTCACGTCAGCCCAAGACTGGTTTCGGTTATGGCCACCCCCTACAATTTGAGCCGATGTTGACGCTGTTTGCACCAGCCTGCAATTCTCTTGTAAGATTTGTCCAAATCGGCTGTTGGCAAAGCGGGACTGACGACCCGTGAACTCCGTCAAATCGTTGAAAGTAGATTCTCGCCGAAGCACATTCATTCTCTCAGTTTCCTGTGCCCATTGGCCCTGTAAATCCACAAATAGACACCGCAAAATGCATTTCTGTGTGTGAAAAGCATTCGGATCAGAGTGGTGTCCTTAATGCTCAGGGCTATACCGCAATTCTGTGTTCTTATCACCAAGCTCGACTATAGTTCATCATGACTAGAAATACATGACTTCGCACTGACAGAAATAGCAGATTTGGCATTATCTAGAGAATCAATAGCAACCAAATCATCCCCATGGGCTTGCCTAGTCAATTCTTGTTGTTGCACAAAGTCCTTGTCTTCTCATTTGAACATTTTCAATAAGTTTTATTTTCAAGGTTCCACGGGTGTGTGGATCTTCTGCTCAATAAATTAGTCGCTGAAAGTCGCTACGAGTTCTCCCATTTTACAACCCATACCTGGTAAATGTTTGTTCGTACAAGCAAATTAGGTTAAATTCTAGAGTATCGTCAATTTTGGGATCATTTCTATCTAGGTGTTTCTACTTTCTGCCCGGGTGCATCAGTCGGTATCGTGAGAAGACCTTTCCGGGCAGAGACTCCGATTCTGTGAATTCTTGCTACTGATAGCTCAAAGTATTGTATGTGTATTGTGTCAAATCCCACACAAAGTTTCTCCAAACCAGAAACCGGTAATTCCCATACATTCCTCAGTTATCTATTTGACTGGAATTTACAACAGTTACCTCAGTCGTAAATTCCACCTAATCCAAAGGCACTATTTTCTGAGGAAGGTACCATTTGCCGTAGAAATCAATTACCAAATCAAAACGACATTTTTCAAAGTTGTTTAAGTTCGAACTGCCCAAAAGCTTTTTCCTAAAAATGGCTATCATTGTGGGTGGCAAAAACGAACACTGCATCGTTGGGCGCCATGAACTGAATTTCAAGAAAAAGTGAAGATAAAAGAACTTAGATGCCAACCGCCTTCATTACGGTTTCTTTGACGGTGGTGCTTTGAAAATTTACACCCTCCCCGAACTTCTGCACTCAAAGTATTTTCAGCTGACTTTTACGGGTAAAGATCGGACAACCTATTGCAATACTTTCGACTAGAAAATATAGAGGAATACGTTTAAATGCATCAGAAATCATGAGATACTAGGTTCCACTTGCTAGATACAACTGTGATTAGTAAATTTAGTCTCTATGGAAAAATGTTGAATCCGGTAGTGGAAATAATGTTACAATGTGAATTTGCGTCATCTCTCACGTGCCCATAGATGTTCGGTTAGTTTCGAACAAAAGTTCTCATTCCTTGTCCAGTATCATTCATTCAGATGATAGATGTGTAACATCAAGCTATTAGTATCACGTGACCGGTGTTAGTCCAGTGTTTAGGTGTCTTATTGCTTGGACTTCATGTAAAAATGTCGTAACTGACCGACTCGTAACCACAACCGGCTTGTAGGGACCATATTCGTGTGGTCATTCCAAGTCAGCGGACTATGCTGTCGGTTATTCCTTAAGGTACATCGGGTCTTTGGAACCATGCGGTGCCACTTCTAATGCACCAAACGATATAATATGACATCTTTTATTATTGATGTTCTTTTAAGGCACGTGGTACATGAAAACAAGCAGCTACCATTTGTTACCTAGAAAGAAAACCGTGAAGAAATGACCTTACGTCAAGTAGAACCTGAATGACAGAAAATGCTGGCCTGCTGTGAATTGTAAAAAGAGCATCACCCAATTCGTAACATTTTGATTTAAGTATGCTTTGGATGTGATCGATATTCGTAATGAAAAAAAAGGAATGAGAGCTTCATTTTTGTTTTTCTTTCTTATCGCAGGAAAGGGTGCAACATTCGCGTTGGCTGGTCACAACCCATGGAAGACTATCGAGTGGAGAAATGATTAGCGGTATGAAGGTCTCACGTTTATCCCAACGATTGTATGAACACCTCCAAGCACGCATTTTCCCATGAGCTCCGTAAAAGCTGAAACTAAACTTTTAAGTGGTGATTGAAAACTTATAAAACATGAAACAGAACACAAAATGTGTTTCGTAGATTTTCCCCATTCTTTGTTTTTGGTGAAATTCATTGTTACTTATCTATAAGCCCCCGAAAACTCTGTTCAGTCAAGCTAAGGAAGTTACAATATTGCACACTCTTATTTAGGCTTGTTAAAAAAAAACTCTCGCTGATTTGTGACATTAATAGGATCAGAATACATCCCGTGTTTTGGTATTCAGCAGAAAATATTTGTATAGGTATATATATGAAGACTATAATAAACCTACCTAAACACGTTAGAACTGCCAGACGTATTTCGAGAGATTTGTTTACCGGATATGATCACTTTGCAATCAGTGGGACTGTTGCATTTGTGGTATTCACATACCCACATCTCTAATCATATTCTGTAAATTTTGTTCTCGGAAAATTCCCAATGAACAAATTTAGAGAAAACAGTTTGGAGTAATATTTTATGATGTAATGCCATGAGTATGAATCAATGAAAACGAGCCGGTTCTCCGAATTTTGTTGTATTAGGCTTTTATGTTTCGATTTGAGATTTGTGTGTCAGGTAGCATTCAGAACAGCTGCTTCCAGTAAGCGGTTAATCATGTTCTGACCTCAGTTTTAATCAATACGTTGGAGAGCAGTGGGGCAATAAAAGGAGGCGGTTATCAAGCAGATCATGTCAACCGACAAACAAGAGGGTCTGACTATTTCCAAAGCAGCCCAGTATGGACAAATAATTACTCCGACGAGCAAAGCAACCCCATTAGGATCCGATGCATATATATATATATATATATATATATATATATATATATATATATATATATATATATATATTCTTTTACACTTGCCCAAAATCAAGCTGTGTCAAACAAAAAATGTGTAGTGAGTAGGATGTAGGCAGCCACATTGATATTCGATCAAAGTAAAGTTAGGATCTTGTTGTTGCACTTACGGAGCCTTTGTTTTCATGGAGTCTTTTTCTCTTTGAGTTTTGCAGATCGAACCCGAGCAACCCCCGAGGAAGTACACGGAACCCTGCGTATTACACACGGAACCATCAGGGAGGACGGGGGTTGATGGAGTCAGATACCATGATTCGTCGATCCCAGGTAAACAGAAATATGCCGACTTGTTCGGAGGTGCAGGTCGAGATGTCCGTCAGTCTGCACGGTGGGGTCAGCGAGAACTGTGCGCGTAGGAATAAGTTGATCGGTCCCAGTTATACTCTCAAAACGGAGTCGAAAATCTCAGGGATCCTCAGGGTTGATCTTGCTGAAAAAACGGGCATAAAACGAAACTGTTTCGAAGACTGTAAATGCCCTACTATCTTAAGCTATTCTACTCCATTTTTTATTGAATACATGCTTGCGCATGGTTGAAATGGAACTGGTATATCTCAAGGCTACAAAGGTCCATTTCACTGTTACGGATAACCGGCAACCAGATATTGAGGCTTGGAACGCAGATTCACATGAGGTCCCAATAGGTCAGGTGTGTTGCCCAACCGGACGACAGTGAGGATTACAGTCTTCCCCAACCAAGCTTCATAGCTTACTCACAACCAGGGTCTCAGTACTCATGTAATCAGGTGACGTAACTGAAAGTGGTCAGACCTGATTGCGATAACTGACTTGACCCTTATACACAATAACTGCTTGGATTTTTGTTTCCTCCAAATCAAAACGGGACATTCTAACCTCTTTCCGATCGGTCGGTGCTCACATTCCCTACCCCACATCTCATTTTTTTCGATATCACTCTTCAGGGTAATGTTTCTCATCCTTCTCGCGTTCTTGCTACGGTGGGGCTCAAACCACTCTAACACAATTTTCACCTGTCATTACCCACTACTGCAGTCCTTATTTTATTAGTGGTGGTGTCAGAGGTTAAAAAGCTCGATACACTTGGGGGGGGGGTAGTGGGGGGCACAGGTACAACTTCAGTGTGAATTGTATACAGAAAGTTGGTCCGAGGTTTCACTGCAATGCAAAAATGTCGAAGGCAAACAATTTTTGCAAGCCCTCCTCGTTGAATTCGGCTTGAACGTTATTTAAAACAAGGGAACAACTTCGTGATCCGTTAGCGCAGTATTGAGTTGTATGACAGTCTGTTCCGGCATAATCAGCAATCTGGAAATATCAGGGGGCTGACTACGTGTGTGAGATACCATGAACAAAGTTAACTGGAGGCTAAAAGACGACTGAAATTTTCGATGGTGAAGTAGAGTTATAGTGCTCAACTCTTCTGACTGCTGAGCTTGGGGTTTAGGTCGCAAAAGTTTCATCCCCAGTCGAGGTGATATCTTCACTGTGCACTAACGATATCACCCCGATTTGTAGTGAAACTGTTGCGAACTGAAAGTCTAGTTGAGCGCTCAGAAGCTATTAAAAGCCGTCAACCTGAGACACGATCAACACCAATTTTGGAAAGCAGTGACTATATGCTGCCTCCCATAAGGATGTTCGTCATACACTCTCTGAATCTGTCACCTGTCCACGAAATATAATTTGTCTTAGTAGAATGTTGTTCGATTCATTAAGTGGAAGTTCCTGAATACTAAAATTTGATGATTATAGAAATGGATTGTGATTCCGTCAACTAGTGTCGTAGTTCGGTGTGTAATAACCATTGCAGATTCATCCAGGTGACTATGTTTTTTCGGAGAAGATTATGCACAGTCAAGCAGTTCCTAAAGCTACGGTTAGCACTTTCTCATGAGAGCACTGGAAGGTTTGCTTGCTGACTGTATTTCTTATTTGTATCTCGGTTTCGGAATACTGGTGTAGCTCAGACCGACGGGTTTAATAGGCTTCTGATCTCTGAGATCAGTGCGCTGATGATTTCACCACGGAAGATGATACAAGGTTTGCGACATAAGTGTCAAGCTGTGAAGCTGTGAATTTCTGTCTCAGTGATTAGTTCAAAGATTCCAGTTATGTAGGACAAACTCGTAGGCCAAATTTGATAACCCTGGTATCGAAACAAAGCGGTCTGTGAACTACATGTGCCGTCTGTGTTACGGATATCATCAAGACTACAGCTAGATAGCTTTATGTTCACTCAGTAACCTCACGAATTGAATCAAATGGTAAATATAAGAAAGGTTTGCAACGTATCCTTTTCCGGTTTTCATTAAATAGGTCATCACATATGGTCGGAATAGCAAATTCCTTAGAAAAGTGCATATACTAAATGTGATGGACTGTGATCACCATGGCCATTAACCATTGTTCGCTTCTAGCCAGAAGAGTCCGCTGCCGTCATTGTTTCATGGTCTTGGATTGAAGAGTAGTAGGTTATGTCATCACGACAGCTAACAAGATATATTTTTGTAACACGACCGTGAAAGTCAAACAGTCGTTATTGTGCACTTTGAACCTTTGCGTTTTGGGTTATATTCCTACCCCCGTTGATCATTTCCTCATTTGACAGCCTCTGATAGGTTGTAATCCTTATTCAGAAGTGGTAGAATTTACTGTATAATACACAGAGTAAGTACAAAATTATAACTTATTTGAATCAACATATCATTCGCGGATATAAGACCCATAATTAGGAAGGATCAAAGCATCACGATAAATGTTGAAACGTTCATTCGCAGTACTACAACATTGTTTATAATTTGTGCTCCTACCAGGATTGATGGTCATTTTTAAATTTTCACTGGTATTGATCAGCACAAACCGGAAGGATGTTTTCAGAGACTTGACAAGGTAGGAAGTCATGACTGAAGTTATAATAATTCCATCAACAATCATGATCATAGTTTTATTCACAACTGACTTCTAACCCCTCAGGCAAATAGAAGAGGCAAAAATAAAAGGTAACAAGCAACATGGATGTGGCCGCAAACTGATTTGTCTTTGTTATGCTTGGTTAAAGTCACGCGTACTACTCAGACAGTCAATCAACATCCCTTTCAGCATGGAGGAACACTTGCTTGATATTGACTTTTAGTCAGGCTCTAGCGCTAGCGGTATTGACTTATCGATTTTGCTATGTACTGGTTAGCCTTATTCTTTCGCGCATGACAGCACATGCAGTTCAGCTCTCTTTTAATTACTTGCTTACAGCTTACTTTCCGACTACAGCTGGGCTTTGTTTACTCTCGTATAAACAAATACGGTGCCAACACTGCCTGTTCCACTGCGAACTGCGAGCTCAACATCCATCACAGTGAAAGAAGCTTTTCCCCCAAATCCCTAGAAATTCCAACATAAAGCAGCTTAGTCCCTTCGGGAATTCGATGCTCCTTCTCCTCATCGGTAGTACTACAGTTGAAGAAGTGAGGTAAGAAGCATATTCTTACAACCCTGGTGTGCATGTGCACCCTAGTTTTAGGTGTCGCTGTAGTGAAGGAATTGTTTTTTGAATTTTTCACGTCCACCTGTTTAAACTGACCTCTACGAATGTTTCCTAGATGAATTGCTTTTTAAAGAAAGTTCGGCAGAACACATCCCATAATGGAAGCACATTAATTGACAGCGTGCTGCTGGTTGGCCGAAATTAATGACACACTCGAACGGTTCTAGTAGAAGAACTAGTTAGAGACGAAGAGCCACAGAGTAGCATAACGAAATTGATCGTATTCGCAACGGTGAAGGTTTCTGCGCTCTGCGTAACACCTTGTGTTTTTGTGTTAGGTTTTTAGTTACTTCATTTTACTATATAATAGTAGTGCAATATTTCAGCGAGGGGATCTCGACCAGTTAGGGTAGTGATCGGCCGTGGCACAAGGACTTGAACTCTGGACAAAAGCGTTAAAAGGCCACCGAGCTGACCCTTTGACTCCTGCCAGGCTTTGTATTGGTTTGCAAATAAACATACATATTCTCGTACAAATTTCGGGCAATAGGTTCGAGTTCGGCGTCAACAGCACCTTGGTACGGGGGTATTCAACCTTTTTGCGGGTGGATTATTTGCGTAGTTGTTACTTGCTTTCTTGGGACTACTCCATGAAAACGAGGTGGATGATTGAGTGTAAGAAATTTGACGCTTTGCTTCTATGAATAACGGCTACGACTAAAAACAGCAAGGCCTTATTCCATTATGACTGTGTTAACTAAGTGCACGCAACACAACCCGACCAAATCCTTCGCCACTGGTGAGAGTGCGGTTCGGTCGTGTCTGGATTCCAGCTTTTTCTTGCCAAGTGAGCGTTTCCTAAGAGATTATACCATATCGCCAAACACAGCTGATGGATTTGATGGCTACTATCGATTACGGGTTGAACCAGGGTAGCCACCTTTAGCAGATGTGCAACATTAATTTATTCTGCCCCTTTTTGAGCGTTTTTGACGGCAGTCGTTCGACACTAATGGTCAGAAAGGCCTCTTGCACAACCTATGCCCAGTTTCCTCGTTTTAATTAACCTACACAAATGGCCCGAAATTTTACGATGGAGGCTCAGCTAATTAGAGGATTCCGAACTGGAGACGTGACCGCTGGTGGACTGATTCGAAGTCGGGACGTCCAGGGTTATTGTTTGACATGATCACCGTTTTACCGCTGTCAGCCGGTTCTTATTATCAGTTTCATAAGTTAACAAAGAACATAGCTACTCGCACCCTGCTGAAAAATAAAATTACGCCGGAAAAAGCTGTTGTCTGGTTTTCACCGAATTGTCTCTCTCTTCCTGACAACTCGTTGTTCTGTGTAGTAATCCTGCAGCTCGTGGTTCCCCTTCGAGGGATAATAAACCTTTCTGAATAAACCAGCGGAATACCAAACCACACAAATACGGCTTTCAAGTAATTTAGTGATCAAGAACAGAGAAACCGAGTGCAGACTTTCTTTTCAGATTACCAAATGAAAATTCGGAATACGGCGGAGATGATGAAGGTGCTCATATTGTAACACAAGAACCAATGATCTTCCACCGAGGGGTTGCTCGTGTTCAGCTTGAAAAAGCACAACAAGGAAAACTTCATGAACCGAGACTCAGTAAGTGCATCATCAGGTACCAACACTTATATCAGCTGAACAACAATGTTGCGCAATACAGTCTGGCCGTTATCATATGATGAAAATATACTCATCAATCGCGCTTATCGGTTGACAGATCATGAACACAGATAACCGCAATTGTATAATGTGAAATGCACCAGGTAATGCACAAACTGGTAGCTTCTGGATTTGAAAGAATAAGATCTATCAAATCTTAACCCTCTAGTTGGACCGAAGTAATGAACTCCTCGTCTTGGACGGTAGTGTGATGCAAGTTATTCAATCTGTGCAGCCAGTCTGTCTGACCTCTTGATAAGTGAGTACATTGATCACGAACAGTCCTGGATACTTCGAAACCAGCTGTGAGGGTGTGACTCGTCCAGGTAAGCAAGGATGAAGCTCATGCTCGCGATAGCTCTGCTTGCTCTCAAGTGAGCAAAATAGCCAGATCACTCACTCCGGTCAACCAGATATTTGAGCGGCCCATGAACTGACTATCAAAGCCAAGGCAGCACATCATCCGTCCCTTCATCTTGGTTTCTAAGCACTAATTTAGTAAATGATCGGAATCAAACCTATGCGGTGAGATCACACTGTTTCTTATCATCCATTAACTTGCAACACATTTCCATGATTTATGCTACCAAAGAAATTTAATTCTGGAAATGAACATCACTTAACTAGTCAGGAACTTGTAAAATGCATTAAAACGATGCAACTGGAGTTTTCATCATATTCATCAACGTGGCTCTTGGGGCCATCAAAGAACTCTACGTAATGAAACCAGACACAGAAGCATCATTCCGCACAGTCCCTCCAAAAAATGGTAAACGTGGGCGTGTGAAACGGTCACTGTCAAAATGTATCCAAAATATATGTTTACCGCTGAGAACTGAAAACAATTATTCGTTTATAAATAATGTACATTAGGAAAATTAGAAATATTCCCTTGGTTACAACGTGGATCCAACACACTTTTGAAACGGTTCGTAGATAGACGGGAGTTCAACACTGGGCAGTGTTGGTTACACATCAATTCAGCATCACAACAAGAGGCTTTACTTCGCGTCACCTACTAATTTAGACTTCGTTGTTCGCATTATGGAAACCCTTCTTCCGTCCCATGAACTCTTGGGGGTTTACCCGTCATTTTAGTTCTAAATATAGTGTTTCACTGAAATTTGCTTCGACCACTGACTTTTTCATTTGACAGAGTCTTAGTTACTGAATGTTGCTTACCTGTACTGTACACTGTCCACGCAAATGTATTCACTCTTCATCGGACATTACGCTATTTATTTCGAACAGGTGAGTCTCATTCACACGTCAGTGACGAATTTCTAGCCTTCTTGCGTTTCGCTTACACATATGACATCTGTCTGTTCCAGTTACTATTCATCTTCAATGGAAAAAGTGCAAACAAGAGCATAGTTGTCACGTGGTGACGGGATGTCCCGTTGGGGTTCATAGCCATGCCTATGGGCTTATGATCGCCTTTCTCAAAAACGTCTAGCGATTGTTCTCCATACCGGTCCATGATGTTATCCATCTTTCTAACCATTTCTGGCAGGTGAGTCCGGGTATACAAACCTGGTGAGTAGTAGGAACTTCAAAACCGCTTGTACGCTTGCGGGTAATTTTGTCCATCCATTTACACTCTACTTATTATGCATTATATATATATATATATATATATATATATATATATATATATATATTGGAAGGCTAGAGCACAGATTTACTTGTAGCAATTACCCATATATGAATTTATGCATATATATATATGGCATCCTTCTTCACACAACGTACAGTTGTGGTGACTGCAGTGGCACCAGAATGTGGCAGTTGAAAAGCCGATCTCTTTAATCAAACGTAGCTTCATGGGCGGAAAAAGAGAGCTTTGAGAAAACATTCAGAAAGAGACCAAACGAATTCTATAGGTAAGCAAGTGAATCTCAGCAGGACTTCAGGCAATTCGAAGGGTGATCCAGGTTGAAAACTCCAGATTCAGATGGTCATCAGCATCGTGGGACTAACACTACTAGAATGATAGGCTCAGGAGCAAGCTCAGTTAAAGCAGGTACTCGGTCAAAATGGGATCGATGGTCAATTTTTTGTGAGTGTGTATGTAAAAATAGAGCATCCAAACGACGGCGCATGCTTTATCATTTTGAATTTTCTGACTTTGTAAACATAAGCTTACTCTCCCCGCTTTAATTTAACACCAGAACACAATGGCAAATATTATTATTCTTTGTTTGATATTCCAACCAAATGTGAACACCACATTAAAGCCATCGATGGTTAGGAACAGTACATTTCTAAGTCCAGGCCTTGAAGTTGCCTACCGAAATACGAGCCATCAAGACCTTTCCCGCCAGTCCTGGAACAGCCATAGGTGTCGGATATTTGTCAGATTATTTTGCTAGGCTACGCTTCTAGTGACGGTCTAAACTAGTTGCGGCATCCGGTTGATCAAACAGCATTCCACACTGGCACACTCCTTCATACATAGGAGATTCTCTAGTCCATTTCAATACTGTCAGTTGATCGTCCGGCTAGCTTTTTAATTGGTTTATTTCAAGTCAAATCTTTTGATTACCAGGAAAAGTCTGCCAACATCCTTTTATACATCTCACAAGAAGCTTCGAAGGTGGCAAATCCTATCAAGATTAAAGGAGAACACAGGCATGGAAAAATCTTATCCGGTACTAATGCAGAAATCAAAATGTCCCAAGAACAATCCACAAGACCCGACTTGATCTGAAGCATACCTGAGTCAGAAAAACCTACTTCTATAGTAGTCCACCTCTTAGCAAGTAGGTTCATAGTGTGGTTTGATAGGCTGAATTGTGGTCCACGCGAATGTGACCAGACAACTACATATGTTGCATTGCCCATTCACTATAGATGACTAAAATACGTGATGATGACACAGTCTTTCCAAATCATCAAATATTTTATTGGTAATGATTCTTCCTTGGTACATTTTGTTATTTATAGTTTCATCAGATAGTCTGCTAAACTGAATGTGAACCTCGAGCAAGAAGGTGCTTCTTGTTCACGTGATTTCTACTTTAATGAAAAGAATAGAGGACTGAAATAGACTCTAATCCCAGAGCACCCTGGGACGTTGATCAAAAGTGCTGTTGCTCTCTAAGAGAAGGTACTCTATCTGGAAAGCTGAACTTCGTGGTGCAGTGTCCAGCAGTGTATAGTCAAGACGAAAGGACAAGTGTTGAGAATTCAGTCATCCGCTTTTTCGAGCTGTGAGGCCAATTAGTGCAATGGCCCGCAACATAGATGATCGTCACCATTAGATTCATACCGTTATTGTTTGATCTGTGTTTCCAGGTACATGTCATTGTTACGTAAATAGAGGTATCTGAAAGATGTATTATTCGTTGCAGAAGAAACTCTGATGTCTATCATGATCCACTAAGTAAATGAGTAAAGTACGATGGTAAAATATCTACGTACAGAATATTGACCTATAGGTATACAAACGCTCTCAGTAATTTGAAAGTTTTCACTACGAAAACAGGTCATCAGGTGGGAAATAGGAAGATACAGAATAAAGATTCAACTGGGCTTAAATCGAACAGTGAATTGTAAAACGTCCTTGTTCAGGGAATGTATCGCGGCGAAAGATGAGGGGATAAGGTTGTCACAGCAACACCTGAGCTTGGCGCTAACTTTTATATTGATTCACGACGAACAACATATCCTACCGGAAGAATTATCTTAAGTTAATCGAAAAGGAGCCGTGAATATCAAAAAGACAATTTATTTGCGTGATGACGTTATAGGGAATCAGAGCCCAGGCAATCCAAAATTGCACTGCACGAATAGCGGGATAAATGTAAAAAATGACGTGATATTATACTCTCATTCAACGCATCCGGAGGCTTCAGTTTCATGCGCAGGCACCGATGAAACCCAAAGGCAATAGCTAGTTCTATTTCGAAAATATGCATGATAAATTCTTTCAGTAAATGGTAAATTTTTTGAGGAAAGACTGCCAAAATAGGGTTGATTTTCCAGATGCAGTCAATCTTACAAAAGGGATTTAGGGCCACCGTGAAGAGTATTCTATAATTATTTTTATTGGCAATGTCGTTGTTGTTGCTAATGATGGTGATGATGACTGCGTTCGAATGAAACACCTACAAAGCAGGACTTATCAACCGTATCCTTCTAATGATATTTCAGCGTGATGTACACCGGGAGGGCTGGTCAGTGACGATGAATATTCGCTTCACTAAGAATCGCAGTGCAACCGTGGTCGGTGTCCAATGTTCTCAGGTGTATAGTTATATAATCTTGCAATGTTCTCTTTTGATTCATTTTACGACTATGGAATTTAAGAAATTGAACCCGTTTCCACATTTGATGCCGTTCCTGCAACCGTATGAGTTGTAGTTCCCGAAGTCTGTAAGACCACTAGAAGTACACTTTTCACACGATTCCTCTGTAATGCATGTGGCGCCTTTCCAATATTTATAAGCAGAGGCTACGGGGTTACTTGGTTGATGACCGTTTGAGTTCACATTCCTATGAGTAGTAAAAATACAATTAATGCATGGTGAGATGCCACGGGCCGCCAAACCTTGGGACCAAGCCTAGGTTTACTGTCAGCTGCAGAAACACACACGAATTCCCATTGTATTTACCAGCATGTTCCACAAATAAAGGAATGATCACGAATCCAGCCGATTGTATGGTTTTGTTTGGGTAGCTACCAAAACGGTATTTTGTGGGTTGTATGGGTAATGTGTGAAACAGTTGTCTGTAAAACTAGTCCGGAAATGTGGAAATGGGAGAAATCTTACGGTCAAGTTCAAAATCTACTGTGCGAGGGTAGACTTATGAATCCGTCTCGAAATCACCCTTAACAGAAATAGTGACGGTTCACACTGAAGGAATGTCAGTGCTACTGTTCACGTATGTTGCAATAGTCCGTAAGCGGTAAACCCGAGTAAAATTCACGTTCTGACCACAGCCACGACATTTTCGCATTCACAGCTAAGCAGTTCTTTTAATGAGCAAGATGGCCGGCATCCTCACAGTGATAAGGAGTGATAGCAGGGTTTTGGGGCAGAAAGTAACAAACGTTTTAGTCGAAAGATTTCACTTAGAATTTCACAATTTCCCTTTGTTTTCCTCTGTCAGAGGGTAACAATAGCGGTCTACACAGAATGAATCCGATTCATTACCTTGAAAGTACCAAAGACACCAAACTTCAACGGGGTTAACAAATTCCAATTTCCATCACCAAACCGGGTGAGTTGGTTATCGTTTTGATCAGTAAATTTGAACCAAACCATTTGAACAATTGGCTAATTTTACTTTTGTGTCGCACACCAATAATCATCTGTGGATTTCACGTTGTTGTTTCTGGTTAACCGAATAGAACATTTTGAAACTTCGACACGAACATTTCACGACCAGGCTTATTTCTCCAAGTTCCTTCAACCGGTTTTCCCACCAAACCGTGTGAATTTTAATCAAATGCCATTGCGAATTTCGTTCATTGTAAACACGCCATTCTGCCTGATTTGGTTTCCAAAGGCATACTCGCGAAACTTTTCCTCTCAAAATCCATCGAAACTGTTTCCACGGAAATAGTGTTGTTCATGGCTTATTCAGGAAACCTACGAGCAGCGCGCAACACACAAGAAAATTGCAAGTTGATTGCTTCGTGTTGTACTACGCCAAAATGTTGCCGTTCTTGATGATACAGATACAATCGGGGATATAACTGGCTTGAATAAGCCTTCTGCCCATGAGAGAGAAATTGATAAAAAAATTTACATTATGTGCAGTAAAATAGTTCCTCTTGCTCGTTTGTAAGTAACGTACTTCCTTCCACTCCCCCACTAAAAAACGAAGCGAATAACCAACAGATCCCCAACAGAATTAGTACAGTGCTATATCCTATACTGCGTATTTATCTTCCGCATTGATGCACTTTAACATAGTATTCCGTTACATTCCTATTCATCCGTGCTACCGTCTAAGAACAACGTTTAAAACGGTTGAAATTCGGGTTCACACTAACAAAATAAAGCTGCCCTACATGGACCGCTTTTTTATGTGCTGTGCGAATATGCTGAAAACCAAATCATCATTTGTTGACAGAACGTATAATCTGGCTCACAGTTCTAAGGAATCCACCTTTCAGGCACTAACCTCAGGTCATCCGACCAGCCGGAGCTAGGAAGCACCAGACTCGAGTTTCGCTCTTGTTAGAGCTCTTCAATGGTGCATTTCCTCCATCACACCCAGGGTTTGAACCCGGGCCCTTTCACCCAGATGGGGCGTGTTATCACAGAGCCACCCGAATGACGTCCATTGTGGCTAGTTTGCCCTAATCAACTGAATGTTCCATACACGTATACTGATTGCAAACCACACATGAACTCTGCGCAGTTCGGTCTAGGTGTGACAAAGATAGGTTTCTCCAACCGTCAAATAAAATGTACCGTCATCTGGGCTATGATAAAAAAAGGATCAAAATAATAAATAATATATAAACAACTTGAGAGGGACGGCTATCCTGAACACGGACTGATGCGATATTTTAGTCATCTTCTGCTTCGCTCTATAGAGAATGCAGTTTCAGTCCGGTCACATGCACTTGGGGGCATGAACTCCCCACCTACATTTGATTTTGGTGGCTAATATCGAAGAAAATAAATAGCAATTGTTTCGCTTTGTGATATAGTATCGTGTCAGAACGGAAGACCGGAGCAAGTGAACGAACTTCTTGAAAGAGAAAGAATATGTTAGCGATGATATCGATTGGAACTGCATAAACTGTACCTTTTCAGTCACTCGACAGAATCGAGGAGCATATCTGTATCAGAGAACCAGCAACAAGGTTCACATATCCAATTGTCTGTATCAGTCGGTTATCATCGAGCTTGGCGTCTAAGCCACAAACGTTTCATCACCAGTAGAGGTGACATCGTCAGTAGACAAGCTTAATAGATACATTTATTTCATTGGTTATAGGAAATCAGTTAGGGTTAGATTACCTTTTTATTAGACATTTGACCGTCCCACCGGTCTGGATTAATTTAAGAAATATAGCGAAGGGTTTTTTTCAAAATCTCGATGTCGTAGACATTTTTGGAGGGCTGCAGTTTTTTGCGTGCCCCCTAATCAGGGAGAAATCTCACTCGGATCACTTCTCCTGCTCGACATTAAACCAAATTCGACTTCATGATGAATCAAGCGGCACCCTACAGGTCAATCACAGTGAACTGATCACTGGACCGTATTGAGTAATCCACCGTATGATTTAATTGATGTGTAAATGCCGAAAGGTTGTGAGACTCTTAGTGTTGAAATGAGGTAAGCACTTGAGAAATTAACGGTTGCGGTGCAGAGACCACCACATCGAGACTGCATCTTAGCGTGGTGTGATGACTTGCGTACTTCTGCAGCCAAAAGCGCCGTACAGGATGACTTCTTTAAAAGGGAAATGCAACCATACCTGGCAGATCGATGGATAACATTCTCTCCGGGTCAGTTATTAGGTAACATCTGGTTCTAGCCAGTACGACCCTGGAGAGAACTTTCCAACGAACAAATACGGGGGAAAATGCACCTGTCAAAAAACCTCCACCATATGGAAGTAGAAAGGGAATACCTGGGATTTCCGTCGACTGTGGGTGTAGTGATCGCCATTTATTGAACAGATGTCTCTTCCGAAGTTCAGTGGCCCCAGCTCAAACGTTGCTGCCCCATCCACAGTCCTCTTACTCCTTTGGATGCATGGGGCTGAGTTCTGAAGGCGGATCAATCATAAAGTACTGGTGACGGTAAAGAATGGTAGAAACGACCAGCAGGTCACAAGCGACAGACCGTAAGATGTTCCTTCAAGGATAATTCGGTCACTTTCCCTTGCTGAAATGAAGCCCCCCCCCTCCCCTACTTTGTGGATCAGACTACTAAGTCAAAAGCTCCGGTTGGAATTACCGAAGAAACACACGTCCTACGATGTGGCCATTCATGAAGTGTAATTTGTCCAGAAAAATCTAGGACCTTTCTATAGAAAGTCGTACCAGTTACTCTTCCCCTAACTCAATCGATGTAAGATGCCGCGAGTTAATACGGCTCAGGAGACATTTACAAGTGATAGCAATTCAAACGTAGAACATAAATCAAACACTGCATAAGCTCGTATGTCTAATTTATTTAGTCGCCTTCAGAGTTAGCTTAATCTGTCAGATAGAGAAACACGCTGCCCTCGCTAGAACTCTGGTAACTTTCAAAATAGTAGTATACTGTGTCTCCAAGACCCATGGACAAAATTCTACTTCTTCGGTTGGACTGCTCACCTCCTGTACAGCAGCAGTCTCTCGATTCACCTGGATTTTGTGCTCGAGGTCAGGCAGGTGTCTGGATAGCTTTGAGCTGAGAGTGTACCACTAGACTGAATTCCAGTTGGCAGTCGTTTAGGCGTAGTTCATATGGACATTTCTGCAAATGTCAACAGTACCAGACTGAAGTGTTTGTGCATGTTCTTCTCGTTTGTGTATACGCCCGCTGGTTGCAGTTCCTCGGAAGAAAGGGATACATTTTTACCTAAGCGTGCTCTCAGTGGACGTTCTTGTGATTCATTTCAACTCCCAAGTTGACTGTCTGACGAAAATACAAAAGGTAAATAAGAGGCCCATCGAAAAGTCAACGGTAATCGTCTTATCTAGTTCCCTCTCTTTTATTCAACCTATTTCTTGTCCCCAACCACCTCTTTTTGCCTCCTCTGCCCACCCATATTGCTCCCACTGATAACACGCTCGATACTCGAAACGGTTCATTGTCAAATAGTGTCGTGAATAATCCTTCGTCTTGTAACTCACATTTTCTCAAGCTTCGTCAGCCTCTGAGTCTCGGTTTCGTTACCGTGGGCACATTCATGCAGGCCGATTGGTTGGCGTGCCTAGCATAACAGATTCTCTGAAGATTGATGTCTGCAGCATCTGTGGAACAGTTACCCAGGATTTGAGCAGTATGGTTCACTAGCTGCTCCTGGTATCGCACCTAGTTATTTCCTGAGCATTTCAAGAGAGGAAGCCGCTAGAGCTTCCAGTCAGTGTGGCATAAGAATAGTCTTGTCTGACAAGGCTGAGGCTCCCCTATTGGACTGCATCCCGGTTGATAGTCGTTTATGTGCTGTGAGATTCCAAGGGTGATTTGGTGTTCAAAAGGATAGCTGTGTTAAGGCAGCTTGTTTGTGATCTCGGCATACTCTCCAACTGACAGCAGAAGCGCTGGCACCCAGAAGGTATTCTGAACCGCATCGATCGTATCACAGTATGCTGCAGGTGGCTAGGCTTTGTCCAGAACTGTAGACCTTGCTGGTCCACATACATAGAGTCGAACCATGCATTCGTTTTAATGTGACTATCACACCAGATCCATTGTCATCCACGCAAACTGCAAAACCCGGTTAGCCGTGCAAAGTTTATCGGATCCAGAAGTTCGCACTAGTTATGAACAGAGGCTAGCACATGAGCTAGGAACTACTATAAACAGTAATGTAGATGAGCACTGGGCCCATACGCAGCAGGTAATGCATGGGGCAGCAGGTTTCGCCTGTGGTCCTAGATCCGATGTCCATCAAAGACACTGGATCTCGCAAGAGTCAATCAGTTAATAAGAGCAAAGCGTTCAGCTCCCGAACTGTAAGGAGATGAATAAGATACTAGGACATGTCGATAGCCAAGTTACAAAGCCTTAAGAAGGATCGCAAAAACTGGTCGGTCAAGGTAGTCGAAGAAATAGAAATAGCAGCCACTTCAGGTAATAGTCAAAGACTCTTCAGACTCATTGGCGAACCCCGGTCAGCGAAACTTTATGCGATAGAAATGGAGAGCATATTCATGGCAAACAGTAAAGGCTGGACCGTTGGGCCAAATACTCCAGGGAGCAGTTTAGCTGACCGCGGGCTAATGTTGTTACTCAGAAGTCAACAACTGTGATTCCTTGAAGAGTATCACTTAAGTCCCATAGGAAGTGGAAGTAGAGTTGTCCGTCCAATTAACATGGCAAGAGAAAGTGACCAGTCCCGAAGAATTTCCTCCAGTTCATTTCGAAATGGGAGGTGGTGCTTTGAAAAAAGCACTTACCACCTTAATCATTGACGTTTGGAAAGAGAAAAGTATTCTGTTATTGTGAGGTGAGTCATTGGTTGTATTCATCTTAAAGAAGATAACATACAGTGATAGTAGTAACCATTATGAGATGAGTTTAATTCCGATAGTCACCAAGGTAATAACCTCGATTTTGATGCACCTTCATACAACTGCACGCAAGAGGAACACTCACGAATAACAGGTCGGATTCTGTCAAGATCGAGGACGCATCGGCCAGATTTTTACTCTTCGTCAATTGCTTAAGGTGCGTCCCACTTCGTCGACCGACAATGCTTGTTTTTCTCCATTTGAAAGGCGCCTTCAATTCAGTTTGCTGAACAGAGCTGTTCAGTGCTCTTCACCAAAATGGTGTGCCACAAAAGTTCGTGAGTCTACTGAGGTCATTACACTTTCATACTTCTGGCCGCGTAACGGTTTACGGTGAACTATCAAGTCTGTTCAAAACGACCAGCGGTGTTCGACAAGGATATCCCATGTCTCTATTCCTGTTCAACTTCATCATGGACCAGAAAATGGAGAACGCCTTGCGAAATCCTCAGAATATTGCAGTCGAACTAGGAAGTAGTGAAAAGCTATGTGACCTAGATTACACAGACGACCTTGTCTACTTTTTTGGATACACGGAATATGCGCAACGTGCACTAGATAGACTCGCAAGAACAGTAGCTCCATTCGGCATACGCCTTGCACCTTCAAGGTGTAAATTGATGTTGCAAGACTGGAAGTCAACGAGTCCGAGCTTGATGCTCGATGGGGAGGTGTTGGCAGTTGTCGACCGCTTCACTTACCTCAGAAGCAGCGTGACGAAGGATTGGAACACGGTAGTAGAGGTGAGCAGGCACATATCCAAAGCTCGGGGGGGGGGGGTACGCTGGATTGAAGCACTTGCGGCGCCGACCTGATATTTCACTGAAGTTGAAAGGTCCTGAGTACTTTGACAAGATACTTTCAATTTTATTTCTGTGGTTTCGAGACTTGGTGTCTGTGTGCGAAAGACATTCTTCCTCTTATGGTTTCCGACCATCGATGTCTGGTTAGTGTCGCTAAGATGGAAAGCAATGACCGAGTAAGCAATGCTGAGGTCAGAAATCGAGTATTGTTTACTGGTCTAGAGATTTTTCAATCATAGCGCGTCTAGATTAGTAAACTTCCTTGTTTGGGACACGTGTTATGTATGGAAAACACACGTCTACCGTACCGTGCTTTGTTTTCCTTTCCTCCTCAGAAGTGAAAGAAACCACGTGGAGGTCAACAGGTGACCTGGCAGCGAGGAATGAGTAAATGTACAGAAGACTTAAGAAAAGTAGGTGCTTCACGTCTTTGTGGTTGGAGTTCAAAAGATCTGTCAACCAGTTGGCTGGAGACACTGAAGTATATGGCAACGAACCGCGAACAGTGGCGATAGTGTTGTCACTTTCTGTCGAATCAAAATAATTGATCAATGCATGCTTGTACAGTTATACTGTGTATTCCGTGAGTCAGCTACTGGGGCATTCTTTCCTTTTCCTACCTGTGTAAGTCCACTCCCTGTCCATCCTGTATATTCATTCTTTCTACTCCTATGTTTAACATGGTAAGAAAGGCAACAGTCAGTAGGGATAGCCCTGCTGTTTAACGATGTACTACAATAATGATGATGACGATAATGTTGTATCTAGTTGTACTCTGACCGCTGACTGTTTCTGGTCAGTACGAACTTCCGTTATAAGGAGCGGCATGAACTCAAATATCGTCCTTCTACGCCTTCTCACGGCTAGACTCAAATAACCAGTATTGTCAGTGGTCACCACTGGCGAGGATAAACAAAAGGTTCTTGTTTATTTTAGCTCATTTCTGTGGACTCAGGTCACGTCTTGGTACGAAGGATTTCTTCAGCTTCAGTTGCTCTGCCGAATGGATTCAGATGAGTTACTCAGGGTGGCACATTTATGAGATGCGAAAATCGGTGAGGCGTCAACTGACTGGGAGCTTGAGAAATGACCGAGAGCAGCAGCCGACCGAAAAAGGTAGGCAGAGGTGAAGAATGCTGCGTCTATTAGCAAAAGTCACAACCTTTACCGTTTGACTGAAAGTATCGGCCCACAGAAGCAAGATGTGTGTGGGGTAATCAAGGAATTCGACGATTCTCTAATTTATTCCGAGTAACATCGTATGAACAGTTTTATGGAACATTGAGAACCAGCTGATTTGGCCCATTTCTACTTTGGGCCCTCCGTATATGCCTGAAAGAGAAAGGATTTAAGTGGATATCACTCCTGTATCAGAAACGGAATTTACCCGAACGACGGTCTATCTGAAAAGGTATATAGTCGCCAGACCGGATAGGTAGTCTTTGTTCCTTTTAGAGAGTGGAGGGGAAGCTTTGGTTTCATATTTAACAAAACTGCTCCGAGTGGTCTGGTATAGAAATCTAATTCACAGGGAATGGTGCAAATTAGTGACTGTGCCGGTTTAAGAGAATGGTAACAGGTCCTTTTGTGAAAACCATAGAGGAATTAGCTTGGTAGGTATCGCATCAAAACTGCTCTCCGGCTTTATTCTTCGCCGATTATGCAACGTCTGTGAAAGTCGTACACCTCATAGTCAGACCAGTTTCAGGCCTGTTCTGGGTTGTGTCGATCACACATTCACCCTTTGACAAAATCAAGAGTACGGGTACAGCTTAATCAGGCCTCCAGTCCCTGCCTTACTAAATATGAATATGACAATCTGTTCTATGACCCTTTCTTTCAGTTAAAGGAGTGCTTATCCATGTTTGAGATCAGCCGAAGCCGAATTCGTACCCACGGGTATCTTTCACTCGAGTTCACAAAGTGAAGTGGTGTTTCTCTCTATCGTCCCTCCTTTTTAACTTTGTGAGTGAAATGAGTATTCGAATAATCCTATCCAAAGTGAGAATAGAAGCGTCGATCAGTTCTCAGGTAGTAAACCGTCTAATTCAGAATACAAATACGATGTTGCGTTGTTAGGAGAAGATCCAGGTAAGTTTCAAACTTCTTTAGATAATCTAGACAACACTATTAATGTTTGGGAGGCTTTCTTCACCCCAGCTATGTAAAAAGCTGCAGAAGAATTGAGATGGCTACTACAACGAGAATTATTTCGGAAGTTAGGTAAATGTGTTTTGTTACCTGAACAGTTGTATTTCATCGAGGGGGGGTCTGATCTGGGATGAAGTTTCATCTCGTGCGTAGAAGGCACTTTTCATTTATGCCAGCCTCAGCCATCTGTGGCCTAAGCTTGACATCTCATTGACTGCAGAGTTCTGAGTTTGTCCTGCGGCCGTCAGATCTGTCCGTGTATATGGCTCATAAATATGGCCCCTAAGGGTAGGTAACGGTAGTATTGCTCGGATATACACTCTCATAGTTTACCACCAATTCAGACTGCTGTTATTCTCAAACGCACGTTTGTAAACAGAAATGGCTTTATCCACTTTATTTTTGAGTTGCGAGCCACGTGACTGTGAATAACGTGCACAGAGCACTTTCAGTAGAAAACGAGTCCTTTTTGGTTTCATAGCCAGAGTTTAAACCACGTAAGATTTGACCAGAAATCCTTACATTTTACGAACGAAGCTTATACACTGATTACTAGTTAGCTAAAGGTCGTTCGGCTTCAATTCATCATTTTACTCTCTCCGTCAGAATGCTGTCTGTCAGAAGAGAAATCAGGCTGAACAGCGATCGATTTATGGGTT
Source organism: Fasciola hepatica (assembly GCA_948099385.1). Lineage (NCBI taxonomy): Eukaryota > Metazoa > Platyhelminthes > Trematoda > Plagiorchiida > Fasciolidae > Fasciola > Fasciola hepatica. Next base: position 3,317,286 of record CANUEZ040000159.1, on the reverse strand, counting down.
TGTTTGTTAAATGAACAAATGTCACCAACATGATAAGTCAGCTTCCGTTTCTGATTAGCGTCGTCCCGGAGACATTTAGCGATGCGATAACTTCTCAGAAGCCAACACAAATCTCACTCCATGTGACACTTCAGTGGAGAATACTGGGTCTCAATGAGACAAAGCCTGTTATTGCTTTGAATCTGTAAATGCCGTATTGATATTTTGCGTGCCAGATTGTTGACGTGGAAAAACCAGTAACCTCGTAGTTAAGCGAATGACTCTTACAGTGTTTCATAATAGGGAACTGTCAGTGAAATATTTTATGAACGGTAACTCTCATATATCAAATTCCGTTTCCACTGTAAATATGGCAAACAGAAATAAGGAACATTTGACAATAAATTTTCGTCCATTCCCAACCTATAATTCTCAAGAGATGAGATTAAATCAAATATTACGGGAACACAAAGCAACTGCTATTTCTAAACCACTTGGGTGAAGTTATTTGTCCTCAGAAGCAGCGCATTAAGTTCACTGCTAGGGTCATACCCTTAAGTTGTCATGGGCTTCTTTATTTGCACGGATTACAGACCAACCCAAAACAATTGCACCCAAGTGCTAGTAAACTCGCAACGAGCATCAGCAAATCCCCAAACTTAGGTTTCATTTGTAACGAGTAAATGTGTTTCCAAGACCCGTCAACCTGAACACGTACCGTTCACTAAAGATTGTGAAAGAAAGGAATGACTCGTTCGATCCGAACGTGTCAGTCCCCACAAATGCTTACAGTTACTAGCGGCTACCTTTAATCCGAAACCTTTCTGTCATTAGTCCTCCGATTCCGAAACTTCTCGAGTCCCAGAAATTTTCACTTTAACCATGTCTTTAGGCAACCTATATTGAAAAAAGACGGATATTCGACTGTGTCTAAGATATAATCACCTTTTGTTTTTACTTTCGGCAGTCAGTCTACAGTAATTTTCATCGCAACGAATTCTTAAAAATTTCTCACTACTTCGCACGGTGTTGACTAGCTGACTTTCCAGGAACGAGGAAGAGGATTCACATGCAATTCGTTGCTAAATTGCTCGGCAAAAGATATTTGTTTCGTATTCAAAAGTGGCGCTACAAAAAATTAGAGGAAAACGGGATGATTGCTTTTCAGCAATGTTATGACTGACAGCCCTGGCCTGGTTACCCTAGTTAGGAAGAAAACTTAAGTCACTGGACAAGAACAGTCTACTGAGGTTCCTTTGCGAGACGGCTTTACGGGGCAGTGGAGATATGCGTACAAATCGATAAAAGCAGCTGACTGGATTATGCGTGCGAAGGTAACGGAAAGGCCAACCAGTCACGAGCTATCAAATGAGCGGGGACGGATATTGGCTACGGCGTGAATCAGACTGATTTGGGATCTCACTACGAGCACAGTGCTGTATCTCGTACCTGAGCGAAAACGACATGAACGAGGTTATCCGTTTGTGTGGACCACATCGCTGGAAACCAAATCAGAATCCGCACGAACTGACAGTGAAACATTGTTTTTTTTCAACGTACGATAAAGTGTTTCTGTAAGCACGTATTGTAAACCGGAAACAAATGCAGCCTGGAGTTGGGCTACAAGCGCTCTAATTAGTGGACATAATCGTGTAAATACTGTTTGGTGGTAACAGACGGAGTGAATAAGCGTGAGCAACGAGAAATGCACGATTAGGACGTAAAAGCCAAACAAGGCAAGTGCAATTTTTGTTGAAGTGAATCATTCACAACTATGTTGGTTTTATGGGAATGAGTGTTAATTCAGAATATGAATAAAGAGATTTGCAAAATACAGCTAAATGATCGATTTATAACACGCCTTTTGAATCATCTAATTGCTCCTCATCTAGAGTTCCAATTACTATCTCACCATGATGTCTTCTGTGAATTTTTCCTTCAAGTTAGCCACTAATCTCAATGATACCCAATTCAAGCTGACTCTTCGTGATGCCTGTAGAAGATCAAGGATCATTCTTAAGAAAACAGATGACGTCCGTAGGATTCAGGCAACGTAATCACGTTCTCACTTGGCTGATTTTGTATATTACAGCCAGTGGTTTTTTTTTTCAAGGAATGCATCGAGTTTTGACAACGCAGCAGGAAGTTACTGACAACGCAGTCGAGGTCAAAATTTTGGTTGTATCCACGAACCTAGTGCCGTTTTTCAAATTTGGTAGGGAATTCCTAACAGCGAAATTCGAACACGGATTTCTGAGTGGTGTACGCATATAAAGGCACTGAATTTCATCCGTACGTGTTTTCAATTCCAAGAAGCACGGGACAATTTTGCTCGAAGGATGAGACCGCGTCAGGCAGAAATGAGAGTGCTCGATGAACTCCTTCGTTGGATTTAACTGACTTTCCCGCCACAACGGCGCACTTTCCAATGTACAACTCTAAGTTCCCCGATTGGTATGGCCTACGGAAGAGGTTTCAACAGGACGGGATACTAAACTATGAAGTCTTTAGATCGCAGGAGTGAAGATCAATTCCCAAGCTAAATTTTGTTTTCTTACACTGAAGCTCAATACCTTTCAACTAAAGGCTCTTTTCTCTCTCTCCCATGAACAACCGTTCAAAGCATCTAAATAGTTTGATCCATTTGCGAGTCAACGAGTTCAAGGCTCAGCTCTTCCAGGCTCAATGTGGCACAAAAAAATTAAGTGAGTACAATGACTCAAGTCAGTCTTAGGCTGGAGGTGATGTCTCGTATTGGTATGTTTATCATATAAACTCCGTTCTCTCTATTTCTGTTCCAGACTCACATGTTGGTAACACTCGCATACACAAAACCATACCTAAGACTGATGACAATTCAAAATCTCCCTCTTTCCCACTCTATTGACCTCTGGCCCCTGGGAAAAATGAGCCCAGGATCGAGGACACTATTTCGACGATGAAAAGTTATCCTGCGGCCTTTTCCTCTTCTGTGTAGCTTGAGTTGAATCAGTGGGTTGGTAACTTACACTTCAGGACTTTTGTGCAAGGCATTACCACCGAGTTTATCTCGTACCAGTTCCAGACTGACTACTGTCTTGCTCAGACTCCGGATTACCGTCTGTCCGCGACATAAGCTATAGCAAGATGAACTCGACCCCTGTTCTAACCAGCTGAAGACAAAATGCTAATGTCGGTCTATGACACTTATTTAAAGCACCACGGAAATTGTATTCCTAGTCCGTCTCCGATTTTCATCAGATCCACTTTAGTCCACGCTAGTAAGTTAAGGGATGGGGAGCTGTGGTATCAAGCAAATGTAATTTTACACTCTTTAAACTGTTCCGGACAAATTGCACACATTCTTTCCAAAACTGCACGAAAACCTATTGGCCACGAAAGCAAACGAGTGCAGAGTCAAAGTGATACGTGCGCTCATAAATAAAGACACCCTTATTGCAGTCGATTTGGTACACTTCTGTCTGGTTTCACGATTACGGAACTAGATGAATCAGAAACAGATGAACCTTGGGTGAAACCCGATTGGCCTAGTGCCGAACATGCATACACCGTCTCTTCCTTGATGGTTCCGGCGAGGTTCACCTACCATCAAACATTGAGCACCACGAGGATCGCTTATATGAATCGTGTTTTCACCTGGAGGATCTTGCAGCAGTCACGTGATGATTTGGTCCACGGGTTCAAATAACGCGGAGTAAGCGGTCTTTTGAAGCACACAGAACTAGAATTACACTGTTCCTCAAATAACCTAATAGGAGCCGAATTTTGTCTATAAGAAGGGCTTAATAAACCGGCATTCACTATACAATTTACTCAAGTAATCGGAATGATAATAAAAAGGTATGACTGAAAAGACTGCAAACAAAGCCAGCCTAATTAGATTTTGGCTTGTTTATTGACTGTTTAGTCCAGACCGCTGTGTTCTTCGTGTCCTTTAGCTATAAAACATTGCAAAACGAAAAGTTAAGGGTTAAAACCGTCTATACAGAATGAGTATTTTCCCCTGTTGCAGGTTAAACCCGACAACAGTGGAGTTCGATTTTGGGAAATGTATATGATGCCTTTATTTACGTCATTCTCATCCATGGGCTGAGTCATCAAACAACCAGATAGCCTATACCCAGAAGAAAAAGAAAAAGACATGGTTAGACTCTACGGAATCAAAGGCAATGCTTCCGCGCAAGGTAGATCCATCTGCTCGGGTTGCACAAACACTTTTCATTCATTGCGAATTATTAAATTATTTAGCTTAAATATATGATTCTATTACTTTCTCGAATAACTAGCTTCGCGAAAGGCTGTGATCTGTTCCCCTCTAAGGATGATAAAGCTTTTGTTTTCTGAGCGAAATGTTCAGCCGTCAAAGGCTAGGGATAATTTGTTTGAAAATAAAACGATCACTTCGACTAATCTTCCGACGTCCATGCGGGGCGGTAGATTGCGTGCCACGTATTTAAATGCCCAATCACTTCATTACCGCTGTTTTCCTGATGTCGTCTTTTTCCCGCGAGAGATTCTGACTCGAATGCATTCAGTTTTAATTCTATCGTCACTCCGGGCCCCACGAGATTTTTTTTATCATATACGATGTCAGGATGTAAAATCGTAGCCGTAGGTTGATTTCTTTTCAGAGAGTGAGAGTTTTGTTTACTGCATATCTTCCTCTAGAGTGAACGCCGTTTTGAATACTACAGCTGTGATTACCCCATACAAGTGCACGAATATTTCCGGGTGTGGAACCTGTAGATTTTAGGGAATGAAGTACATTTGAGCACTCATTTGTAGGCCAGATTCTCATCGTTTGAGAGCAAACGGTATTCATCTCGTGCATCTGCTAGTTTCACAGTAACCACTGTTTTGAATTGGAGCAGTAACCTGTATCCCCCAGTCACTTACTTCGGCAATTCTAGCTCCGTGTCCAATAGAAAAAGCGACGTAATTTTATGAAGAACAAAATTTTTGCTATGACTATTACAAGAGGTACTTCGTTTGAATGGAGAGCTCTGCTTGTCTGGATTCGACCTACGCATCATCACATCTCCGATGAAACTCGGTCGATACTCCATCGAAAAATGACAAATTAAAACTGAAGCTTTAGTTAGTCAACATCGGTGGATTATGACACCACAGTACCAACTAAATCGGAATTGCCCAGCGCTACCTAGGAATTATTAGTTAAAGTGAACCGAAATTCACATGATGAGGCTTCTAAGTGGAAAAATATTATATGATTCAAAATCGTTCAAATTCTCCTAATTTCAATGAGAAAACTAGATGGGCGAACAGCTCGTTATTGTATCCCGAACAAAACTGTATTCTTAAAAGTGATGAATCTTTCAGGATAAAGAACGCACAAGGTTAAAGTGAAACCCCAATTTAAAACTCTTACAATTATAAATGGACCTAAATAATGTGATCTTCAAAATCGCGTTTCGGTATCTGTTATTCTTGTGATGAACAGAACATAAAAGTTGCAATTTATTCAGCAGCTGCATAATCTCAAAGAAATGTTGTGGTATAAAGTTCAGACACAGATCAGCATTCCCATCCTCCCTGACATTAGTGTTGATGCCTGCGCGTGCATTGACCGGGGCTCTTCGGATCACTGAACTCTTGTTCGATGTCCTTTCAGCTCGTACAGGTATAGCTCCACCGTAGAGTACTGCACCCAACATGCCAAGGTGATTCTCCCTTTTTTGTCCATACCTCGGAACATAATGCTTAAACTTTCAATCAGCGGCCTTTTTAACTCCTATTTCTTATCTCTGCCTTGCTTCTGGCTGACCTCACCAAAGGTCAACCTATTTAAGCCGGCGGTTATCATCGTAGACATTTGACAATAGCTACTTGGGTTTGATTCCCACCACGGCCAGTCACTTCCCCATTTGGCAGCCTTTTGGTGGCCGCGGACCCCTTCTTGAAATGTACTTGTGGTTCGATAAAAGATGGAAAAAAGGTATAATTCATACATGAAGAAAAAGCGAAAATACGGAACTATTTACAGGTAGTTTTCGTTGGTTCAATAAGTTGAAATTGTTTAACAATTCCAACGTTCCTTTTGGAACAAAATATAAGCTATCATCTAACCGTCCGTTGAACAATCCCTGTTCAGTTGAAAAAGTGAGGGAAAGTGTGCAAGCGCTAAATAAATCCACTTAAGTGAATCACTACCAGCAGAGTTTTGTTCACGAAGGTATGAAATAGGACAGCGAGTCAGGGCACACAGTAACACTTATGGTTGTCAATTTACTTGGTAATCTAGGCGGGTTTCCTATGACATTCTCCTTTCTCCGATAAAATACATAGGTAAAATTCTTTTGAATTATCAAGTGACCGGCAGGCATCCGGTGATATGAAGCAAATACTATCCATCCTGCTGGACGGTACTCGAATTGTCCAATAATTCTAAAATTTTATGGTAGAATTTTATTGCTCAATAACACAGCGTAGTCGAAATCGTTGGTAGGTCGTCGACATTTCGGCCACCACGGGTAACCTTTTTCAAGTTTGGTTTTACAACCAAATGAAACTGGAATGATAGCGCATCGATTTTTCGATACACTCCAAACCGATCTCGGTTCTGACACATTAATTCTTAAATTTGTTAGCCACAATACTCCACTGTCACTCAGTTCACCATTACGTTGTAATGGATGAGACCTCGTGTCAGGCTGCGTTTTACTTGCTTATTGATTGATAAAACACATGTTCTTCAACTTTGAGCTAATTAACTGGCAGTTATTTGTTCGTGGAGAGAAAGTGTACATGGAGATGTAAAGCAAACACGTTTTTCTTTTTTGTCAAAGGACTACATCATCTGTCATCGTGAAGCAGTTCATTTCCAGCAGCCCAGATATTCTGATAATAGATAATTTCGACTCACATAAATGCCAGTTGGATTCACTTTTCAGACAGAATTCAGTGCATCTGCACCTGAGACCATTTCTTACTAGTTCGAAACCACTTCACATCTTAACTGCCAAATTTCGCTCTGAGGCTGTGCAGTGAACCCTTGTGCAAATGATCGTGTGTAAACTACTCATATATAACTGATTGCAGAGAAATATAGAATTGAAGTTCCTATTGGTATTGTTACCTTTCTGTCATTGATGGTAGTTTGATGCTCGGGAGTATAACGGTGAAAAAGATGAATTTTCCGGTGTTTCGCACAATTACCCAAGCCGAAAGAGTGCAATACCATCTTTACCCAGTTACTCAATAATCTGACACGACTAAGTTCTGAAGTTTAATTAGAATGGATTGAATCATCGATGGTCATTCCTATGGACAAAAATCCCCTAAGCCTGGAGTTCGATCCAAGTCACAGCCGTTCAAATTTCCTCCCCAAGTAGCGAGTACCCATATCCATCTTTCCTGGAACTACTGCTGAGTGGCGGTTTTTGCAAAGCATCGGAGACACTAAAGGTATGTTCCTTACGGTCGTTAACGCATCCCAGCAATTCACGTTCTCTGAGTCTCAAGTGGTAACTGCATGAAACCAGTCGGGTGAGGAATTGTTATTCATACAAGCACTCACGGAAGCAGTGCTGAAGAAATCGAATGTTCGGCTTGCAGAACACCGAGAAAACCCCGGTTACAGACACCGCGGTTTATGGGTAAACGTTTTGTCATCATGCACCCCAGCTGGGCACGACAAACCTAAACCAAAACGGAGTGCTTTCGACGGAAATTTGTCTCGTTTATAGGTAAACGTTCCTGAAGATATGTCTTATAGGATCTAGAAAGGTAAGCATGTTTGCGCACATTTTGTTGTTAGTTTATTGGAAACAGTCAGTGCAATAGTTATGCAATGTTCAGCTTCGCGACAGATCAGGGGTAAACAAGTTTCCTGATTTGTCTATCTTATAATTGTGCCGTATCAATTGATCGGTGGTAACTGCGGTTCTCACACATTATGGACCCTAAAAAGGTCATATATCAGCTGTTCAGACATGAAAAAGTGTTTTGTTTCCTTTCAGTTATTAACCTTTCTGTACTACACCTAAGCTTCCACACCCATATTCTTGGATCTGAACACAAATGTTATTCTGTGGTTGTACCATGAAGTCTGTTGTATCACAAGCTGAGAAGAACAATTACCGATCGCCCACATTTTCTGTCCAAAAAGGGGACCTCCAAACTGCATCGGTGTGGTACGTTGTGTAAGTGAGATTTCCAATTATTTTGGCCAAAATTCTAATTGAGCTTAGGAGAACTTGGGACGCAATTGGTTACAGTTCACCCACTCGAAGGCAACACCAAAACTGTGTCAGCAAGCAGATGGAAGTACGGAATCGAAAGATACCCACAATCACACACTTTTGAATCAACCGAAGACGGGACACATAAGCACCATTTCCTCTACTAGCCAATCTGTTATTCGATCTGGTCTACTTTGCAAATCGTATTAGCATTCGGTGTACTAAGTATATTCTATCAATTTAGTTAAGTCACCTAATCTTCTGACGAGTTGAAGACGACCGATGCAGTACAGTATTACCAATTTGAATTTTTTAAGCTATTATTTTTGAGCTAGATATATTTCACCGGAATGTGCATCGCGGTAGTTTAGTGATATAAAGCTGACTTACCATACGGGCGATCCGTATTCACTCCCCGGCCGGTAAGTACCGTCTATGCGACGATGGCCAAATCATAATTGTCGACGATGTTACACCTCACCTCCAATTTTACACGTGTTTTGTCTAATGAGTTACTTGACGGCAGTCAGTAGAACATGGATCGACGACCCCAGTAACTCGTGACTTTGGTATTTATGCGCACAGCCTCTCAGTCTTCACCGTGAACATTTTCCGTAGATAGGGGATCACTGAGTGTAAAGGAAATACAAATAGCAGAAATAATATTAGTAACTGAAAATTTTGTGATATCAACATGGCTAATGGCATCAGTATTCCAAACACAAATTGTCTAAAAGTGTGTTCAATATTACTTGCTTTCTTGATCATTTTTCACATTAACCACAACTTTCACACGGACTGCATGGAAAACAGATGCTAGAGATGAGAAGAGTGGGTGTCTCTCAATCAATTATTTAATGTCCATTATAAGTAGTATTATGAATGAAACACAGGACACAGTTTCCCGAAAGCATACTACCAGTTTCACGGTTATCTACGTCCATCAGGTTTGCATGTCTGGCACTCTCCTGGCCAATCGTCCTTATAATCTCTACTTCCGACTTTCAGCCAGTAATCTCGGTTAAACCAATAGGAGAGTTCATACACAAAGAGTCCATATACATCTTTATGCAATACCGCTTATAACAAAAATCTTTCCATTTTCTGAATGTTAGTCTTGACTTGTGGACGGAATAACTTTCGAAGAATCACCTTGTATTTCGTAGAATAGACTCTCTGTCGATGCACCTTCCCAATGATTCAAACAAATATTTGCCTTTCATAGACTACCTGTCTAGTGAACTGTTCTCTTTAAAATAAAATACGCCACGGGGTTACGGAACGGTGCATCAGTCTTCATCTTGTATAAAATTATAGCAATTAAAAGACTCAACTACTTCTGACTCAACTGAGTTGTTTATTCGAGGGTCACAGTCACAACCTTCTTCAATTTTAATCTCGATGCAATTTGTCTGCCCAAATTTAATTAGCATTTATATTGATAAAACTACTATAAACAAGTAACATGTTCTTCTCCAATTGCTTTTATGAGAGCACCAAGGACAGAACTCCGTGATGAAGGTCGTCGGAGATGAACTCTTTCGGATTATCCTCTGGGAAATTGGTAATAAAAATTTCTGCATACTCATTAATTTGTTTTTCTTTTCATCTCAACACAAAAATGGCCTTGTTGACGCGGTTGAACATTGATTTCACCATGCGTTGAGTTATCCCAATCTAATCTCTTCAGAATAAGCGAAAGAAAGATAAAATTCAAAGTATGCTTGTTCTTGAGTGTACGGGGAAAGCCTTTGATTAGCATCGGAAAGGTGGACGTAGGCAAACGTGCGTTTTTCTTTTAACCGAATGAGTCAAAATTAGTCAGATATAGGAAATTTGCGATGGCTGAGGCAATCAGCATCCGGCTTCTACGGATAAAGCTTTGTTCTTGAAAGAAGTTAGTCCGAACACTTGAAATCCCGTGGCCGAAGGTGGTGGGCGTTGTTCCCAAATGTGATGCTGATCGAGACCACTGACTGTCACACGTAATTTACCATGTCCCTTTTCTACTGATGGGCCCACTAACCAATCGATTGATTGACTGATTGATTGACTGAATGATTACAGGTTTTCTTTTCTTCCCGTATTTTGTTCCATATAAATGTGATTATCATTGGCTTGGGAATGAAATTATCGAAAAAAAGTCCCTCTAAACCCTGCTTTCTGATGTCTGTGTATTTTTCGTCTGTAATTTGTTCGGTTCAAACGGTAAGTAGGGATGTGGAATAATAACCTTTGCTCCATTTTTCTTCATCTCGACGATTTCCATCTTCAGACTTTTCGGCTGTGGAACAGGCCATGTCTCCATAAAGTTGATTTCACTATTTTATTCCAAGAAAAATTGCTGTTTTCATTTTTGATAATAGGTAAACTATATCCGACCAGAGGACTACTTCCAAATGACTACCACAGAACACGCTGCTGAGCAAGGCCGTCGTAGATTCTGTGCCGGTTGTTGTCACTTTTTCTGGTAAACGGGGTGATTTTCAGTTGGTTTCTAGGTCATTGATGCAATTTATTTGGTGTCTCCTACGAAAGTAGGGTATAATGTATGAATAAAATCTTTAGCTTCCAAAAACTGAACTTTACCAAGAATTTTTGAAACTGAACTTTGAAAAGTAGAGATACACAAAATCCCAAAAGGTTGCGCTCTGTGCTAGTTGGATGTTAGTCAAGTGCCGCCTGCCACTGAAGTTTACTCGGAGAGCGGGGTCTCGTAGCCCGTATCTTAAACTCAATGAGGTGTTCAAAAGTCAAGCCCGTTCCATGCCATATCACCGTATGTTTTCTATTAGCTGCCATGGGAAGTTCTCCTGGATAAATAGAGGTTCATTTCTGGTTCCCGTCTAAGGGAATGCCTAAAATCTCCGGAAAATATTGCTGCCTTTGAACCTTCTACAATTTTGGGAGAAACGGATATTTCAAACGATTCAAAGACCATGAAATGAAAACCCTTGTTCCAAAGCTCAATGACGCACTAAGTCTGTGTCAAGATAAAGTAAAAATCATCCGTGAGATGCAAGCATTCATCCTTTGATTGGAAATCCCCTCGTGGACTGATTTTACCATCATTTGTCAAAAAGTCTGGCTAAAAAACTGACACTGTTGACGAAGTTGATCGTTTTACAGTCTGGTACGCGAATCGTTTGGTCTCCGATTTTAAACTAGATGGTTGAGAACTTATTTTCACAAATAAGCGAAGGTATGTGCAATGGCACGGCCTCGTATTATCTTGTAATTTATAACAGGGTTTTCCCTGTTTCAGTCTAAAGCCAAACAGATGATTTAGCACCTGTCATCTGTTCTTCCAGTTGGTAGCATCTCTTTCCCTTATCCTTGAGTGAAAATTGCACTTCCCCCAATATTTGATAGAAGAATTTTATCTGTGGATAATACTATTCGATAGACTTGATAAAAGGGGAAATAGAGGCTTCTGAGTTAACCCTACTAAGACCAACATTTGATTGAGTTCACTCAGACCTGGGTCTTTTTGTCGGTCAAATCTCACTCGAGAGCTCAAATAGCACGGTTGGTAAAACGTTTTCTACATCCATTATGACTTACCTGCGATTAAAATAGTTGCAAGCTACACTGAAACCCAGAGGACCTTTCATGACCCAGTGATGTGGTACACAAGTCTGACCTATACGTGACTTACCGCAATCGTTATTTTGTGATCACTTGGCAAAATGTGTCGATTCCCCTTTCACCTTGATGCCCACACACTTACAATCACTGCTTTATGAACAAGGATGCGAAATAAGGGTCGGACGTCACTGTATATTCGGAGCGGTATTCAAAAGTGTCAGATTCGAGCTACACGTACTCAACGTTGTACACGCCTGAGCATTGAGTATCAACGGCACAGGTTCTAATACATAACTCGACATTGTCCTTTATTTAACTAATATGAACAAAGGTATAATACTCCAAGGAGGAGCACATGGCCAGTTCAAAGATTCCGGGGAGGAAGTTACCCGTCTTGGCCGCATTCAAACCCAGGGCCTCCAGGTTTCAGGTTCACCATGACTAACTTTTCACCACCACCACCACCGATAAATGCTCACGAATACTTGACCCCACATGTCTTCACACCCCGAATGCATTCAGACAACTAATATAAGTAAATACACTGTTTTTACTCCCTTTTTTACTCAATATGCAACAGTGTAAAAAATAACTCAAAAAGGGGGTCACTGCCAATGAGAGGTTGCGAAATAGGGGAGAAACCAGCGGTGGCGGGAATCGAACCCGGGCTGCTACTGTCCAAAGTCCACGATGATGGCCCTCCGACCACCGCCGGTCAAACAATGAAAAAGTTTTGGACGTCATACCGCCGACTGCCTGACTGCGCCCTATCCCTAATGTCATCTTGAATTATTCACTTAAACTTAACTCACTCTGAAGTTCGTAACTTGGGGAGGACGAAGAACACAACACCTCTAATTAACAAATATTCATCTCAGTTATTAGTGTGAGGTTTATGCTGATAACTATTGAGGCTTTTCGTGTGGTGGGTTAGCGATGAGTTTGGGCGAGAAAACACTTTCGTATACCTTCGTTCAGGGCAACTTTCCGCTTTCCAGCTCCTTCTGGACTCATTTCGTCTTGGTGACTGCAGAAAGCACCTTTCAGTTGGTAGCACCTTGATTCTTGAATTAGTAAGACGTATCCAAGTGGAGTAAATATCTTAGGATAATCCTTAACTGAGATATTCAAGAACTGGTTGTTGTTCTAATTACATTTGGTTCACTTTTGACTATATACCCTTTGATTTGTGCTGTACATGCGTCGTCCTGACGCAAACCAGTGGCTGTTCGATATACATCATTCACTGACTCCGGCTTCTATCGAGTGAGGCTTACCATTGATAACTGAACTTGCTGTGCACGTGGTACGCACGTTCTATGCCATCCATTTTTGTCGGTTTTCAGATCTGGGAACACCGTGTCATACAGTCTAACTTTCCATCGGCTACACTGTACTGACGAGTTCCGCTTCTGCTTAGTTCATCCTCTTGGTTACTGCCTTAGTTATTGGTTTCGTGTGACATATTCATCTGGAGCACATTTTTTGGTATCTTTCCTAACTGAAATATTCAGGCACCAAGTGGTAAAGTACGCATGACTGGCTAATTTCTGATTAAACGGCGAGTTGCGCAATGTGATGGGTACAGTTATGAATGGTTTGCCTGTAAGTGAGAAACTTTGAAAATTCACTTCCAGCTAGTTCTCTTGGTTTTGTTCTCATAAGTCATAAGATTAGCGGTCTTTCGCAAGTTTGAGAGGGCTTAATATTGGTAATTACATTCAGTCTTTTTAACATCAACCTGTAATAGAGCCAGTCAGTCGGTTCATTGTTCATAGCCTGGTAATCACTGCACCCCATGTTTTTGAGACTGCATTGTAGTTTGAGGTTTTTCAGCCAAAAGAAAATTCTCATTTTTAGATAAACGGTGATCAGACAGCGGTAAAATTACCCTCCAAATACATACACAAATATACTAATATATCGGTACAATCGTTGATCACCTTTTCATTGGGAGAGTTCTGGCCAATTCACTGTATCTGGATATACTATGCTGAGCTCACCGAATTCATCGTAAGTGATACCACCATCCTTACCCGAAGTTCTATTCGCGAAATGTTTTGACTGACCATCGGTATCCTCCTTAATCTGGAAAAAGTCGTTTCCACATTGTCCGCTTGGTACCACTCTGTACAGGAGTGCGCAGATGTTTTGTGGAATGAAATTCACCTCATTTTCCAACGTCACTATTGTCCACCGCCGTGTTCTCTCTGTCCCCATGTCACATGGAGTTGTGCAACTTCGAAATAATAAACTAAGAGTGCAAAATCGTTTACCTGACTTAATTTATGTATTATGGCATAAGTACACTGTTTTCACCATTCCAGCTCCATTGCTAAGCACCACTGCGCTGGGCTCTATGAACAAAAATGTCAGTTGAAGGGAAGGCTTTGAGGAAAGTGCGCACCCTTCATCTCCTTATATTTTATAGTCTCCAGATTTCTTCGGGATTCATTTTTGCTAACCACTTTATGCATTTTATGCATTTTTTTATTATTCACTTTGAGCGACCTCACATTGAACCGGATAGTTTTCTTTTGGAAGTGTTTATATGATACCAAGATATCTGGAGATTTTTTAGTATTATAAGGTGTTTTTTCCTCCAAAAAGGTGAAATTTTACTCATCAATGTGTTTGCCATACCATCAAAGGTTCTGAAGAAGACTAGGTAATTTGGTAATTCTGTCAAACCGACAGAAGCTTTACCAGTGAGCACTACCAAGAGCTGTCTGGGTAACATTCTATGTCTAAAGAGAATTTTTTTTGGCTTTGCAAATGATTATTTCAAGTTACAGTTTCCACTGCACTTCAGAACTCCCGGTCTGTTCTTCATAAATGTGGAGAACTTGCTATATGGATTGTAAGTAAACCTTAAACATGTTTTGTTTCACTGCATTCATTTTTCGGTACCTGTAATTTTCGTTGAGCACAGTTCGATTCGTCATGCCATGCTCTTATTGGCTAATTCTATTATTTTTTATTTGAATGAGTTTCCTCCGCAAATTCCTATCAATACAAATAATCTATATCAAGGTTAAACGCCACAACTGGTGTCACGATATGAGTATATATATATTTATAGTGAGTAGCGTGTAAATGAGTGGACCGAATCCCGGAAGTAACCGGCCGGTTACGCGGTTGTTGCCGCTCATCAGGTATGCGTACCCTGTACTCCCCCGTCCAATCATCTCCACGCTTGTACACTCCGTTGATATGTTTGTCACTGGGATCCATTTTGGACCTTCAAGAGTCGGAGAAGATAATATTCTTTGATGAATCAACAAATGAATCACAACTGTGATTTTTGTTAGTTATTCGTGTCAAGGTCGCTGCCAACTTAAAGAACAACGAGGCTGCATGTGCAAGCGCTCATATTCATAGTAAATGGTGCGTAAACATAGGGACAAAATTTCCCCGGAAGCACAATACCGGTTTTGCGGTTGCTACCACTCATCAGGTATGCGTTCCCTGTGCTCCTCTGCCCACTCATCTTCATACTTATGCACCCCGTTTTTATATCATCACTAGGATCTGCTTTGAATCTTCTGGGGTGTGGATAGATAATCTTCATCAAACAGTCCACAAATCAGAGACCCTGAATTGTTGCAGCAATCCAACTGAGTTTGGATATTTATTAGAGTGTTTCAACTAACGGTGTTTAATTCCCAACCCCTTTGGGCTTGAGTAAGAAGGCTGTAATTTTTCTGACAGTACCTAGAACAGACGCACTTTCTCTGGTGAATAATTTGACTTTATCTAGTTCTTCAGTGTATCTACGAATTACGAAAGGTTTGGTTCCATACCTATGCGTAACCATTAAATTCAGACTCTGCCGAACAGGTGATATTCCACTCCACTTTTTGGGTTTCGTGCATACTCAAAGTAGATATTTATGAATAGTGGGTAGGGACAAGTTAATAATAGTGTTACAGCCCGCAAGATACTCTTGGTGATTACATTATTTATTGAAAAACACTCCTTCTAAAGTTATCAAAACGTAATAACAATGCTCATTTACATGCCAGCTACCCACTCCCTTTAAAGACAGTTGGAGAAAGTAATCCTACGTTTTGGATTCTTTGTTACACTTTATGGTGTTTGGTTAGTTCGACGTAATTGCGTTCATTGTCGTTCCACTACTGCCTACAACTGTGTTTTGTGCAATCAGCCACTCACTTATTCAGTAAGTATTGCTTACACTCCAATAGTGCAGTTGGAAAGGTGTGAACAATAAATTGGGCAACAAACCTCATTCAGACAAAAGGCTGGACTGACCAATAAAATAATTTTTTATCTGTTTGCAGCCCACAAACGGGTAAGGGTTGAGACCATTTCTAAACAAAGTGGGGTGGCCGGGGTTGGGGTGGATAACCATGGAGCGGGTGGAAAGCTGGAAAACTACTGTTAGACGTATAATGTGGGAATCGAGAGTGGAACGGGATAATAACCCCTGTGGTACCTTGTCACGAGAGTTGCAAACCCTGTTCTTGATAAAGTCAGCGATAATAGATTCGAAAGACGGATTCATTACGTGGTAATGGTGCATACATCCTCATCGGTTAACAAATTCCAATGAACAATATTTTCAACGGTGGAAAACATCTTTTCCAGTGTTACTTATTCACGAAGCATTTGTCATATACTCAAATATGAAACTGATTACTTGGGAAAAACCATAAGTAAACATCGGGAAGTATTCACAACATGTCCAGGTGAAGGAGCAATGCAAATGACTTATTCTAAGATGAAGAAGAATCGGAGGCAATAACCACGTAACTGGAAATGCAGAATCTCATAAATCCTGAATCGAGCAGGAGTGAGAAACAACCAGCACATAAGGACATTTCATTTGCCAATGGAAGGTGACCGGTAGTCACAGATTTTGTAATTCACACATCTGAATATTTAAACCAAAAAACGGACAATGAGACCTAACTTCGTGGCCTATGCCGACCGGACTACACCGTGTTACATTGAAGCACTCGTTTGTTTTGCATTGAAAGCACAAAGTGACGAAATATCCCGTTACACAGTTTAGGTGGAAGACTGCAGCTCCTGAGTCGACTCCAGCGAGCCAATGGATAAAAAATGTCCAAGTGCAAAAACCTTTCTCAGCTTTTGGGCAACATTTCTTCCCAAGCCATTAAAGAGGCAGAACCTCTAAGGCGTATGTAAAACAAATGGTTCCGGATGTAAAAAATACTGCTCGTCGACTCGAAGAGTATGGAAAAAATTGTGCTTGATCCTTTAAAAACGAGTCAAAATGCTGGGTAAAGTCACACAAAAAGTTGTTCAGCATCTCTTGCTCTCAACGAGCTGAGATAGAGGGATAAGGCAGGAACTTCAGGTGTTGGATGAACAAATTTCCCGTTCAAACTGCAGTGGTAAACGCCATCCATAATTAGAATTATTACTTGGTTGGTTTCAGAAGGAATTCTTTAAGATTCAGCCGGAAATCAGTAAACGCTATTTGGCCTTTCTTTCCTGTACGAGGTTCGTTTTGACAGATTTTGAACGAGTGATGTCACTAGTTCATAGGTCATAGTTCATGATTACGGATCCAACAACTCAACTTTAATTTGAGGTGATTTAAGCTCACTTGTGATTACTTTACTTATCGACGTCCATCTACTTCCGTTCCAGTGGATTGTGTTCGGCCCATCATATTGATCATAGTAAATTATCTGATTACGCAATGGACCTTCCTGTTTACTGCCTGAAAATTTCAAGCTTAATGAATTGACTTCACGACTCGGGGTTTCTATTATTTGGGGTAATACTCTCATGAACTACTGAATGATCTTCACACAAATTCACTCAAATTACCTGATCACATTGTGTAAGGACTGCATGAAATTCGTTCGAACATTGTAGCAGCAGTGTATCTACCTAAATCCAACGGACCACAATAACCTTAATTTCGAGACGCTATGCGAAAGAGGTGTGTACTCAAGCATTTTACGGATTATTCGCTCAGATTCTTCACTATTTTCCCGGATGAGACGGAGTAAATCCTTTCCAGAAGAGAAAAACAAATAGATAAATGGAGATATAGATAGATGAATAGATGGGTAGATAGAGTGGTTGTTTGATTGATTGACTGATTGATAGATTGATAGGCAATCAGAGTGGTACAGAGATCCAAACAGACACTTTCATGGCAAAAACCTGGTTGATGGGATGAAACGCATATTTTATTCGAGATAAAATTGCATCCTCGCAGTAACATGGTCTGAATGTTTTTTGGGTATTTAAAGAAACTCTATTCATTGATATTATACAAAGTTTTTCACTTTTGTTCGAGAAAAAGTTTAATACAACGAAACACTGCATGGGAATAATGCCATACACTGAAAATGTCATCCAGTTACAGCGTCATTTTATTCATTTCGAAAATAAATATTTTGGATCCTGTGTTCTTGTATTGAACTCTAACCATGATATCTGACGAAATAAATTTGAAATAATAACAGAGCCGTGGTAGTGACGGAATTTCGTTTATTCAGGTGCGACAAAACTCGAAGAAGATTACACCTGTGAATAAACCGTGGACTGATCCGATATAGAAAAGATGGGGTAGAGGTTCGCCGCGTACACACTCGTAAGCAAAAGCACACCTGATGACCGGCTACAACGGCAAAAATGGTCATGTGAGATCATGTAAATTTCGTCCAGTCATCCAGCTAAAACACCATACTACTCATTTCGAAAAACCATACTTTGAACCATGTGCCCTCGTTCTAAATTTTGAAAGTGTTAACTGGAGACGTAACTTTGGTGGAATCACCGGATGATAATAAACAATTAACTATCTGTCCATAGACGATCTACTCGACTCAGAAATAGGCACGGATATAAACCAGTTGTGGCGTGCTCAATAAGGAGTATGATAAGGTAGTAGAATACAGGGTAAGCATAGGCAAGCGCAAACCTGAAGAGAGGCGTCAACAGCGAAATCATTCTCGCACTTCCGACGAGATTTTGTCCAGTCATCCAAACAAAACACGATACTACTCACCTAGAAAACCCATACTTTGAATCCAGTGTCCTCGTTCTGAATTTCAACCGTGTAAACCGGCAACATAACTTTGGATGAATTGCCGCTCGGTTCTGAAAATCGAATGTTCGTCAATGTACGCTCCGTAGGATTCAAATGAGAGCAGGGATGTAAATCTACTTCGCACGTTCTAAATAATGAGTATGATGGAGTGGAATTATCCCGGGTACCTTCAGGCATACGCATACCTGATGGGTAGCAGCAGCAGCGATACCGGTCGTGTGCATCCGGGAAAATTTTGCCCTGTCATGAAGATAGAACATCATGTTACTCATTTCAAAAACCTCTCTTTCGAATGACAGGCCCCCGTTTTGAAATTTGGCCGTGTGAACCGGCGAAATAATTTTGCAAAAAATACCGTGTTGTTTTGAACATGAACTCTCCGTTCATGCAAGCTCCGTACGATTCAAATGAGAGCAGATACGTAAACCACCTGTGGATTTTTAAAAGATAGAAAAGGCTGGGTAGAAGATAACCTGGTTAGTACACATGTATAGAAGACGTTCGAGAGCGGCTAGTGAACGTGTCTCCTATTGGGTCTAGTAGTTGAATACCAACGATATCCCCTCTATCGGACGAATTGAGAAGACGCAAGTCGGTTTACAGATGCAAGGTGTATTCTATATATCGTGGCACCGAAACAGTACCGATACGAGAGATACACCGAAAGGAAAACGAAACGAAACGCAACGACTATGCAGAAAGCAAACCGCGAGCGTGTACAATCGGCGAAAGACCGAAAGTGAAAGTGATTTAAAACGAGGTCGACGGAAACCTCGGAAAAGTCAGTCCAGTAAGACGTACGCAACCGGAGAACACAAAGAGGTCGACGTCGGAAGTCAGAAAAGATCGTAGAGAAAATAGATCCAAAATGGTGTCCAGAAAATAGTCATTTTCTCAAAACGATCGAGGTCACTACACATGTTGATCAAGAAACCCCTCGAAACCGGTCGAGTCCTTCCAGGCGAATCTAGTCCCGCCATCCACGTACAACAAGATACCACTTATTTAGAGAATCATAACTTCGGGCTATGTGTCTCCGTAATAAAAGGTGAGAGTGTTACCCGACAAGAAACGTTTGGGAGAAATAGCGTGTGATTCTGAAATTGGACCCTTCGTACATGCCCTCTCCATACTATTCAAATGAACGCAGCGATCTGAACAAGCTGCACAGAGCCCATGTCTAGAGGAGACTGGAAAGAACAACAGGTTTCCCGTATCTGTTGAGCGACAAACAGCGAGAAACCAGGTTCGTTTTTTCGTGGAAATTTTGTCCTGCAGTCCATCGACAAAATCACAATAGTCATTTCAAAACTCCCCACTTCAGACCATGTGCCCTCGTTCTAATTGTTAGCCGTGTTAGCCCACCGAATGAAGTTGAAGGTACTATTGTGCGATTCCGCTGATGGGGTTTCAGTCCATGAAACTGTCGTATGATAATAAAGATTGCACAGGTGAATACTAAACGTGGAGTGCTCAGGTATAGGGATTGTTGTGCAGACGAGTATCGAGTAATGATACGCATAGGTAAAGCATACCTAATGAGTAGCCAGACAACTGCGAAACTGTTAGTGTGACACCGGGCAAATTTTGTCCCGTTATCCAGATAGAAGACCGTATTACTCATTCCGAAAATGCATCACTGAATCCAAGAGATCTCGTTCTAAAAGTTGGCCGTGTTAACCGACGGAAGTACTTTGGTAGAATCATCGAGCGATTCTAAAAATTGGCTCTTCCCCTATGTTCACGTACTTACTACTATGCGACCAACTCCTGTGAGAGGATAAGCCGGCTTCATGCTTGCCCCAAATGGCATTCCCCCTGAGCACGAACAAACCCAGTTCTGTCTCCCGTTGCGAAAGCCTTTGACAGACTTTAGAGCTAATCCCTTAACGTCCGATCTGACAGTGCTGACCCATGTTTTCAACTGTTGACCAAGGAAACAGCGCCATTCTGGACATGGAGCTGAAGAGGTGGACTGATTTAGACCTCCGTGCCTGGAAGTCGTGAAATATTTTCAAACCACTGCAATCTTCGGAGTTGAAGGAACACTGGCAGGTTTTTGTTATCAAAGCACCGTTGTCTTACGTGTAGTTTGAAAGCACGTCGTGCCAAGCTAATTTCAGTTTCCGTAGCAGACACCAGTGGTCAAACACTTCCAGGTTCCTGATGTCCTCGAAGCGTAGTGGCAGTATCTCGTAGCCGTAGGTCATTATTGGCCGGATAGCGATCCGGAATATCCGGACTTTGGTCTGGAGACCTATTTCGTTGCGCGCCCAGAGTGTAACGCGAAGCTGTAGAAAGCGATCCGAGCATGGCACATGCTCAACTTGAATTCGTCTTTGGCTCGACCGTTTGGGAGGATAGTGGAGTTCAGATATCCGAAAGCTTGAAAGTGCCCGATTTCTCTGTCGTGCATGTTTATCGGAAGAATGAACGGTACTGTGCATGTCGAAAGGATGTGGGTCTCCAAATTATAGATCTATAGTCCCAAGACCTTTTGGGAAGAATTTCACGCGATTCAGAACCAGCAGTAAGACAACTGGGCTGTCTCCAAGGATGACTAAGTCGTCCGCAAATTCTAAATCTGCGATGAAAGCATCGGTGCCCAGCAGAATAGCAGGGTGATGACGAGAGACAGACGCATTATCTAATGGGAGGTGCGGTTGAACAGCACTGGCAACAAGGGACAGCCCTACCTAACACCGGAAGTAAGGAAGAAGTCACTGGACCCCTCCCCTGTGATCCGTATTGTCGCACTCGTTTTTGCATAGTATGACTTCGCGAGACTGACAAGCTTCTGGGGCACTCCGACCGCTAGTAATATAGTCCATAGTAATTCTCCTTCAACCAAGTCAATGACAGCGTAAAAGTCAATAAAACAAGCTTTAGTCGATAGGTGAAACGTTAACCGATGATCTAATACGTTGTGGACAGCGAATATTTTGGTCCACGCAGCCTCTTTCACTGCAGAACCTTCCTCGATCGGGGCGTGTTCCTGCGTCCGGTAGCGCCTTGGAGTGACTGAGCAAGAGCAGGGAAAATATTTTTGCGGCGATATCGATGAAACTGATGCCCCGGTAGTTTGCGCACACAGTCATATCGCCTTTCGTTGGAGGAAGGAATAAAATCAAAGTTCCCCAATTGGCTGGAAATTGTTCTTTTTCTCAGATTGATCAAAACAGAGTGTGAAATGGCTCAAACAGTGTCGAAAAACATGGTTTTTCTATCTCTGGTGTGTTGCCATGTTCTCCAGGGTCTTTTCGGCTTTTCGTTTTGCGTATTGCACTGGTGATATCGTCTCAGCTTGCTCGTTTGCTATTAACTCCATTGATCTCGATCCAGACTGCTGGGATGTGGTTCACAGAGCTTGCCTCAGGGCGGTCAGTAAACAACCAAAGTGTTCAGTCAATCGCTGCATCATTTGAGCTTGCCCAGGAATGAGCAGCCCGACAGCATCGTGAACGAGAGGTCCTGCTGACTGGGGCCTCATGGATGCGGTGCGGATTAGATGGAAGATCTTTGAGAAACAGTCGCTTTTAACCGCAGTCTCCATGGTTTCCTTGGTTTCTGCTGTCGATCCTGGCCGAACGGGTGGCTTTTCGTACGATGTTACTAAGGTCTGGGTGACCATTTAGGCGGACATTTTTAGCCCTTCCGTGTACCTGGAGAATCACCCCTGGGGTCCAGATTTGCTGTCGTCGTTGGGTAAAGCTCGGCTCATCTGAAGTGGATTGCTGGACAGATGCCTTGGGTGAATTCCACCGATTTTCCACCTGTGCTTCTTCTCCGCCTATGAAAGTGGGTTTCTAGATAGGAGGCTTTAGTATCAAAGAGTGCTTGGCCCCTTCTCGGTGATCCTAACGCTGCTGTGGTCATCGGCTCCGGGGGACAGATTTTGCGGTGACTGGCTAGGTGGATTTTGATGCTTGAAAAGACGAGGGGGTAGTCGGTGCCATTCTTGTTACCTGTATTCGTCCTTCAGTAGGACTGGCGATCTTTAATCAAATATGACTATCGTAATTTTATCAGAATAAAGTCGATCTGGTAATTTATTGAATTTGAACAAACAAATTCAGCTTGTCATATCAAAGAACTTCATTCGACTGGTTTAGTCCAGGTCCCATCCTCTCTGTCCCAAATTTATCTTGTAATAACCAAACTATTTGCTTGCCTGTCACGCACTGTTACCATCAAACCCCATAGTGACCATACCCTTAGCTTCCCCAAGCACGTAACAATTGTTGTTCGCCTAGGCAACCATTCTTTTTTGTTCTGGAATGATCCAAATCATAATTTCCTCGATTGCATGACGACGCACAAACGTTTGGACGTAATTACCCCCCCCCCAGTCTGCCTTATCCGTGTGAACGACTGGACTTGGCCATCTCTCCCTCTCTGATCTCGCTCTTTCTCATAACCACGTTATTCCGCTTGTTCTTCACCCGCGCCTGTGTGTGTGTTCCCTCGAATCATTAATTCTTTTCTGTTCAATGAATGGCCAAAAGCCCCCATAAATAAGGACCTACCTTGTGAGCCAATGGACTCGTTCCTGCATTGCAGCTTTGAACAATTTCTGTTTATTGTTGCCTGGGTATCTTTAATCCTTTCGTGACTGTGTTGATTCTGTGGTAGGTTTGTTATTGTTTGACAATCTGTCCTCCTGTACACATAGTAAAGCGAGCCTGTGTTCCATGCCTTATGACTTGGGGTTCGTTTATCTGCGGGTCAGTCAATTACGGTAAAAAATATTCTGTGCAGGTGTGCTGTGTGGTCGTCATCCGAATATCACGTTAACAAGAGCTCCCTGGTACGTTGGAAGTGGTGTTGGTCGCAGTTATGCTGCTTAAGTTTGCAAAGATGACGAGACATCTGCCATTGCTGCACTGTTGTCCAATAACATTTTCCCGAAATGTCTCTAATTGTCTGGGTGATGGCACCAGAGCGGGCTTTTCAACCGCCCGCAACCGAGAGAACGTCTTACTTGGGTGCATTGTTTATCACCTCTTATGGTCTGTTGCAGAACTCATTTTCTTGCCTTTTTTCAGCTGCAGCTGTCGGGGCGTATAAGGCAACAACCGGCTCCTTTGAAGGGTGAGGTGCGAAAACGAGCTAAGGCTATCCGAGGGGATATGGAGCTCCATGAGAGCAATGTTTTGTCATCCTTGTTGCTGACAGCTTTCGAGAAGCCGTAGACAGATGGTAACTGTCGTTTACTCAAAGAACCATTACACACCGGATACTAGAATTCGGCAGCCGAACTTCAAGCAAACATGCATTTTCTATACAGTAGTCGTGTAGCTTTGGTGCCGCGATGGCTTGAATTTCGATGTCCAAGAGTGTTCTCACATTCCAGAAAGCTGTTTGGGTGTGCTTTGGCGTCTCGAGGCCCCCAAACTAGCATATTGTCAACCCGGCAGCTGGGAGAACATGAGGCACCTTGCTCACCGGTGACGCCATATCATGAGTGATGTGTACAAAGGGACTTGTCGTGAAGAGTCTTGGGAATTTGGTGCAAAGTGGCATCTCCAGCCTCATTCGGCTTTCCGTTCGGGGTAGCAACTCTGGGCCGTACATAACTAGACGCTATCTGTCGGGTAACCAGAAGTTTTATGTTGGGAGTGGGCGACCGATCGAGCGGTTCGTCCGCCTTTCGGATGGTAATCTACCATTTCGGGATGCCCAACGCGTCCAAGTGATCTTGGTGAATGGTTGCCGGTGACTATCTAGGAGCTCGTTTGCCATTCGCAAGAAGTGACCAAGATCCTGGGGTCCATGCAATGTTGTTGATTGGATGGATTTTCTTGTTAACATTTGGATCTCAGCAGATTTCATCCGCTTATGAAGGGGTGTTCGTCCTGGCATAATGGCCGCTGTCTCAACGAGGTATTTAGGCCTTGGTTATCGTCATCTTCGTTTGGCACGCCTGTCTAACGATTTGCCAGGATATGACTACAGATGCAAACCTCAGATTGGTGGGTGGGTGGTGATGGAGACCAAAGAGCTGGAAGATACTCTACGGGGCACAACAGTGTACGAGCTTGGTGGTGCTAATCCTCTCAGAAACCTATAGACCCCAAGTCCGGGTGCTCTTCGTACGATTCAAATGAGACTATGGCTGTAAATCAAGTATGTAATGGTCAAATGTAGCAGTAATTGAACTTCCGAATACATGATTCTTATAAATATCTGCGTAAATCAAGAGCATAAACAATTGCGAAGCCAATCACGGGCTTCCAGGTATATGCGGGCCTGACAAACAAATACAGTACCATGCTATCATACTATAACACAGATACCTCCGACGATGTGTCCTCTTTCTGAATGTTAACCATTTAAACAGATTTCGGAGAATCACTTTGCGAAAAAAGAATTTATTCTTCTCTCATGTCTGAGAAGTTTAAGACACTGGGTCACCTTCATCCAATTCAAGAGAACAGAAAAGGTTATAGGTCGTGAGAAGCAAGCTTTTCGCTTACTCTCGTCAACCGTGAAACACATCAGTTATTTCCGGTACAACGGTAGGGTGGAAGCCTCAGTGAAGTGCGCAGGATTAAAATTACTCACGGAATATACCTTGGAGAGAATGAGGTCTGTTGCTTTACTGCCTAGGTAGGGAAACATTTTGAGTCAGTCGTTTTTGTGCACAGGGCCACGGCTGATGCCTCACTATAAGAATCCTTTCGCTGAACGCTAATAATTTCGGTACTGGACTGCACAGCAAAGCTTTGAAACATTAGGTCAGATAAACGTTTGTGATCTGATGCATTTAACTCTCTTCGTGCATGCAGGCTTCATACCACTCGAGTGATATTACAACCTTTAGCCGTATACGGAGTGCTCAATGCATTCATGAATGAGTAGAAGAATTCCGGGTAGGCTTACGCACAGTTTTAAGCGTGTATGAGGAGCTGCAAGAAACGTGAAAGCTGTGATGTGCTTCCAAGTTTATCTTGTTCTATCATCCAGATTCAACGACATACTACTCACTTCGAATGTCCACTCTTCGGATCAAGCGCCCTATTTCAGGATTTTGACCGTGTTAAACGAAGAAATATTCTTGGAAAACTCGCCAAGTGATTCTAAAAAGGGACCATTCGTCAATGTACGCTCCGTGCAATTCAAATGAGATTAGAGCACCAGATGTTATGTGCTCAAGGTTGGGCAGAAGATTATTGGTTGTGCTCAATTTTATGCAGACCTGATGATCGACAGCAGCTGCTAAATTGATGGTGTGCTTCCGGGCAAATTGGATCCTTTCATCCAGACCTAACACCATACTACTCAATTGGAAAATCCGTCGTAAGAACCAAGTAAACTTGTTCCATATGTTGACGGTGGTTGGAATAATCAGCACATGATTGTGAAAGTGGACTCTTCTTCCATCCACGCTCAACCCAATTCAACTGAGATTACCGTAGTGAATCAATTGTGAATTTCTCAAGCATGGATAAGATTCGGCAGGAGAATTCCGGGTGCGCATATACATATGCACACTCATTACTGATGAATGATAACATAGTAACCGTAGTCGTATTTCCGGGGAAATCTGGCCTCGTCATTCGGGTAGGACACCGTGCTACTCACTTCGAAAATCCATAATTTGGACCTCGTGCCGTAGTTCTGAACGTTGACAATGTTAACCGACGAAATAAATTTAGAATAATCACTGTATGATTCGCAAAATGGACTCTTTGTTCTTACTGGCTCCAAACCATTTCAAAGAGAGCAGAGATGCAAGCCATTTGTCGGGTGCTTATGTAAATGTGAGACTGAGCAGATCAGTACGGGGTATGCATACACATATGCGTGCGCATACCCGATGAGTGGCTACAACTTTGAAACCACTGGTGTTCATCCGAGGAGATTTTTTTCCTATCATCCATATGGAAGGCCATACCAATCATTCCGAAAATTCACGGTTCGGATCATGTGTCCTCGTATTAAATACTGACCCCATTAAAGTACGACAACTTTCGGAATAATGGTCGAAGTATTCTAAAAATGGACTCTTTGTCCATCCACGCTCCATACGACTCAAAAGATAGCAAAGATACAAACCAATTTTGTTGTGTTCGAGTACGGAGAAGATTTCACGGAAGAATACCGCTTGCGCATTTGTAAAATCACATCCAATGTGCAGCAAAAACTACGAAACCGATCGTGTGCTTCCGGAGGTATTTTATCTTTTGATCCAGACACAAACGTCGTAGTACTTCTTTTGATAGTCCATATTGGGGAACAAGTGATCATGACCTGAATAATGGACCCATAATAAGACGAAATAAGTTTGGAGGTATCACCCCGTGACTAAAAACGGACCATTTTGTAATGCACTTTCCGTATGATCCAAATATGATTACAGCTGCATACTGAGAGTGAGACACTAAAGTATAGAGAATATTGGTCAGATGAGTGCCAGGTGCGCATACAAAATTTGCAAACCTGATGAACATCAACAACTGCGAAGTCGCTGATGAGCTTCCAGGAACATTTCCTCCCATCCTCTAGATACAGCTCCATACTATTCATTTCGAAAATCGGTACTTCCTACTATGTCCTAGTTCAGGATTTTAGCCATGAAAACTGACGGAATAGCTTTGGAAGAATCACCGTGTGACTCCAAAAATGAACTTTTGTCTGCCCATTCTCCGAGCAATTCAGCTGATGGCAGAGATGTAAACCAACCCCGTTATACTCAAGTATGGAGAAGAGTGGGCAGAAGAATAACGGGTATTCATAAGCATACCCATACTCAAACCTGATGAGCGACAACAACTAAGAAACCGGTCCCGTGTGCCCGGAGAAATTACCTCCTGTCATCCATACATAACATCATATCACTCATCTCGGAAATCCATACTCGAGATCATGCGTCCTCGTTCTGAATATTGACCGCGGTAACCGAAGAAATATTTTTGGGAGAATCACTGAGTGAGTCTAAAATTGGACTCTTCGTCCGTGCAAGCTCCGTTCAGTCTGATTGCAGAATATACTTTTGCTTGTGTGACAAAGTGAAATACTTTCCGTGTCGGTACTCTTTCGTCTGTGTTCGTTTGCTTGTGTTGGTGCACGTGTGTGTTTTGTTTTTGAATGGAACCTATATGATTTCAGCATTCAGTAATACGCATTGAAATATCAGCTATCAACTTGCCGTTATAATACTTTTTGATGCAACTGATACATCTGGCTGCTATGGAATTACTACCCATATTTGAATGTCTGGTGATGATTGATTGATCTATTTTAGCTTTTGACTATCATCTTTCAATTGCGGGATTCTAATCCTGTCTCTTTGGTGTTACACAGCAGTCCGGCGTTGTCCGGCTCGTTACCACGCCAGAACGTTTTTGGGAGCTTTTGTGATTCTCCTCTTCAGGTCCCAGGATCACGGTTGCCGTTTATCTCCAATATTTCAGCGAGTCTGGGGGGGGGGGGGTTGAGGCAAAGCCTTTCCTTTGCACTCATGTGAAGGCATGCAACGAAAATAAACTGGGACCGAATAGAAGGTGCACAATTGCGAATCCTAAAAGTTAACTAACAGGCCTTTTAATAGTAGTAACCAATATAGCGTTTCAGACTTTTTCAAGACCTTTTATCGAATAAATTTGCTCGTTGCTCGAGTTGATAAGTAGGCAGATATTCATGTCAGTAAATCTATCAGACACAAGAAGGACTCCAACACGTACAGTGGAACTATTCACGCAATGGAGTCAAATAAAAAAGAACAGACGTGACCTGAAGATGTCACGGAGCAATAAACAACAACCGATATTCCTTTTCGAATATATATACCATCGCTTTGAACAAATCCACCGTGTTTCTACGAATGACTCGTTAAGAGTGTTTGGACAAAAAACGGTAGAAGCAACGTAACAAAATCGCTTGGGTGAGTTTGTGAAGCAGCACAGTATGTAACATTTTCATCAATAAAGTAAATCGGGCTGTAAGCGTTCCATCTTAGACGAAGCAGCCTATCCTAGCTAGGTTAGTCCATTTGCTTGCCATGCTTAAGGACGAATAGAAATCGTTCGACCGGACCAGAGAGTGGAATCATTTTTGTCGACCGTAGACGTTTCAAGAGTCCTTGGCAAAATGTGTGCCAATTTTATGCACCCACATTTGACGTCTGGTATTGTGTTAGCTAACGAGTATACACAACCACCAAAAAAGCCTGATAAAGGTCTTGTCTCTTAAGATCTATCCTCTACAATACCACTTACAGCAGGAGCTCCTAAGTTCCCTGGCCTAGGATGAACCCCTGTTATTTCATTGTCTTCATCAAGTTCATAAAAAGATGTCGTTCACCCTTATCATCCTTATTGTATACCCAACCCTGCGAAAGTCTTCCACTCGAATGCACGTCATAAAATGCGTAGTACTCTCACTTACGTCAGTCCGTAAACAAAATTGCCGAAATCCCCGTCGGCAACCCCGAATTGTCCGTGTCCTACTGAATCGAAGAACACTTCACTAAAGCTGTATGATGAACAATGCAAATAAAATACTATCCTTACTATGAACTTTATTCAATACAATTCAGGACCGGCAAGCCTAAGGTGGAAGTTTAAAAAGAAGCTATGATATGAGCTGAAGTTAGTGACTGATTCGTGATTCACCACAGAGTTCGCCTATTACCAGTTTAGACGGACAAGTCGGAAGACAAAAGTCACGAGAGAAATTTTTTTTTGTATACTCCCACCCGTCGAGAAAGGGAAGTCTTCTCTCAGCATTTGTCTTCTGTTTTGTAAATTCATACTGATCACGATTTCTAACTACTTCAGTATTATCAGTTTCACAACAGGAAACGGAAAAGTATGACACTGAATAAATTGTGAATAGGCGAATTCGAGAAAATCGTTTTCCAGTCAGTAGTTCACTGCATTTTTATTCAATTAGAATAAAACCAAAAAACGAATCTGATAATTTAATCAAAACTCGATTAAATTTGGACAGTTTACCAAACTTCGTGGAGTGGTGGGTGATTCGTGACTGATCGGGTGAGTTTTCTTTTTTATTGTTGTTGTTGTTGTTTTGTTGTTATCACCGTTGCTACTGCTACTGTTGGACAAATATTCTGATATCTGTACCGTTCCTGATGCATTCTCGACAGAAAGTGACGAAAACTGGGTTGTTTGCATAAACGCAAACACGCAAAACCCACACAAACTCACACAATCGGAACCTCACAGCTTTGCATGACTGTGTGCATGCGAATCTGAGGCTGATTACGAACTTCACCTAACTGGCTGGTTTGTTGGCACACATCAGCGGCGTCTAACTGTCTGGTGGATTAGCTGGTTGGACCGTCCTGTTCACAGGATGCACCATCACCACCGCAGACAGGCGAAAAAATAAAAACCCTACTTTTATAACACTATCTCGCTGGCTCGCTCGTTCACCTCCTCTCCCCTCTCACAGCACCTGATTCGCAGTTTACCAGCCTGGGACTGATTCTAGTTCACTTGTTCATGTAAAAATGTCCCATATATGGGTCACATCTCCGTAACACGATCAGACAAGTTGCATTTTCTCGCCGACTTAGTCATGAGTATCATCACCATCAACTTCAACAGCAGCAGTGGTATCTGCATCTCTAGGAATTAATAGCACTGTTATTAAAATGGTTATTCTTCAACTTTTTCCTTTCTTTTACTTGAATCATTAATACAACTAATATTAATGGTAGTAGTAGTAGTAGTAGTAGTAGTAGTAACAGCATGGGCCAGAACGTCGGCGCAATCAGTCAGTCAGCCAAACGAGGCAAAGCCGAAGGGAGTTGACGACTTTTCCGCATTATATGCCCCACCCTAATCCTTAACGAGCGTGCAAGCACGAGCGTGCTACAGAAAAAGATCAGACTATTTATTTTTTCCAATCGGTTGAATGGACACGGACGATAGAGCCCCTGGGACAAACCAACACGCAGGCTAGTCAGAGAATAAAAAAGGCAGATTGACTCCGTGTACTGAATAACTCCAGATCGATAAGAGGGAACGGATACCTGTTTATTATTATTATAAGATGAACCAAACGGTGTCACTGTAGGCTTGGTTCTGATGGTTACGTTTATTCTACCACGTCTCTCTGGTCCACAAGACACGAACTAGGGCGAGGATAGAGTTCGTTACCTCGGACACTGTCCCACGAATTTGTTGTCGTTGTAAGTCTCCCGTCCGGTGCACATAGTCACACGCATGAAAAAGAAGAGCATGTGTTCGTGTGTGTACGTATGTTCTGCGTGTCCGCGAGGTGCACTCACACATGCATCAGCATGCACAAACACTGACGTGTGCCCGGTGCACAAGCACATTAGTTCCTGTCCAGTCATCTATACCTGGTTGTGCAACACATCCATTGGGTGAAAGGATATGGTAGTCAGAAAAACAACATGAACTTGGCCTGTGAGAGGTCTTTTATCAGTCCTTCCACATATTCTTCTCACACAAAGTATAACACTTCATTGAAGAGATGAAGCAAGTAGCAATAGTGCCAAAGAGGGAAACAGACTGGTTAATCCGAGAACCGAAATTCTTCCATCGGAAGTGCACACCTTTCCAACTTCAACAATCGAATCGACGGTACAACTGACGTTCAGATCCCCGGCAGCGAAGCATCAGATCATTTCATCGGATCGCAAGATGAAGTAATCTTATCAATTCAATTCAAAGTGGAATAGGATCCATGAATGTGGACGTCAAAATACCCACAGGAGCAGGATGCACATAAACCATGCTTCACAAAATAGGTGAAATCATAAACCGATTCAGCGGGAAGTAAAGCTATACAGTTAACTGGTCCGCCTGATTAAAAGTTTAAAACGGAAACTCATGAATGGATATCCGAAAAAGTGCTTTGTTTGCTTTAAATGGGAAAAAAGGGTCACAATATCCTAGTCACTGAGACTCATTACTAGTCGGGGTGACGTTGTCAGAGCACAAGTCAACTTCACATCTAATTGCCAGAAGCGTAGTTATATTACCGCGTACAACGATCACCACATGTGCACTTCGACGGAAGATGAGAAGTTCTAAGCGTACTATGCACCAAAGATGGTAGCACAGGGCAAGAAGGTCAGCAAAGTCATCAACATGAGCAACGATAATCAATCTCCAACATCTATGATGATCATAGTTTTTCACGGGGAAGAATCCGAGTGGGAGTTTGGTCGAAATGAAAGCGAGATCCCATGTTTAAAATCACCATTCGGCAATCAAAGGTTGGCAGTCACCTCACGAAAACACTTTGTGAATTTGAACTTATTATCAAACCCCGGAACAAAAAACAAAAAAATACAGACCATGATAACCAGTAAATACACCGTTTTTGCTAACCGTGGGATTCGAATAACAGAAATCTCTGAAAAGCTTTTGGTTACGTGAATACTTGAGGAGTCCCCCCCTCCCCCCGGACTTTGGGCTAAACGGGATGAGAATGAACAAAAAAAGAGTAGTCACTGCAGCACGCATTTGTTGACAATTTCCGATAACTTTCCGACAGCCTTGGCTGTCATCCCTTTTAATGGATATACATTAATGAAATATTATCCGGGTTAACGAACCGGAAAGAATTTGCATTTGACAAGAATGAATGCTTCGTTTGACACGGTGCTGTTTATCCGAAGAATGTACCCATGTCAAGCCTTTAGTCGTGAAGGATGGAACTGGAAATGCGCAGTAGATGTTAAGTCTTCAGTTGAAAAAACGACAACATGACTGTAAGTTGCAAAATCGTATCTGGTATTTATCGACCCAAAAAGAAAACTGTATATCCATAGGATCGGAAGAAAGTTAGTATTTTGTCAATAAAGATTTGATTCAAAATGTTTTTACCGAAGTGAAAATAATCTGTAACATACTCGTTCTCAAAAGGATGGTTTATCAAATCTTTCATCTCGATACACGTGAATCGGTATTGGAAAAAAAAATGTTCATCAGTCACTCACAGTTACTGCGACAACTGTCCAATCAGTTCAGTTGAATTGCCGGGTGAAAAAAGGTATGTAGCTCAAAAACTTCATGGTAAATATACCGTATAAAATCAACGTAGCTCAGTACTGTAAACTAAAAGCCTCATTTTTCTTCTTCCTAGGATACCATCATAGTTTGATTCTGAAAAGTGTTTTGAGTGAACCTTTTCGCTGGATTATTTGGCATTTGGTTGCGGTCACAATGAGAAACCTGAAATCGGGCAGGATAAACTGTGGATATCTGGATATTCAACAGACTGACCTTTGAATGGATTATTCTAGACAGAGTCAAGAAGCAAGGCTGTTGTGTTGAATTATCGAAGAGGGAATAACTCTCCTGATTTTCTTTCCCGTAGAACAATTTGTCCTTCTTCCATTGTGGTTCGGTTGTTGTGCTCATACCAACCCTGTCGCGGCCTTCTATTCACCTAGGCAGGTAGTGGTTGCATGACTAGTTAGAATGACCGATGCATGACAACACTTCAACCCGTAGACCGATTCACGCAGGATATTAGAAATACTATAGGTGTTGTGGAAATTCACCAAAAGAACATCTTCACCCCAATTAATTCCTCTTTCCTTAACTTTACCAGGCATATCATAACAGGAGACCGCAATGTAAGATTCTACAAAACTCGATTTTAATAACGTTTATAGTGCTGAGATCCGTTGGCGGTTGAAATTGTCTGACTTCGGTCACAATGATAAATAAGCCTGAAGAAGTGTGATACTGGTTAAATTTTGAATATGACTAATTATTAAACAGATGAAGGAAATATTCACGAAGGCCGTTTTTCTTCATTGATAGATAATCACTGATCATACCAGAAGCTTTCATTTTTCGGAATTGTCTACCAAGTACCTGACGAACGGGAATGATCAAAACCGAAGCGCCTACATTTGAAGTAAATATGTAGTCTCACAGTTCAAGAGTTACCTCAAGGTGGATGGCAGCTTCATTGGTGGAAAGCATTCGATTTATTTTGAATGTGTGACGCGCGTTTCAGGATCGTATGAGCAAGGTCCAATAAATATCCCATTGGTTTTCACCATGTTGAAGAAAGATTTACTGCAAACTGGAAAATATAGCTACTTTGCTTAAATGGAGAGGAAGAACAGTGTGCCAGCCCATCGAGCACTAGCTGCTATGCTAAACAGATTTCCTATTCTTCTTGTGAATGACAGCACTTTTTTGTATTATTCGCTTAACAGATGATGCCATAACCAGATGTGTTGTGCAAAAAACGAACTTATCCAAATTGCATAATGATGTTAACGATACTGGGATAAAACATGCTGTTGCGATCAGGACTCAACTGATTAGTAAAAGAGAAGCATTGGATTATAGAGCATGAAACAATCAACCGTCCGTGGGCCACCGTGCGTAGAATTTGAATCAATTCACAGATAAACGAGTATAAGATCAAGGAGAACTCACGTAGAAAAGGGTGTAAGTTACTTTAACATTCGACCGACCAAAAACCAGATTCGTAAGAAAAACAAAAATTGGCTAACCGCTTCAACCTCCAGACTATTCAAACTGCATCATAAAGTGTTTCGGTCATCAATTTACTTCACTCTACATCTAGTGAGAATTGGGGAGCTTAAAAACGCGTCAGTCGTAAAAAAAATCCGCAAGAAACTCATTCTAATGACTTTGAGGTAACAAAATTCCCCATGCCAATCGATACAGGCTGCAATAAGTCAAGATCCGCTTTTTCCGTGGAGCTTTATCAAAGATACTCTGAACAATGCAGAATTCACTGGGCTCAACAAAAGGAAAGTCCCCTATCAGTCAGAATAGAAGTTTTTCTGAGATAACTGTCTTGTTCTAGAATCATGCACCAGGTCATATCTTACCTGAGGCTGTGAATCTAATAGCCATGGACACATCGGCCCATTCACTATAAGTGGCAGCAGTGGAATATTTCATGATTCAGTGTTTATACTTTCCTTCTGACAAACAAGAATTGATTAGGACAGACAATCTATTCCTAGTATTGAAGGAAGATTTTAGCACAATTTCCTCAGTTGACATAGCGAATTTTACCAAAGTGTGAGCATTTAACTGAGACAGAATAATTCGAAAAACCACAATGCCTGGGGAATTTTGACAACACATATAGGTGAGGTCGATACGATTGATCAGCATAATAGTTGTGCGAAGTGAAGGCATATGACAGTCGTTGCAAGCATAGCCATTGTTGTAATCGCACGTCACCATTGCCCAACTGTTACCGTTACTCTCTTCCATTCTTTTAAGAGACGGATACGCGGTCTTCCAAATGTAATTAGCGTTGGTTGTTTTTTAATTTTTTTAATTATTTTTTCTCCCTTTTTATTTGTTATACCAAGATGTAAAACAATTCAGGAAGGCGGCAGCTGCTAATGAAACGCCGCCAAACGGAAGAAGTGACCGGAGGTGGCCTGAATCGAACCCAGGACAGTGAGGTAGTGTAAGCTTCATTTGAAATGAAGACGTGCAGCTCGCAGCTGAACTTCATTCGTGGATGGTATTGCTTCACATCTGTTCTTCTTTATGTATGTAAAAAGCTCAAAATGCCTGGAAGTCCCACCAGTAGTCAGTCACGCTTGAAAAAAACCTTTTCTGTGTGGGATCTGAGCGGTTAGCACGCCATTCTACTTGAGGCTGCAGATGACCATTTGTTAGTTTTAATCGTGGGATCACAGATGTAGTTATAATTTGAAGTTTCCTCATTGTTACTGTTGGACATGACAATTAGTATGGTCTCATTTTTGACTGAAATACCCCAGTTCTACTTATATCAACGTATAACACCAATAGCGAATTACACCAGTTCGAAGTATTGTTTCCTGCATAGAAAATCTTTTTTATTACATAATTATGTTGTAGTAGGACGGAAGGGGTATACCCGATAACCATGAAGGCTCACTGCACTATTACAGATTATCCACAACCAGATCCTGAGACTTGGAGTGGGGAACCACATTAGGTCTCAATAGGTCAAGTCTGGTAACGATTCCGGCGACAGTGGGGACTACTGTCTAGCATCAAAGTAACCAGTGATGGAGGGATTCGAACCTCGGACCTCCCAGGTGGCAATCAAACGCTCAAACCGCCATCGGTCAGACACTCGTTTGCTGAGCTTAGCGCACACAATACCAGCATTTTACCCCAAATACGCAACAAATATACCTCCTCCTCTGGTAATCTAAAGGACAAAATCCATAATAAGGAGACTGCAGATGCAGTCTTGAGTTCTGTTGACTATTCGTTTCACCGTTGTAAGTCCTAAAGCCATCTGTTATGGAAATGCGAAATTTTAGTTCGGTCAGTGTGTTCCAAACATTCGACAAGATGCTTAATAGAGCAAATAGGAGACGATTATGGGTACATCCCTCATCCAAGCCTGAAAATAATTCCTTAAATTCGTGAAAAATGTATTAGATATTTCAATAGGCATCAGGTTCCCCTATTTGCTCTGATTGAAGTAAGTAAATACCTGACGAAGAAGTAAATTATTAGCCAATTTTTCTCGACCCGTATTGCGAACGTTTGAAATATATTTTCACGTTGCGGCATTAGTGAAAGTGAATGCATGAAATCGCAAAAGAAGCTCAAATTGGAAACTGCAAAATAGGCAAAAGGTGACACGTATTCACATTTACGTTCGAGCTACCCCTTGGCGATGAACTTGGAGCTAACGTTCTGATCTCCGTTTAGTCCCTCGGATTGATTTTGACAATCAGTTGTTCGCGAACTAACCGCAATAAAGTTGTTTGAAAAATGTCAACTACCGTTCATGTAAAGACACCGTAGACATGCACAGTCGTGAACCTAAGCTTGTCACTATTTTTTCTTCCCAGAATTGAGCTTATGGTTCTCCATTGTTTTCCCGTGTTATGGAGTAAATGCTTTCAGTGTTTGCACCAAATATCTGGCACAAACACAACGAGTGTCGGCCTAACAATGTTCTCACTCGTGGGCTAAGCCTACGCGCAAAGGGACTAAATGGTGAACGTAGTCAAAAATGGAGAAAAGCTAATTAACCTAGTGAAGCGTCATGTAGACGGGGAAATCGATAAACCCTGTTATATGTAATTCATCGGCTCAGGAATCAATGGTTTTTTGTTCCGCACTGGTCCCAACCGATTTTTTCCGGATTACGTACCCCGCAGTCACGTTCAGTCATGCGGTTTGTTATGCCCTCTGTCTCAGAATCGAGATATTCCGGATATCTGAAAAACATCGTTATCATAGTACTCTGAAAAGAAAGTAGTGTCAGAGATAAATGACTGGAGCGGAAATGGTAGTTTATTGAAAGATGAGTCGATCGAGATAACCTAGTATAATCTTTGAGAATACCCTAGGCCCACATTATTTGATGAAACCTGGATACAAGCGAGTGATTACCATAACAAGCAGACCTAAAATCTTGGGAATACAAACATCCACATAACTGTTTGGCTTCGTGGCGGAAAACCAGTTGGAAGCATTTTCCACCCATCCACGTGGTCAGGCCTCCAGCCCTTACCTATCCATGCTCCGTCATCCTGGAGCAGCGGTATTGCTGGCCCATTTAGTCTGAATGTGAATAGTAACTACGAAGAAATGCCTTCTGCAGAATAGATTTCGTAATTTCTGGAATTAAAATTCTTTTCGCACGCATTTTCATCAAATTATATATCAGATCACCGGTAAGATCCATTACTTTTTAAAACTTCTGTAATGACCGTTGATAGGGAACACTTCAGCAAGAAGAATTACTCTCGGCGGGATTAATATTATTTTATCAGTTAGAAAATCCATCTGCTCAAGAAATTACCTTAAACTATTCGAATAACTGTTCACATTATCGGTGTTCAATCAACGTATGTGTTTCTCACCTTAGAGAAGTTTTACAACGTCCAACAGGTCATTCAATTTCAACTTCCAGTGGATCACCACAAAACTAGCGCTGACATAATTGTCAGATTCAGAAATTTTTTCATGTAAAGTGGAAAATTTGGGTGAAATGTAAATTAACCAAGAATAAAACGATTTGCTGTGCCAATTCTGACAACACTGACATTGACTATCCCAGCTGTTGGCCTAAATATGGCTCTTTACCAGTTTATTTTTGATCAATTTCCATGTTTCTTGTATTTTGTTTTTTGACAAATCCTTCTGCTGTTCACATTGGGCTGACAGTAACATAATTATCTGCCCCATTCTAAAACTTGCATGAAATGACAGCTCATACTAGAAGATATATTAAGGTGCCAAGCAGGTCTGCTGCACTTTGTTTTTGTCCGGTAAATCAGAACAGAAAGGAACTTACACCCCAACGACCGTTTGACAAATCGATCACCTACAAGATTCCGTTTTGCGTATTCATCTGTAAAAAACATCCGACCTGATCAAAGTCATCGGTGAAACGACACAACCAATTTTAACTTTGATTTCTCGTGCAGTTTCAGAGCTCAGCTCACCATTAAAAACCATGGAAGTGCCGTACTACTCATGTACACATAGTAGTCGAGTGCTGCGGGTTGTTTCAAACGGAATGCCTTCGTTGTACCTTGGCCCCTACAGAGAAAATATCCGTCACGGGAGTCGATCCCAGTGAGGGAAAAGGGGTTGTTACCGTTGAATGCCAGTGACAGAAGGGCGCTATATCATACAGTGTGTATGTACAACAAACCGTGGTTCGGAGCCAGTCCCGGTAGCCCGATGATTAGGTGTTCTACTCAGACGTTCATCTCAAGTACGAGTCCCTATTGTGGCTCGATGGATGGGCACTGCTAATGATTCTTACCAAGCCTGATGAAGAGATCTGCTTCCATGGTTTTTAGTGGCGAGTCGAATGTCCACACTGGATGTATCATAATTTATTAGCGTCCGATCTCCTACTACCAACACTCATCCAGACCCCGTAATTTGCGTAACGGAATACCTCGTTTTACCTAAGCCATTGCAGAGAGGTTGTCCATCACAAGAACCGAATGCTGGACGAGAAGTGTTCTGCCACCGTTCAAGGCCAGTGGCCGAAGGACGCTGTATCATGGAATGTGCAAGTTCAATACTTCGTCGTTCAGAATAGGCCCGGATAGTCTGGTGGTTAGGTGTTCAACTCACAGTCGTTCCCTTCTCGTCCGAGTCCCAGTTAAGGGTGGCAGAATTTTCACAATTGATAATTCCTAACAGGTATAATACAGCTGTACAGTGTTTCCATGGTTTTCAATAATGAGTTAAGGTTGATTACTATAAGATGAACTTTTTGCCCACTGAGAACCCAGAGGAAGCTGACAGTGAGCGGTTCTCCTGTTAGTCAGTGTAGAGGCTTACTCCGAGTCACGCATTCAACAGGTTCATTTCCAAATATAAGGAGGCATTTTGATTACTACGGTACAAAGTGGACTTGGCAGTCCTCCATCTCGGACACAGTAGTTCTAATTAGCCTGAGCTACTATATTTACCGGTTTAACGGTCACTTGTTTCATATTCCCAGCAGAACGGACTGTCTAAGAAAACGATCGATACGTTTCATTTTGAGCATGTGAGGATCTTTTCTCTTGTATAATTCATGCGTATAGTGTACAAAGCTTCCATGTGGATGGTTTCGTGCCTGTGTTAGATTTCCACTCATGATTGTTTTATTCCCCCTGTCCGTTTTGAGATAACTCGTGGTCATACGGTTATCAAACCTGAATTTCGTACACTTCTGAATTGCTCGAGACCAAATTAATGAAGGGAAGTAGTACTTTTTTGTACTAAGTGGGAGAGAGTGAGCTGGGATATCAAGGGACACCAAAGGGCTACATGAAATTGTTTGCGGAAGTGAAGTTGATGAGGACACATGAAGTTTTTCGTTTTACATTAGTCACTCGGCGCTTCTTGACAAATCTGTGCCTTAGTGGTCAAATATTTCTACAAACAAAAAGATTTAACATAGGATTTTGAGCACGCAATACACAAGTATACTTTGATAAATACTACGCTGAAAGTACGCCAGGGCCGTAGGTGAACAAATCTTCATCTCAAGTGAATGATCGCTCCAGATATGCTTTCTTTGTGGAAGAGCTCTTAAAATGGGACGGGTTGCATCAATGTAGTTACACTGATATCCTTCAAGTGGTTATTGTTTACACACACACACACACACACACACACACACACACACACACGAACTCAGTAGGAATAGCTTTCTGCTTAAAACTTATTTGGTTTCCTGTACCAGTCAGACTATGCTGGGTATTCATTTGTGGTAGCCCGTTTGATGCAAAACGAAGTGACCTTAACTTCCAGTTACGTCCGTTTTGTTGGGATTCAGAACCGGGAATGAGCAAGATCTAGACTCTCGCTTCGTGTGTGTTCTCTGCCAGCTGACCTAAGGGATTACACCAAGGCAGTCAGATATTTCGCCAACAGATGATTGCGTTTGAGTGACGAAAGTCAGGACACTTCATTCACCCAAACGAAATTTTAGTCTGACTGATTGCGACCGAATTTCCTTAGGAAGTTGCATGCATAACCTAGGCTCCGTCTTACATTTTGTATGAGAAATTGACTCTATGAAAAAGAACCTTCACAGCAACCTTGTGACTATCTAGTTAGTTGTATTTATTACCATCGTATAGACTTACCTTAATCAAGAACAGAACATCTAACGTGGTCTTCTGTCACTCCATCTCTAAGAGTCTGATAGTCGGCTATTCCTGATAGTGCAGTTAGCCTTTGAGGCTACGGCGTATACCTTTTTCACCGAATGCATGCACACGTATCGACCGGCCACTTATCCGGACTTAGAGTACGCACCTGTTTTCATTGTTGCGATCCAACGAAACAGGAGATTTCGTAATGCATAAGGTTTTCATACGATTTAGCTAAAACGTGTATTATCAGATTACCCAGGGTTTTCAGCTGCCCTATTTTTCATGAAATCCCAGCCTCACATCTATTCACACATTGCAGAAACAAAGCCATGGAAACAAGTTCATGTTACCCGGTATATATATGCCCCCAGTTCGGGTATATCGTTCAATACTTACAAGCAAAGCCCATTTTTATGTAATAACAGATAAGACTACTTTGATCACCTCATGAACCATTGGAGTATTTAATTCAGTGTAGTGCAGTCACCGATATCATATCTTGTACGGCACATTACACGTTTTAGAGGGGAAAAATGTACTTTCACCATGGATTCCTATTGAACTAATAGTCGACACCGACAACCAATAAGGTTTCCAATCCTTGACTGAAATACTGAAGTCATAAACGAAGTCTACCGTGTCAGTAGCCAATGATCGATGGCCTATTTCACCGAAGAAGATAAGGCAAAATAATTCTCAAAACAGTAAGACGAACATATCCGTAGCATCCGCAGATGAGAAATAACATTGTTTGTTACATGAACAATATCCCACTAGCAACTGAAAATTGTGGACAAACTGCATACCTAAAATATTTTCCTCTAGGGAATTCCAGCAGTGTTTATGTGCCCAAAACCTACTGCGGGTCAAAACACAACAAAAACATTTTATATTACGAAAATAGCAAGATCTGAAATTTGTTGGTTGCCTACGTTTACTGGAGCCTCTGCCGGATGAAACGTCAGATATTAGTGTAATTCACTGTACAGATCAACATTTGTTATCACTCAAAGATAGCCACACAACAATGCCATAACATTATGTTCACATCAAACTAAATGTCACGGACAAACATAACACACTCTGAGGGCACTTGACTCACTCACATTCACCCACCACGAGTTCCACGCTTACTTGATGATCGGTAGATATACACCATTGTGAATTTTCACCAAAGTTGATCATATAGTTGAACAGTGAGTCTATGGTTTCCAATGTTGAATTGGGGAACATAAGCTATGGCATGAACCGAATACTATTGATAAACGGAAAAACAATTCAATAGCAACATTGGAAATTTGCTGGGCTGAGGTGAAATGCAACACACAAGTGAGCCCAATCGATACTCACCACCTTGATCTGATGATCGATAATTAGAGGATTCTTATTGTGTTCCACAGTGTTTCTCAGGTCACCGTCACATTTGTTATTTGTCGACCAATCATCATTGGAAGGTGATGGCAATGTGCTCTTCACATCACAATTATTCTTTTCAACGTGTGATAGCACAGAAATCGAGGAATACTTCAACAGGTTGATCCTTCTGCTCATAAATTCAAAGAGATCATTCTGCACAAACCGAGATAATCTCTGTCAAATAAATAGATGGAAAACATTCACATTAAACTAGTGCATTTATCAGTTTCTGTCTTTTCTCGGTCGATTAGCAGTATGCACAAATGACCCTTGTTTACGAATCCAAGCAATTTTGGTCATAAATTTGAAGTTGCAAATGCGTTCGATTCAGCCAGAAATTTCCTGTAGAGCGAGCACTCAGTTCACTATTGAAAACTGTAAAGATACTGAGCAGTTGCTTCATTTTTGTGCTGAATCATCAGCAGTGCATAACTCCCAAACTGCAACCGGGACTAGAACTAAGGACCATAGCTTATGAACCGATCACCCCAATTCCAGGCTATCCGCGACTGAAAACATTTCCAGTGCAGAATGAATCAAATATCGTGCTAAGGCCAATGAGCCAGGCTCACCGAGGCACTTCATAACTTGTATCAAGCTATCTATTACTTCTAATTTGCATTACAGTTCTCATCGTTTTTGATTGATTCGTTCCCGTTACTTTCTGTCAGTTTTGATCACTGATGTTAGGTCAATCAAAAGTGCCAGCCCATTTTCATTCGTGTTCATATATAGCTCTATATACGCTAAGTTCAATTCCCTACGGCTTGATTCGGCTATGACATATGCTTAATTCGTATTTGCATGAGAATCAGAGCCAGATTTTGGTGCAGTCGTTGCCCAATTGACACTAAAAGTAACCGTGTGCCAAAATGGGACGGGAGACTAACCGTTGGGAACAACTCCTCATTCTTCTGATCAGTGGCGATAAAAGAGACTTACGAGATGATGCTCTTATAGGGCGCACTATTCATGTGATACTGAGGTTGATGGAGTGGATGATTCATTTCGGTGGGCTGAGTGAGTGAGTACCTCATTTGGGCGAAATAGTCAATAATTTTCACAGGGTTTCAGACACAACTCACAAACAAACAACCAGAACGCTTGAATCGGAACGTGTTGATGCTGCCACCTCGATCGCTGATGATACATTTAAGTTCAAGACTGCACGATCGGCTATCAACTTCAGCTGAGAATCCAACCGGTATTCAGTGTCACCGGGAACTGAGTAGCAAAACTGATATTTTCCAACCGTAGGCTTGTCTTGGGTTTCCATTTCATGA
The DNA here is from genome assembly GCA_948099385.1 of Fasciola hepatica. Lineage (NCBI taxonomy): Eukaryota > Metazoa > Platyhelminthes > Trematoda > Plagiorchiida > Fasciolidae > Fasciola > Fasciola hepatica. The sequence goes on along the minus strand of CANUEZ040000159.1, from coordinate 3,274,176 downwards.
CACAATACGAAAATCACGTAAACATCTGCCATCAGGGGGAAGACTAACAGTAATGTTTTACACAACTGACGGATATTCAGTCCCTGTTCGGACCTTTGATTATTGCTAGCAAACTCAGCCGTCGTAACCGTGTTGACTCTGATTGAATGGCTCGGGATTCTAGATTTAAATCACTCCTAATCTATGTGCTATGCGGAAAGTTTGCATAGCCATTGTGAAAATTCAGTTCTTTAGGCAAATCAATCGGTTCATTGTTAATGCGTGCAACAAGGAAAACTCCGTAGTTCCTAGTACCCCAGCTCTTTACAAAGCCTTTGCACTGTACTACGCGAGCAATTTTCTTCCAACAAGGGTTGTGCGTGTTCAGTTTGCAAAAGCACACCAAAAACGGAAGCTCCGTGATCCGAGGCTCAGTAAGTGCGTCAGCAAGTGCCAGTCCTTACGTCCTAATCACCTGGACACTACATTACCGATCAGATTGCTGGATTTTTGATTGTGCTGAACAAAAGTCCCCCTGATGGCCAGTCCGAAAACGTCAGTGATATAGCCACGTACTGAGAATAATGTAAATTCACTATCATCGTATTTAGTGTGGTGATGAAAAGTGCTTCAGTTGTGCCATGAAACAAAATTACGGATCACTGAAATATTACACGTTGCAGAAGAAGGACAGAAAGTGATAAATGCACTAATTTAGTGTGAATGTTTTCCATCTATTTATTTGACAGAGATTATCTCGGTTTGTGCAGAATGATCTCTTTGAATTTATGAGCAGAAGGATCAACCTGTTGAAGTATTCCTCGATTTCTGTGCTATCACACGTTGAAAAGAATAATTGTGATGTGAAGAGCACATTGCCATCACCTTCCAATGATGATTGGTCGACAAATAACAAATGTGACGGTGACCTGAGAAACACTGTGGAACACAATAAGAATCCTCTAATTATCGATCATCAGATCAAGGTGGTGAGTATCGATTGGGCTCACTTGTGTGTTGCATTTCACCTCAGCCCAGCAAATTTCCAATGTTGCTATTGAATTGTTTTTCCGTTTATCAATAGTATTCGGTTCATGCCATAGCTTATGTTCCCCAATTCAACATTGGAAACCATAGACTCACTGTTCAACTATATGATCAACTTTGGTGAAAATTCACAATGGTGTATATCTACCGATCATCAAGTAGGCGTGGAACTCGTGGTGGGTGAATGTGAGTGAGTCAAGTGCCCTCAGAGTGTGTTATGTTTGTCCGTGACATTTAGTTTGATGTGAACATAATGTTATGGCATTGTTGTGTGGCTATCTTTGAGTGATAACAAATGTTGATCTGTACAGTGGCGATTCCCTTTGACTCAATAAATTAAGGAGTTTAGCCCTACTTGTTGTTTACACGATGGCTTGCATTTCTGGTCATTTTCTTTTATAGCGATATCTTTCCGTCTGTCGTCATATATGAAGTTAATTCTGAGCTGACACTATTATCCTGTTTTGGAATGCTTTCAGATTTTTCGATGTCCACTCTGAATTGTGGTTTAGTGCCCTCATCAGACTTCGGGTAATTCCTATTCATAGAAGCTACTGAAGTTTCTGCAGTCTCAGTAGTGTTTGTAGTAGCAAGACTGAATCCGTTTTACCGGCTGGCAAGCGTGTTGCAAAGTATGAACCATTGCACGTGACCGGTACTAATCAAAATGCCTTCATGACGAATATAATAAACTGTGGTTTCAGGTTCAGGCCCAAAGTCAGTGATAATATTTCTATTCAGGACGGGCTCAGGCCGGCCGAATCCCTTTTCTTGAATGGTACCGTCTAAAAAGGTCGTATATTATTTATTATCATAATTTCTGCCCTGCAAACTACTTAGTGAAAATAAGCAGAATTAAGAAAAACGTGAGCAATTCATAAACGGCCCACTTTTGTGCTTTTGGATGTTAGTCACTGGGGAGCCAGATTATACAACGATCAAGTTCGCCCTACAATTCCGGATATGAAATCATCTTGAAACGTTGGAACCATTCTTCTTCAGTGGTCCAGTAAAGGGCATGCAAGCTTTTAGTGCGAAATTATTTATTCAACATTAAACTTCATAAATTAAAATAATCACCACAAGTAATCTGGAATAAAGTCCAGAAATCCAGTGAAACAAAGACATAATCCTAATATGCACGACATAATGGTCCGATTGGGCCGGATCACTAATGTTCAGGTTGAAAGACGGGCAAAATTTTCCTTTCGGAATGGAGGACATTTATTACTTTATAAGATTATTTGAATCACAATCAACAGTACTGAACAACCATGATACTTTTGCCACCATTCTTTGACAAGGAGCCGTGGTTTAATTGCGATAGGGGCCAGCTTACGTCAGTTTCAAGTGTTTTCAGTGCCTATAATTTGTTGCTTGCATAATGCACCACATGCAAAAATACATGGCTTTTGCTCACATGGAGTCCTGAGAAATGAACTAAGGTTACAAACCGGATGTCCATGAGGCTATCTGCCACCAGAGCCAACAGGCAGAAGGTTTAATGACTGTGGATCATCTGGTCATTTTTTCGCCAGTGCACTACAAGCCTATGAGAGGAACTGAAATCAGAACTGACCGGTTGAATAGTGCACCCACCAAACCCGACACAGTGTTTTCTCGTAATTTTGGTAGGTATTCCAGACAAAATACAAGAAAGCTAGTAGGAGGGATACATTTTGGGGTAAAACAAAAGTACCGGCTGCGTGATACGAACAGTTTGTTGAAAGATAGTCAACTGATATACAGGCAAAAATTTTCAACGTTGGTTCCGACATAAATAGAGCATACAATGGATGACAAATCACGGTGTTATTACAAATGACTCAATTGGAAATTTCTCCTGCACTCAAATTATGGATCACTTGTTGCCTGTCTCGTTTCTCCGCAGGCTAACTTCTTTAATCAGAAAAATTTAGGAATGATGAGTTGTCTCCGGTTTGTGGCTCCACTCTGTCCGAGTTCAGAGAACTTTCTAATGAAAGTGAATCTCTCATTCTCTCATACTGGGACAAGCACACTTTATCCGTTGGCTGCTTGATGAGCCAATCGAGTCAAGTCAGGGACCACATTCTGGGTGTTACCAAATGAACACCTTTCCAAAAACAAAGCTAAATATTCATAACATAGAGGGGGGGACGTTTAACCACTGTGTGAAATGATGAACAGCTAAGATTCAAAGGGGGTGACAGGTTCGAGTTCCCAACAAGTCATACCAAAGTGGTTACACTACAATGCTTCCATGGATTGAGGTACTGAACTGTCACACCGCATAATGAGACGTTCAGTGAAGAATAAGTTTCAACCATTCAGTTGTAATCATGTGTCTGATCCACGGTTAACCTTGCTTTGCTTTCAGTGGAACTCAAGAAAGGAGCTATCCATGACCTGAAGAAATTGTTTCGGTCTTTCCAGCCTGCCGTTAGCTTTTCTCTGTTGTAAGTTCAAGGTTTCCAATGCTGTCATCAAAGGTCCTTAAAACTCAGTCCTTGTTGATCAAGCAACATTTTGTCACCCTCGCTCCCTAGTAGCTCACCCTAAACAAGGTCTCATTCCTGTTTGGATGACGCTAATTAAACCCATCTGAGCTAATCGGACAGCCTGGAGAAAACCCCCGGTCTATTTTGGTCAGCTCAAACCAACAGAATGGTATCTCACTATCCCTACTAATAAATAAACAGACTTTCCCACTTTGAATTTTGACGTGTTTCTCCACCACCGATGTTGCAGAGAAATTTCCGACTGAGCAGAAGTTGTTCAGACTAATTTAATTGTATCAAAGTTTGATCAGGTTATCTTCCCCAACCCACCGTACAGTTTGAGCTGAATCACCGAGTCAGTTGTGTTTTTTTTTTTGTTTTGTTATTTTATCCCTGTCTAACCTCTCCAGAGAAAAGACCACCCCGGGGGAATGGGTTGATCGACTGGCTAACTACGACTGGTGTTCAGTGAGTCACTTGAAACCACGAACTATGATGGGCGTTCATTTCACATTGGTAGATATCCCTTGTGGTAGACAGGCAGATTTGACTTGACTGTTTGTTATAACTACTGGAGTCAAAAGCAGAAAGTGTGCTGGAGCTTCAGATAAAATGTGGTTTTATGACCCAAATGATGGACTCTATGCCCGAGAGACTGATAAATCCTAAAAAATGAAAAAAGATTTAATTACTGACAGTGTGTATGAGCACTACTTTTCTTTTGGTATGCGGGTTACTTCAAACGAAACCACCCTTCTCTTTCTTCTTTCCCACAGTGGCTCACAATCCGTTTCGGTGGACGCTGACTGGTGGTGGCAAAAACGAAGTGTCTTCTAAATTCTGATAATATTTATTCACTACGTGCAAGCAGACCATGACGGTTATTGTCCTAAAACCTCGCCCCTACTCACTAGTTATCGTAAACATGCAGTTATGTTGTACTGCCTTAATGAGGTCATGTACGAGAACATCACGAGGTTACCATGCTCTTGTGTGTATTAGTTTCGACACGATATATATATATATATATATATATATATATATATATATATATATATATATATATATATATATATATATATATATATATATATATATATATATATATATATATATATATATATATATATATATATATAAAATCCGGCCACGCAGCGTAGCTGGTCGGCCAATCATTCAAGTGTTCCAAGGGTTGGTAATCACAAACCAGTCTACGTGTAACCCCAGTTCGATCTCTAGCAGAATGTATGTTGTGTGATTTCTAAAGCAATTTTAGGAAATTGCTTTCCGCCGATTTCCAGGGACTGGTGGAATACGGGCCTTGTAAATCAGATCTTTCCGCACCCATCCGAATCGCCTAAATGTGTCTGTTTGTATTAGACCCCAGAAATAATTGGAGGAAACTTAACAACTCTCAACTGCTTGTCATGTTTTACTCTGAGGGACACTTTTAAATTTTGTTGCGTAAGATTACATTTACTATACGTCTCTATAACCCCAAATGCGATAATTAAGAGAATCCATTATTTATACTTATTTTCAGTACTGTTATCAAAGTGAACTTTCGAATCTGTAATAATCTATGTAACTACGAGTCAAAAGTCACAATAACTGGCTTAATTCTGGTTGGCTAGTACCTTCTTATCGCGTGGTATAACACACGTGTCTTAGTCTAGGGCATAATTTAGCACAAAAGAAGATACAGTCATACTCTTTGACTGTCGCCTGATCTCTCATTAAAATCGTTTGATTTCAAAAAGTTTTATATCCTCAGGGCTGTTTTGAAACATCAGTTATGCCCATTTTAAACAAACAATTTGGGTTATCAAGGATGATTTTATTCTACCCAGTTGAGAGAATTTACAACGACACTGTGATGCCGATAGGGATACATTGAAACGTAAACCACCTGATACGAATCTTGTAGGTATGATGCAAAATTCCCTGCCTCTTCTAGGACTTAACCCACTGAATGGGATGGTTGTTGCAATGAACTCACCGACTGAGGTTTGAAACCGGACGGTGCTGAGAATAGCTTCTTGGGATTCCTGATGATGTGGGTATAATGCCAGACCATGTAAAACTTGCGTGGTTCACCTGAACGAAATGAAAAGACTGACTGATCTCGTCTAGATAATGTATATGATACAGGATGCACACAGACATACTGTTAGTCCTCATCAGCGGTTTACAAAAGTGGGCATGTCACACAGTTTGCTTGACTCATCTCTCTCCCTCCCGCGAATTCAGTTTTAAAAAGTACTGTATTTTCATGCCCGGCGACTACTTGTGAGTAGTGTGTGGGGTGGTTGATACTTTGTTTGGCTGACTATCCTTTGCGTGTATGTTGTATTTGTTAGAATTAGAATAACGGTATCCACCTGTCGTCTACTCGTTGGTGCTTTCCGATCGTCATCCTTCAACGTCGGTTACGCGCCTATAGTGAATTATTCTCTGATCACCTGATAAACTTTAGTTCCCAAAGTGGTGGTTTATCGGACTTGAACAGGTTGTTTTGGTCAATGATGCTCGATGATTCTGGTCCTTGTTCTCAAATTATTTCCCATGATGTTTACTTGCTGCCCACGCTACTGAGACAATACGATGAGGCAACTTACTCTTAGCATAACATATTTGCTTTAAAGGAGACGGTAAGAAAACCAGAGCAATTGCTAGGTTGGTAAATGCGCCGAAATTTGAAGTCGTCGAATTGAGCAATTTATCCAAGCTAAGAAGACATCCATGGTGTCGTCTTCATCATCATCGTACAGCGGTAAACAGTAGGGCAAGCCCCCCTGATCACTGCCTTTTTACGCCGTGTTGCACGTTGAACTAAAAAGTGTGAAAGTCCAACATGGACAGGGAGTGGACCTACACGGGTGAGAAAAGGAAACAACGTCCTAATAGCCAACACTCAGTCGGCTGCTGCTCTCGGTCATTTCTCAAGCTCCCAGTCAGTTGAAGCCTCACCCATTTTCGCATCTTAATAAATGTGCCACCCTGGGTAACTCATCTGAATCCATCTGGCAGAGCAACTGACACTGAAGAAAACCTTCCTACCAAGACGTGACCTGAGTACAGAGAACCTTTTGTTTATCCTCGACAGCTGTGACCACTGACAATACTGGTTATTTGAGTCCAGCCGTGAGAAGGCGTAGAAGGACGATATTTGGGTTCATGCCGCTCCTTAGGACGGAAGTTCGTACTGACGAGAAACAGTCAGCGGTCAGAGTACAACTAGATACAGCATTATCGTCATCATCATCATCATCATCATCATCATCATCATCATCATCATCATCATCATCATCATCAACATTGTAGTACATCGTTAAACAGCAGGGCTATCCCTACTGACTGTTGCCTTTCTTACCATGTTACACATAGGAGTAGAAAGAATGAATATACAGGATGGACAGAAAGTGGACTTACACAGATAGCAAAAGGAAAGAACGCCCCAGTAGCTAACTCACGGAATACACAGTATAACTGTACAAGCAGGCATTGATCAATCATTTTGATTCGACAGAAAGTGACAACAGGATCGCCACTGATCACGGTTCGCTGCCATATCCTTCAGTGTCTCCAGCCAACTGGTTCACAGATCTTTTGAACTCCAACCACAAAGACGTGAAGCACCTACTTTTCTTAAGTCTGCTGTACATTTTCTCATTCCTCGCTGCCAGGTCACCTGTTGACCTCCACGTGGTTTCCTTCACTCCTGAGGAGGAAAGAAAAACAGGGCACGGTACGGTAGGCGTGTGTCTGCCACACGTAACACGTGCCCCAACCAACGAAGTCCACTAAGCCGGATACGCTGTGACAGACAGTTCTCTGAATTAGTAACCAGTACTCGCTTTCTGACCTCAGTATTGCTCACTTGGCTATTCCATCCAATGTTAGCTATGCTACGCGAACATCGATGGCAAAATATCTGAAGACGACGAATATCTTCTGCACGCAGACCTCCAGTCTCCCAACTATACAACAAAACTGAATGCACTGCAGCACTATACACATGACCTCTCAACTTCAGTGGAATATAAAGTCGGCGCCACAAGTGCTCCAATCTAGCATACGCCCCTCGAGCCTTGGATATGTGCCTGCTCACCTCTACTACCGTATTTCTATCCATCGTCAGGCTGCATCCAAGGTTAGAGGAGCGATCGACAACTTCCAACACCTCCTCATCGAGCATCAAGCTCGGAATCGTTAACTTCCAGTCTTGCAACATCACTTTACACTTTGAAGATGCAAGCCGTATGCCGAATGGAGCTACAGCTCTTGCGAGTCTATCTAGTGCATGCTGTGCATGTTCCACGCATTTAAACAAGCAGATAAGGTTGTCTGCGTAATCTAGGTCACACAGCTTCCCACTATTCCCTAGTTCGATGCCCACATCCTGGAGATCTCCCAAGGTCCATGATGAAGTTAAACAAGTCAAACAAATTGTGTCGTGATGTAAGTTCACTGAAGCAGTGTTGAGTACCTATTCTTATAACTTGGTTTCTCATCAGTGCAGTGGAAGGTGTATGTACTTCACGAAGACTAAGTGGACTAATAGGGATAACCGGAAATCAGACCCTGAAACTTGGACTGAAGAACCATTTAAGTTGCCAATAGGTCAGGTGTGGCTAAGATCCAGACGATAGTGGAATGTTGTCTACCACCAAAATGAACCTATCAACGCATCAGGCAATCCCTAATGACCAAATTTTCAATAAAAGAACAGGAAAACCTTCTTTGATTCTCCACCAACTTATGTTTCACCCAAGCTAATTGTCATTCTCATTTTATAACCAAACGTGCTGCGTATTTTCTTACTTTTCGGGTGCATTCGTGCTTTGTGTTCTGTGCCGGGAAAGATCTTAGATGGCCTTGCGTGGGGCATAGTCAGAGCTACCGTCTTTTCAATTAGCATCTTGTCATCTGCAATTATCCATAAAAAATGAACGTATGACTTGGAGCTAACTATTCATACATTTTGGTTGAGCCCCTTCTTAAGAATGTTCTCTTGCTGAGATCAAGTTCTTGACCTATGTCTTGTTGTATCCGTTTTCTCCTATGATTTTTCATCCCACACAGTAGAGGTATTGTCAAACTGCCGAGACATCAGAGTTGTCTGAAATATTCACTCTCCAAAATGCAAGGTTACATCCTGGAAAAACGATTTCATACTACATGGAAAGGTTGTAAGAAGTTCTTCTTTCAAAGCAATGAGTAAATTCTCAATACTAATCAGACGGGGGGTTTGGGCAGGAAATTTACGAAATTTATTCCCTGAATTTTCCAATGTGGTTTGAAATTTCACAACATTTGGATAGATTTGTCCATGTCTATGAGAAGCAAGGCATTGTGTGACACATGAAAGTTTCCCTGAAACAGCTCCTGCATAAAAGACACGGAAATTCTATATTTTGAGCACAGCGAATTCCACTTTTTTCAGGATATCCTTAACGGCGTTCCACCAACGAGGTTGATCGTCATATTTTGCAGCCCACATCGATCTGTATGGGAAGCTGAGCAACATCAAATTCACTAAAATGAGTTTCTTCGGGAATTTCTTTTTATTGCAAAAGTATTCTTGAGTACTCACATTCTCACCGCAGTTATTTCGAAGCGAATCGATGGTCATAACTATTTATGGTGGAATTTCCGATATTATTCTGATTTCAACATTTAGCCAGCTTTGTTGTTTCGAATAACACTGGCTTTTGACTGGCTGAGGGCGAAAGCAGCTAACTCTTCTCCACCCTTGTTTACAAAGGCATATGGGAACTTCTCATCAAATCTTTTAAATTGAATACACATGGCCTTTTTGCTGTTGCTTCTATCTTAAAACAGCTGACATCCTGAAGTAGGTCGAATATTTTCTTTATCACGAGGCTCATCCAGTTTCAACACCGTTTCTCACATGAATGATGAGAAAAACGCATGTCGTTATTCACAAGAAGAATAGGAAAGGAGTTCATAGCAGGAATAAGCATTTGATGAATTTGCGCTTTACCGTCCCTCCTCTCATTATTAAAATGGCGGAATTGTCCGATTTTTTATAAATATTTCTTCAATTTAGCGATAATGAAATGGGTATTTAGCGGGGTTGCACGCATATGACCTTGAAATCTAGGTCACCAAAAGATTGTTTTTCCGTGGGGCTCTCGTTCACCGTGAGTTGATTGATGGACTGCTAGACAAAATAGTATTTTCCATGCATATTTGTTTCATCTTTGCTTATTCTGTTAGGCAGCAGTATGGCAGACAATTCTTAAAAAGAAACTTTTATGTTAGGATCAGCATTTATTTTTCAATGACGAAAACCCCCCTCGGCGGGTCTTATCTTCGTCAGTTTCACAATAACGCATATTTGCCACTTCACTAATTTTGAACTTCTTTACTTCAGACTAATTTATCTCGGAGACGGAGGCCAAGCAAAACCAACTTACATGACATCAAGTTATATGGAAAATCATATTTGAGCCTTGTTTTGTGATATCCTAAGAAAAGTCCAAGAAAAAGGGAAATGATTACGGGGAAGAAATTCCGTGTATCGGATTTCGACGGCAACTGTATTGCACTAATTCCGCCCGGAAACTATTGACGAATCGTTTAGCAACGATTTTATTTTCTTGTGGTACCTTGCACAATCACGTATATGTTCGTATAAATATTTATTCCATCAGAAAGGATCCAGACGAAAGAGAAAACCTGTAATTAGCATGCGTACTTTACATCTACCATGCTGTTTGGCATCATTCATGCTGTGGATGTTGTGTGACGGATGGTCTGTGTAGTACGTAATACGTAGTACAATACGGTGTCTCAAGTTCGTGCAAGAAAAGCAATTGTTGTTTATCGGCGGACAAACACCACTCCACGACAAACGGATTCCAGCACTATACATCTGGAAATGTCATAAATGGCCCTGGTAACTGGCGAAGTTCACAGGACCACCACTAGCTCTAACTTTAGATACCATTAGCAGTCAAGGCCTAGAAAAGAACTGGAAATCTATGCTTCCACAGTCATCGCTACTGTCACGTTTCTCTTTGACATTCTAAATCCATACTTTCTTCCCGGAGAGTGTTGGTTTCATCGTTGTGTACCAAATAAAACTGAAGCAAAATGAGACAGCAGTACTACTGGTTGCTTACACCAACGGTTGCCCATTCAGTTTGTTGTCTTCTACGAAATCGTTTATTGCTTTGATAAGGAATAAGTGGCGTGAGCAGAAATTGACGAGCAAAACAGAGACCGTTGCACAGATAGCTGTCACAACAGGGCCTCATCACGTTCCTTCATTGTCCTCTATGCTGCATGTTTATTTGTTTTCTCAACTGGGTGTTTACTGATGACTAAGTAGTAATATTCTGAGGACTGTACGATTAAGGGAAAAATCACAAAATAGTGGAAACGGTCAATGTGAACATTTACCAAACCCACCATGTTCAGCGTAGGTGCACTAATAATGACTGATTGAAGTATCATTTGTAAAAAATGTTGGCTAAGCCGTTTTCTCCTCTCCGCCAACACACAACAGTTTGAAATATGTTTGAAGCAGGCGGCAACGGAACATCAGAAAAGATTTTGACTGGGCAAACTGAGAGCTGGTGAAAGAACCGAGGGTACTTAAATCAACTTCTAACCACACTAAACGGGGAAATGCGATTCTGGAGTCGTACGGTTACTTGGGCGGGATTTGGATTATTCCCGAATTGTGGGATTAATGACTGGTGAGGTTGCAGTCAAACTCCTGAAAGATGACCCGGAGGGGAATTCTCGATGGTTGTCTGGTAGCCAGGTCTCAGAGTAAAAGAGTTGACCTTTAGTTTGCAATTGGCACGATGATATTTACTGTCTTGTCCTCCAGTTCTTCGTTAGAAGCAGTAAAAACACGTGTGGCAATTCTGGAGAACAGTATAACCTTTGAAAACTATCCCGAAGGTTGCTAATATCAACCAGGCCAGAAGGGGTGATCTTAAGGAATTTTCGACAGTGTGCTGGGATTCCAGAGACGTAAAAAATGCTAGCAAAATCAGAAATAGCGCTTGGTAAAAGCTGAACTTTCCCATATCAGTCGATTCGACATTATTTTTCGACCGAATTCAATCGCACTCCCCTATCCCACTGATCACGAGGGGTTGGCAAGAAAAAAATCGTTTAGGGCCATACCGCATAAACTGCGGTTAATTTGTGTAACACTGAGTTGCGCATTTTTTTAGTTGGAGCTCCGTGGATGTGCTTTGCTGATGGTTCAGACGGAAGATAAAAAACCGTAAGTAGTTTCCATGTTTCCAACTTCGATGGAAATATTACATATACAACTCATTCCCCCAAACTACTCGAACTGTCCAAGTGTAATTTTATCTAAACAAGTGTGACCTCATGAAAATATCATACTTGGTCCCGGTTGTAATGGTTGTCAGGCTTCAAAGTTCATTCTAACCTTTGGATACAACTATTACGGTAAATGTATATCAATACAGACATATGTTTACGTGTCCTACTAACAGTAGTTTTGTGCGAAAAAGGTAACTTCATACTTATTTCTTCGCTTCGGATTAGTTGTTGCGTGGTTGCCATTTAGTACCATTGTTGTGGTGTTGAGTGCGAATTCTTCCATCCTTTAACCCATTTTCCGGTATAATGCCTCTCGGACTTTTTGTTGTTCACGATGGCAATCTTTCGTCTTCATTGGTTTCCTACATTATCGAATAACTGAAATGGATTTCCGTAAAACTCACAATCTAAGTAGATTATCCCGATCGATTCATTGGAAGAACAGCCATTTGAGGAAAATGCTTGCTTTCGGTGTTTTCCCTACAGGCCAATGGTGGAACATTATGTAACTCAGGGAACAATGTAGGGAGATAGAAATATAGGTTTCTTGTGCTAAGCAGATAAGGCTTTTAAAAGGGGGTAGACTGGAGTGTACGGAGAAGCATATAAGATAAGCACCTCTGAGTTGGTAGACTACCATGCCCTTGCGTTATCTTCCATCTTTTAAGTCTCCGCCAGGTACCCAATTCTTACCTGTAGTTCCATGAAGGTGAAGTGTGTATCAGCAGCCACACTCCAGCAAACCACTCAAAAGGCGGGCTTACTCAGGCTGAGTTAACCCCGGGTCCGAAACCTCAATGTGAAGGTGTTCGGCATGCGAAGACAGTTACCCTTGAATGGGCGGCCGAAATGTTCAGAATAATCCAATAGCTGTGGGAAAAATCTGTCGGACGAGTAAGGTTCCATGAAGCCCTGGGTTGGAGTCATTTCAATATGACAACAGCTATTGCTTCTGCTTTTCAAGTTGTTTTTAGATTCGAAAATATCTCGGTCATCTATTATTGGATATACATACTACTGTAATTATTCAGTGAGACTATTTTGCGGAGTACTTTCAGCAGCTGCACGTGTTTAGTCCAATCCGAAGACAGTTACACTTACCCACTCACACACGCACGCACACACACACACAGCCATGACCACACGCGTAGCTGACCACACATGTTCGTGTTCATAAATGTCAATCAATCGCACGTCAATCGATCTTGATTCGCACTGACCACCTCGTGTGGTTTGTCGCATCATTACCGTTCACCCCCCCCCCCTTGCTTTTCTGTGCTTCTCTGAGCTTTCTCTTCTTTCTGTAATTACTTTGAAAGTAAAAATTGATGACGGGTATATACTTCACCTATGAGCTCAACAAGCCATAATTTCAGAACCGTCGAACCATATTTTGATTAGGTATGAAGACAGCCCGCTGCCATCCGCCTCTCTGACCCCACTGGCATGTGGGTAAAATACCGCCAAAGCGTTCTTCCATCAGTCGTACGAATAGTAGCAAAGCAAATGTCCGTTAAAGTTGGTATCTTTCCGGTTGAACCGTAGAAAGCACAGTCAAGAAAAAAATCATTTTGTTTAGGAGCATTCACTTTGGTGTTCTGATCTGAATATTGAGTCTTAGATCTCAGAGTGGTGGAGTATATACTCTGCTGACCAAAAGCAGTAGGTAGTTCACCACTCGAAAACAATTATTGCCCACGGATCAACAATGAATGGTAGTTCGTCACATGAAATGAACGCACTGGGATGGTAAGTGATGATATCTTCCGACCGAATGACATCTCTCTGAAACTGGATCGGTTAAGATGGACGCAAACGACCAGTTTTGTTATGTCCAAATGATTTTGTTACTTCCCGAACACATGTTACTCGAGCTGCGAACTGTTTATTCGGTTGTCGACGGTAGAATCGAAACCCCCATTCAGCGCTTCCGTGTTTCAGCCCAGTCGCCGAGGAGAGAGATACTAAACCGGGGTAGGGTGTTGGAAAGTACAGGTTGTATTGCCGTGAATTGCTCGCTGATCACTTTGCGTTCTCCTGATAGCATGCAGGCATTCGCGCGCCACAGTTCTGCGGATGAAAGAGAGGGAAGCAAATAATGCTGATCGCAACACGGCATGAAGCTACTCATGCACGAAATACGCACTGGAGAAATATTAGCATAGAGCTCTTTTTCGATCATACCCAAAAATACATCTGCCAAGGATGGGCCCAGAGGGCTTCCATGGCCACACCATCCGTTTGTTTGTAAGCTTTACCTTCAAAATTGAACCGAATGTTTTCTGTGCATAATGTTTCCCAATTTCTGTTTTACAGACTATACGTGGATGGTATTTTAATTTTTACGACTGAAGAACGTTTTTTCCCTTTTGTTAACGTTCTTAACTCTATTCACCCGAACCTCAGTGTATCTCACGAAGAAGAACGTGATAATAGTTTGTCCTTTCTAGATATTCTATTAACCAGGCGTCAGGATGGGACTCTACAGCGCAGAATCCACCGAAAAGCAACGTGGGGCGGTCGTTATTTACAATTCTCCAGCTTCGCCCCAATGACTTACAAACGTGGATTGGTCAGAACTCTCTTCAACAGAGCCCAGAAAATATGTACAGAGGACCAAACACAAAACGAAGAAGAGTTCACAAAAAAAGAACGCTGCCGGCTAACGGTTATCCGGAGAACTTCATCAGACAACATCAGAGGCCGAGACTTGTGCGCGCGAAAACAATGAACGTGGAGAAGAAGCAAAATTTTATCACTTTGCCTTTTAAAGGAGATCATTTATTCAATCAAATAAATTGTAATCTCAAGTCAGCTCTGAGGCGCACATACACAGCGGCGCAGTTGCGTTTGCTGCAGACGACCAAAAGGTTATGTTTTCAAAATCACTCAAACAGTCTTGCTGATCCCAATGTCTCACATATTGTCTATCAGTTCACTTGCAGTTGCGGTGACGTATAACATTGGCAGGACGGATCGTTGCTTGACTCAACGAGTGTCAGAATACATACCCAAATGGCTGTCAAACTTGATGACGCAACCTGCTGGGGCAATACACAACGACGTGAAACCGCCAGCTTCTTCGATTGGAAGACACTTGATTGCATCAGGTCACAAAGTTGACCTGACCCAGCGTTTCAAAGCATTGTTGCGCAATCCAGTGCCGAAACTACTGGCGTTCAGTGAAGCTATTCTAATCATGATACATCAGCCAGCACTCTGTGCACAAAAACGATTGACCCAAAATGTTTGTTTACCCTGGCGTTAACACGACAGACTTCACTCTCCCCAACGTACGTACTGTAAGAGCTTTCGATCGTGTCTACTTTACTGTTGCAATTACCCCCCCCCCCCTACTGTACCATGTATGCATATACTGACACGTTTTACGTCCGCGGCTGACAAGAGTAAACGAAATACTTGCATCTCGCGACTTATGTCTTCTCTCTGTTCTCATGAATTCGGATTTCTGTTTTGCTCCTTTTTTTCCTCTAGTTTATCCTTTATATTCCAGAGTAAGGTTCCCAGTAGAATAGAAAAAAACAGAACTACCGCACCCAGTGCCGGCAGCATGTTTGTTGACAAAGGCAAACGCAGCTAAACCGGTGACAGTGGGAGCGTCGAGTACTTCGTCTTGGAAACCGAAAAGATCATCCTGGGTTAGTCTGAGTATATGGCAGGAAACATGGTCCACAAATTCAGTTCACTTTTATCATGGGCATTTGCTCAAATCCCGGGAGGATTGTGAGAAAAACTAACAATTGATATTCGACGCTCAGTCGAAACATTAATCCTTGTCACGTCACCAACCATTTTTGATTCCGGCCGGGGTTAAACAGTCATCATCGTGCAATTCGGATCGTGATATCTCGGGTTCGATTTCCATCACCCCCGGTCACTTTCCTGTTCGGCGGACTTTGATTGGTCGCGGCCCGGAAATAGAATCGTTCTACATTGTCGGTTTATCAACAAAGGAAGCAAACAATCATTATTAGTAGTATTACTCCTATTATATTTGTTTTTAGATAATATAATCTAGATCAAATCAAACGATTTTCTTTTTTTAATTCAACAAACTGTGTACTTCTGCTTGAAAAATATACCAGTAATTAGGGATTTTGTAAAGGAAGCAATAAAAATGAGTGTGGAAATCTAGACTTGAGAAGCTCAGGAATTAATTGTATGATTCTTTTGATTAATGTGTAGCTTTTACGTGCATACACTTTTTGGACAATAGTGCAGCTCTAAATATCGATCTTGCAAATACGGATTTGTGTGTGTGTATTTCCGCGCGCTACCGCATGACAGCTGTTTGTTCTAACCCAAACTATCAATTCCCTCTGAGTGGACTGAACGGAACCAGCGCGAATGGGCGGGTAGGGAAGATTGATCTGAGATTGTTGTTCTCAAATGTTCGAGAGGAAATTTTGATCTAAAAACGAGAGGGCAACTGGACCATAGTTATCATCTTCCCATGGATCATTTTTGATTGTTTATTATACTGCATTGTCTGAACATCATCCCGGGACGTAATGTGGGCGCCATGGGGGGGGGGGGCAAGGTGGAGATGGAGGGGGGAGGGGTCAGAATCTGTGCGAATCGACTAAGCGAACGACATGCAAACCGGACAGAGATCACGTAAACACAAGTACATGCACGCACTGTCACTGTGTGACACGAATGCTCTGTGCACATTATCACGAAGATAAAATAAACCTTATTTAGTCTACGTTCCATACAGCCGGCTCTGTTTTGTACCTGTCTATGCTGTCAAAAGTATGTGACATTTGCAAAAAGCCAATGATAATCATGATCGATTCGAACAGACCCTGTAATTCAACTGTACACTAGGCAGAATATACACCAAATATGTCGGGCGGTGAATTTAATTTATTTCGTATTTCTAGTTTGATATAAAATTGAGGCGGACATAGCCAGAATGCTCATTAGCGTTCAAGTGATCTCTCTTAAACTACGGTTATCCAATCTAAATGGACGAAAAATACTATTTCTGTTCACCTAACCATGACGACTCGGTTGCATGGTTCACTGTAATACTGATGTGAATAGAAATGTGATTAGCCAGTCCTACAGGAAGTACGAATTTCCAATTAAACTCAACCAGTTAGAATTACAATGGAAAATCCACTTGCATTTTTCACATCCAAAAGTCCATCGCCGAGAGTCAGAATTAGACCGATGACGTTCTGCTTACCGGGCAGAAGCTCTGCCAACTGAGCTATCGCGGTGGACCATCTACCAGGTAAACGGAAAGTCGCCGGTTAGATTCCGGCTCAAGGTGTTGAACTTTTTGATGTGAGAAAAGCAATTGGATTTTCCATTACTTAAGGTTTAGGATCCTCTCGCCAATACAACATTCTATGAATTAGAAATAGCTATGAATACTGAAAAGGTTTTGGTAGATCGAGTTGATGCTTCTCCTATACATAGCTTACTTCGTCATGCAATACCAGCGCTCAATCTATCAGTACAAACTATGGAATCACCTTGAATCCATAGTATCAGGCTAGTTGGGAATCATCAGCATTGCACATCCATTGTGCCACAAATGAAACAAGAAAACGGGTGAATGGTTTTGAGTTGTACAATTAATCACCTGGCTATCCGGTCTGGGTCTCGTGTGCTCCTGAATGGACTGTGGTGTTTCCAACTTGAATGGGTCCCCAGTCGAGGTGAGTTCGTTGGCGCTCCACAAAGATGATACCGTACCGAATAGTGACCAACAAGGTTTACAAACTGACTCTAAATATAACAACCTTTTTTCTTATATCACTCTTAAGCACGAGAGTACTGTGCAAAGGTGATCTCCATAGACACCGTAGTTCATTGCATGCATTACCATACAGAACCAGCTATTTTAACATGGACTGAAGAACCACATAAAGTGTGGAAGGGACAGACGTGGTACCGAGCTGTTTAACAGCCAATTGTTATCTGTGGTCGATTTTCGGTGAGAGATACTTCCCATAACAAACGGAACATGATGCTCTAGTGGACAATCGTCCCAGAAAAGAATCACCAGCTTCTCAGCTCCACAATATAGTGTCGGCAATGAGAAAAAGAGAACAATGGAAAAAATAAGGGAATCCTCTGTATACACGAAGGGAACAACTGTTGGGCCCAGGAATCAAACTACGAGCTTCAGTTTAATTATGCAACAGAAATTTAGTAAGGTAAAGTACAGTGACAGGATTGCGCGAAATGGAATCACCAGAAAGGCAAACCCGCAATGGAAAGTATTCGTCTATTAGAGTAAAAAATGAGCATTTCTACGGGTGTGAAAAAAGTAAGGGAAATCATATACACACGCTAATTAATCGATGAAGGATGTGAATGATAAGCACAAACTTGTCAAATGCTGTCACATGATGAGTAGGCAGGTCATGCGCATGAGACAAGAGCACCAGGATGAGCAATAGGCACACGAAGTATTCGGTCGTGTATGAGAGTGCATGAATGCTGGTCGGAATGAACACTGGACAGATGAACAGTGGTTGGCCCCTTTGGGGTGTCTCCTATTGTGTGTGAGTAGGACACAAAACCACCACACAAAGCATTTCATTTTTTCTTTGGTAATGGTTCAGTACACCCAAGTGCGGAAAACTGTTTTCATCCTGTCAGCCCATTTTGAGTCGTTATCTGAAATTCACTTGATTAGTTCATGCGGATAATTATCGTTTTGGTGAAATAATTTCGATGAAACCGCAATGTAGCTTACCACTCTACGCTTCTCAACAAACAGGCAAAGTGGAGCTGGTGTAAACATCATAGAACAAAAAAGGCAAATAGACAGTCAATACAATAAACGGTACTTTCCAAAAAAGTGTTTTCTAGGGATTACAACCCTTACTTACTCAATTTCCATGCCTTAGCTATTTTCAAGAGTTCAAGTGACTCCCTTACTTCCTGTGCTTCAGAGACCATAATCCTTGGCTTTAAACGTTAGCGTAATCCGCAACTTTCAACCCTTTGGTGTTTAGTAGACCGAATTATATGGTCAGCAGGTTTTGGCATGTTTTGATAAGAAAGACCGAACTTGAGATGAACTGACGTCAACAGCAGAAATTTCCTCTCAATAGTGATTTTTCTTTACTAGCATAGTGTATACAGCATAAAAAACGGTACAACGGGGGTTCGGTCATTATCACCGATGGTCATTGTTATCGCTAGAAGGCTATCTGTTCACCTGCATTCCTATGGCCCGTGTTGGTCAAATGGTCATCATGGTGAAACTCAAATCTAGAAGTTTCAGATACGAGTCCTGCTCTAACTGAGACCTCCGGTCACTCACCCGTTCAGTAGCCTTTCAACGAAAGCAACTTACTTCCAAAAACTTTTCAGTTACTTGTACGATAAATATTGGCCGGAAAATATAGTTGACTTTTTTTAGTTTTAGTGCAAATGGGCCCCTGTATAGTTTACCGTTCCAATATTTAGAGCCAATGGCGCTACTTTTTCTCGCGAGGTTAAGGTGGCCCAATTCTCAGCCGAATTCAAGATTTATTATCCCGAAAAAAAATTCCCTCTTTGTAAGCTGCGTTTATGTGACACAAAGTAGCTGATAATGAAGATGTCTAATGTCATGTAGCATTCTGGCTTACTGACGTGTCTAAAATGGTCTCGTGAAATCGAAGATCCCGTTATTTTCGGAGTGGCTTGCTCAGTGGCGTCACTAGAGGTGTTTTTTGTTTGTAAGTCACGCATGAGACCTTCCTCAAACTGGAGACGTAATTTTCTAACTACCTTACTAAAAATTAGTTGTCCAATGCTTACTGAATCAGTCACTGGATAAATTAGCTGAAAATCAATGGTAAAGGTGAACTCCACAGGAAAACTAACATTTACGTCTGAATTGTGAGAGAGGGAGTTGACCCATTAAGTTCTTCTCGGGAAGCCCTTCAAAGTGTGGTCTACTCCGAACTGGTTTCGAAGACATCAGGGAAATCAACAGATACTGATTGTAGGGCCTTTTGTCTGTTCTACGTCATTTCAATACGAAGCGGAAACTCACAGTGACTAGTATAGTTGACGGCAGAAAGTGAGCTCCGCCGACGAAAGCCGTGGCCAATTCCGTGGAGCTGACCAATCACAGAACCCCCAAATCCTGCTTGCCTCAAGATTGGGGAAAAGACAACCAAACAATATGAGCCAAATCGGGAAAACCTCACGAGTAGGGTCAACGACATAAACCTGGTGCCGAAGAATCAGTTCACAAAGGAAACCTGCTCAGTTGCATGCACAGTTACCTAATGGGGCTTCCGCTGGTGTAAAGAGAACCGGCATGCGACCAGTATTAGGATAATCAGTGGACTACAAACAATAGATCTGTGTTCCATTTAGGCAAATAATTGAGCATTTTGTTTGTAACATTTTGAAAGGGGAAAATCAAAGGAGAATAGATTATCATCATGTGATTCGAAAAACATTCAAATGGTTTTGCAACTAATTGTGGAATTTCAGAATTAGAATACCGAGGAGTACAGAAACGACTGGAGAAGTGGACTGCACGAAATCGCAGTGCGTTTTCAAAACTTTAGATGTGATACTTTCATGTTCAACCAAAATGCACTTGACCGATGGATGAACACAAAACTTATTCCACTCTGTGAGTAGTGTTTATTCCGTTTAGTTCCCTTTTATCAGTCTATTTATTATCGACCAGAGTTGATCCACCTATCAGAGTTACTGTTCGTCGACCCAGAATCAGTTTAAAAATGTGAAGTAACTGGGTTTTGCGAGGATTGTTGGCCAACGTGTGAACTTAATTTCCGACTAGGTGTTCCCCCCAAGTCCCGGTCCCATCATGTTCCCTTGGTTCTGATTTCCAATAAAAAGTAGCATATTCCGGGACGAATTTACTGCGCGGTTTGCGCGAGACAAGTTCTAAAGTGGAGTTATTAGCAGAAAATCTGAAACTTCCGAGTATGGTCAATCTCCTAGGTAAGGTGATTCACTAGACGCTCTACTGAAGTATCAATTTGGAACTTACCAAGATCAATGGATTTAAACATTCTGGATACGTCCATCATTCGGCGAAAAACGTTACACCAATTATCCTCATTCGATTTATCAAGGTCAGGCAAAGGTAAACAGACCTAACGGTAACTTTCGCAAAAGAAAAATTGTGTAAGCAAAACGGCTGAATTTGATGTCATATCCTTTTTGATGAGTGTTTCGGAAAAGCTAGCCACTTTTCTTTTGAAAATCACTCCTTCCAAGAAATTCTGAATGTGAAAGGGGAACTCTCCAAACCGATGTGCTAAAATTCAGGTTTTCCTGTCACTTCGTAGCCACTGACGATCATGTGGTAACCAGTGGAGATTATATAGCGATCACGGCCTAGGGCACATTCGTGATGAACACTGTTAAAGGTTTTCTTGGCCATCAGACCGTTAACACAACATAATGTGGTGTAATGACTGATGTGGTCTGATATGACGTAGATGAAATGTGGTAGTCTTGGTGTGAGTATAATCCAGGTCTTTCTCTCCAATAAGAGGTCATTTTTAGAAGGCACGAGCAAACTAACCGTGTTCAGCTTCAACAGATTTTAAAGATGACAAACGTAACGCGCTCAGATGTAGATCACCACACCCATCTTTATCGGAGTAAGTGAAGATACTTGTTTATGCACTTACTGAGCTCCGACCAACCGAGTTTTCTTTCTGTCCAAACCAATGGGGTAGGTTTCTGTAGAAGAGTGGTAAGGGGCTGTGCTGTTTGGGCCGAGTTAGCCACGAGTCGAAGGTAGTATGACACCAAGCCCAGAAAGAGTTGAACTTCATTCGTCGAGGTGGGTACCGGCCAAAAGCGGACTTGATCGGAGCTGGTAACGGCAACGTGTCAGGCTTCCGAATTGTCATATTACCTAAACTATCAACTCGGCTCAGTATTGATAACAATGAGGTCATTTTCTAAAAATTTAAAACATTTAGGGTAGAAAAGATGGTGTCGAGTCGGCCTAACCTTTGAGCGATCACGTGTAGAATTTACTGATTTCGAACATTTCCTGCAGAATCTTGTTTTGGAGTGTTTTTCTGTTTCCACTTACTTATTTTCATGATTTCATGGTTGAACAACATTTCAGGAAGAGGAACACGGCTAACTGGAGGCTGCCAGTTGGGTACGTTACTGTCGGCGGTTCAAAGACCCACACACGGAACAGAAGAGTCGGAAGCCCAACATGTTAACTGTTTGATCACAGCCGGATAAGCCAGTAATCCAATGAATATTTCTAGAAAATACGGGAAGAAGTTTCATCACATACATATACGTCTATATCATTCAGCGTATATATATGTATATATATATATATATATATATATATATATATATATATATGGATTTCATGTATGCAATAAACATATTTGTGCTCTTACTTTTAAAATTATATTGTTAATAACAAGGCGTTGTTGGTAATTGTTATTCGCCAACATTTTGGTTACCATAGCAAGGCAATTTCTTTCATATATTTGTAGACCTGTGTTTACATTTCACGTAGAAAAAATTTCCGAACTCGGGGTGAACGACTGTGAGTCAATATCTGGGGTAGAGCTGTATCAAGTTTTGTATAAAGTTCACGACAGATGTATAGGACCTTTCATATTTTTCTTCTCATATGTCCACTTTTGTGATCCGTAACGAAAATATATCCGGCCAGAACGACCAAATGCACGTTGTGATAAGGCATATCAAGTTTCAGAATGAAACTGCATACTGTGCTGATTAGATTAAAAGGCGTGAAAATCAAGGATAACCAAAAGTTTGAGCCCGTCATCCTGGCCTCGATCGTTAATAATTCAGATTGTGTCCCACCAACATTTTACTTCGGGTTCTCTGTACATCTTGGTATGCCTCACACACGACCCGGAATTATCCCTTCTTCAATATTCACCTATTCTGGCCCGAGGAAGACTATTAGTTCACTCTTTGGCCGGTAAGCCAAGGAATCCTCGTACACCAGGATAGTAAGTATGCCCCACAGGTTCTCATTCGAGTTTATATCTGAGCTACAGGCTGATCAATGCACGACCGTGATCTCGTGGAACAACAACCAACATTTTTAGTGCATGAGCAGTGAACAGAAGCTTTATCATGTTGGAGCAGAGCGTCATCTCGTTATCTGCTGATCACTGGCGGGAGAGAAAAAATGTTCCAACGTAAGAATGTACGTAAAGGAGTTCTGTATGCCCTCAGGTATAATTTGTCCTCTTTGACCGTTGGCTGAGAGGGTTTCCAAAAACATCACTGAGCTTTTTTCATTGT
This sequence comes from Fasciola hepatica, assembly GCA_948099385.1. Lineage (NCBI taxonomy): Eukaryota > Metazoa > Platyhelminthes > Trematoda > Plagiorchiida > Fasciolidae > Fasciola > Fasciola hepatica. The sequence goes on along the minus strand of CANUEZ040000159.1, from coordinate 3,251,047 downwards.
TTCTTTGATTGATATCATGCAAGTAGCGATTCCTTTCATCCGGTCAATCCCAAATTAAATTTTTGCTGCCACTGTAGCAAACATTTCCCCGCTTGTTCGTCCATGTTAAGTGTGTTTCAAACCATGTAAAGTGTTGTTCTTTACGCGGCGGCGAGGGAGAAATATAACTTCATTTTTTATTTCATCCAAGGCATAGTTATGAGCTTTCTTGTAAAGTTTGTTTCCAAGGCCTGACTTCGATCGATATGGAGCATACTAAAAGAGGCTAGACAAATTATTCTGTGTTCATAAGGTTTCGTTAGTTATTGAGGACGACCCGTTCGCTTTTTAGTTGCACACTGCTTGGTACATTGTTGATACCGTCGTACGGTGTTTCTTGATCGCCTGAATTACATAGGGAGTTCGTGCAGATTGAGCCCCTTTTGGGTAGGAAACAGACACTTCGCCGTCCGCGAAATCTTTCTTCCATGGGGCATTGCGTGGTGAGTTCCGCATGGTGTACAATGGCAACCAAAGTGGCCTGACCACTAAGATGAATCACGTCATCCAGTTTAAGTGACTCACGATTCCCGTTCTCGTGGATACGTCAATCACCAAATCCACAGGTTGAACGAGTCAGATTGTTACTAGGCCTAATTTTCCGTCGGGTTTTTTTCAATGCGAAGGTGCACCGAAGTAAAGGGTCCTATATTTTGGTCACTCTTGTTTTTCACACTTTTGTTCTAATCAACACAGTACATAGTATCGTTCAGAAACTTGATGTGCCGTATCGCAATGTGTATTCGGTCGTTCTGATTGGATATCGTTTCGTTATGGAATACAAAAGTGGACAAATCCAAACAAAATATGAGGGGTGGCATACTTTTGTCACACACTGCATACAAATTGTGATGTAGCATTAGCCCGAGGAACCAGGTGGTTTGGTGATCTATTTGCACTTGTTCATCCCATGTTCAAATCTCAGTTGGAGCTCCGTGAATATACTTTTCGGCTGATTCTCACAAAGTTTGATCATGCAGTTGTACACTGTTTCCATAGTTTTCATTGATGATTTGGCCGCCGTCTGCTCCCTGGAATACTGTACTTGCATTACATAATTAGAAACAAGCAAATGAAAGACGAATGAACAAAAATTGCAATAATCATGTAAATGGACTCTAAATTTATGATCTATACTTGTTAGCAAACTTGGTGCTGATTCGTTTGGTTTGAATTCCAACGAGGACGGAAATGTTTTGCAATACCATCAATTTTATTTTTGTCAAATCCTTCATAATCTTGCTTTCTGATTAGAACTAATTAGTTTTTGCGTTTACCTGCTGGTGGGGACCATGAGGTCTTTTATACTTGTACCTCAGGCCTTGGAACGCATTCGGTTCTGAAACGCGGATGGCTTCGATGTGTGTGTGTGTGTGTGTGTGTGTATGTGTCCGTTCGTATCGGGTGGAGGTCGACGTCTTCCCACAGTAATTCAACCTCATAGAAGATCTGACTTGATTGACTCATGGCTTCGAAGCCCATGTCACTTGACCACGTACCAACAATCACCTAATTGTCTAATCGCGATGGTTGACTGGTGCACACTGATCCGGCTAGATCGATACCGAATCCGGTGCAAACCGAGAGAGGGACCAGAGCGATACGTACAAACGCGGCAAATAAATGCACACCTGTACACGAGTCTATACGTAACTGATACTTTTTTCACTATACGTGATCTGTGCAAACTTTCGCGCGAAATCCTGTCTACCAAACGGTTTCTTGCTTAAGTAACGTGTGCACAGCGAGCCTGCCTAACACCGGAGGAAACTAATTATCACATCTGTTGTTTAGACCCTGAGACGTAACTTTCTGTGTTGGTGCTGCAATTCGGGGGGAAAAGTTGCTACACAGTAGTGATGAACACAGGTTGGTTGAGTACTTTAAAGGTTTCAGTTTCTACAGAATAAAAGAGACAGTTAGAATAATGAGGCTTGAAAAGGTTTTAGATAAACTTGGTAAATATAGCTTCATGGTTGAAAACGGAAATTATGGAGAGAGAGAGAGGGGAAAAAAAAAGAAGATAACGAAATGTGATACCAATTAACAGGGCGAGATGTAAAGAAAAATTCTGATACTAGCAGCAATAAAGGACAAGGGAAGTAACATCGTGGGGAGTAGGCAAAGATGGTATATATGATGTCAGTGAGTGAGATACTAATAGGCAGATGATCTTGCATTTAACCTATTTCAGAATAAAACGGAAGAAGAGAGAGTGCAATACAGTAAACGCGAAAGCGGCTTTCTGTGTATAGGATTTTTTGGGGATTCATTCACTACTAGCATTTGAGTTGAGTTGAAGAAGTTTTTTTGTGTAGACCAAATGCGCTGTTTTTCTTGAGACGCGTAAAGTAAATGTCTGAGCTTGAGATTTCCAAGATAGGTCCAAAAAACGAGAATCGAAGACGGCGCGGTGAGAGTGAAAAGGAGTACAACAGTGGCAAAGTCGTAACCCTTTGAACGGTCCCCGTTTCAGTCCGTAGACCTGGATTCCAGGGATAGTGGCTAAATCTTTGCCTCACACGCCAGGTATGTTGTTACCGCATGAGATAACATGATCACACTTTGCATCGTGTTCTTCAGAACCTATTGAAAAGTACGCTTGAAGCAGGTACGAAGTGATTGAGGATAGCATATTATTTTGTGTGCCCTGAGATACGAGTTAGTGTCAGATGAAAGATCACTGAAGAAAATGGAATATTTGGGTTCTTCAGAACTATTCTGGACAGATCTCCGTTGAAACCCACCAAAAGTGAACGGTTTTGGGAGAAGATTGAAATCAATAAGATGAAAACAGAGAAGAATGCAAGTTCGACTGACGGCTTTTGGATCTGGTCCCACCAAACCGGACTGGAATTCGAAGACATCTGATTATGACAACCCTCGGTTTGACCACTGATAACCAGATGTGGGGTGCACTTTACAGGAGGATTCTATTGGATAAGGAAGAACGAAATACACGAGGGTGATCGCCCAAGAAACCGCCTTATTCCTGGTAAGATCAATGCAGTTTCATTTGTATTGACCATAAGACATGAACACAACAAAATAATGGATGGATGAGGCTGCATTTGCTGAATCTAGATGGATCTGCTGACGAAGGGAAATAATAAGGAATTCTGAGCACTGAAGGAGATGACTCACAGTAGGACTTATTTCTGGTTCTTGCTACCTTCTTACAAAAGGTAAGACACCATCAGAACCAGAACATTTAGATCTTTCTAGCAGCAGACAGAAATTTTGGTCAAAATTCCGCTAAAAGAGTTATGAGCCAGGGTAGGACAATTCGGAAATCAAGAGAGTTTCCACTCAATGCCCTGTGGAATGCGTAGTACGCTTTCCAATAATAAACGTTATTTGTTTTCAGTTTTCGATTCAGATACAATTAGTTGGTGTAAAAACGGGTTAAAACAAAAAAGGCAAAACGGTTTCAAAAGAGGCTTTCCAGAAATAAATACTGCTGAAAGTTTACACGGGGAGACAGACAATGTTGACCGAGTTACCAGGAAATAATGATTCATTGTGAAATTTTAAAGTGACTTTAGATAGCATAATTATGTTTTTCACTTGTTCGTAAAATTCAGCCTGTCTCCTTTGTGTGCATTTGTATCTTTCCAGCTCTGGCACCTCAACCTCTGCCATAATACAGACTATGTGAAAGAAGTAACAAAATCCCTATGTGGTCAAAATCTGACGGGTTCTGTCCACAATACAGACTGCCGCGTTCCTAGTTTCAGACAAAGACTGATTGATCAGGTACAGACTTTCTCAACCGACAGTTCGTTGTTACTGTGGCTTTCCAGATTCGTTGTATCTGATGCACGTGAAAGAAATCCAGGTACATGTTCAAAACCAACAGCCCGATTTTTTCTCCTGGCAAAATCACGAGCGTTGCTCATGTTCTGCTCTCTTTGTTGGACGGTGGGTCTTTTTTTTGGTCTCTGGGTTTCTCTCACCCCATTCCACCCGAACCCCGTAGACCGGATGGGGGCAATCATTTCTGTCGCTTTTTTAGGTCATTCCCGCGGAATTGGGTTCAACCAGACAAGTATAAGAACACGTTGCTACTACTAATGTAAGAATAATCCAGTGTCAGTCGGCTCACCCTGGTGCCAATGAATTTCCTAATTATTTTTTCTCACTTTCTGAATGACAACGCAAATGAGCAGAATGATTGAACTCGATATCCGAAAACACGGTCCCGGGAGACGTGTACCATTATCACATTCGAGAGTGTTGATCTCACCCCAACTCTGATACGGTAAGGGAGTATTGTTGTGAATTTTACAGGCGTGAGAAATGTTCTTGCATCCATTTTCTCCCAGTGTGGCAACTGGAAAATTTACAAGCTTAACATGAAGTGCACGACACAATTCAATCACAAATCGCCCAGGAAGCCTATTTCAATGCAAGTTTGAATCTTGAGATCATCCGTTGAATTCACAGTTCTGCAAAAAAGGTACCATCTAAATGCTGACTTGTTTTCCTCCAACACCGACTGTTGGTACTCCTGATTGGAGTTAGTTTGGCTCGAAGTGTTCTTCAAGTTTTTTGGGGTCTGCCGCATTGTTTACTGCCACGGAAGCCTTAGTCGTAGACAGAATACTCCGATTCTAACAACGGAAAATGATTATCGAATAAACTGATGAGCCGATGAAATCCTGGATGAAATACCTCGAGGGTTCTTTGTATCATTGTGCTTTTTATCGGAATCTTTACCACGCATTGTCGGCACTCAGCTTGCTATGGCTCATCTGGCAACGAGTTTTTAGCTTCCAGAATCAGGGATCTATGAGTGCTATGTCGTATGGCTTAGCTATGAAGCAGAGTGCTCATAGCTCAGCCTGAACGGATATTTTATCGACAGACGCGTAGGAATCAAGATTTTCCATATCGGCTGATTTCACGTATCATTCGAGACTCTATGTAGTGCCCTAATCGGCCGAAATGGAATAATAGGACACTCAAAGTGCCAAGCCCTGTCACGTGTTGTGTATCATGAGCGCGAGACAGGTGCACTGCAATAATCGATATCCAAGGTTTCACTGAGATGAGTCATACGAGCAAGATCTGTTTGCCTCTGTGTGATAATGCGCGGATGATGCCTGGAGAGTACGCTGGACAGATGAACAGTGATTGGTCCCGGTGGAATTCCTCGTACTGCATATGAGTAGGACACTAAATCACCGTATTCGGCGGTTATCCTCTAGTGGTGATAATTCGGGGAAGACAGCTGTAACACGAATTTTAGTGCATTCAACGGTGTTCAGGGCTCTGTAACTAACAGTGATACACACTTGGGAACCTCTGGTAGACATCCAGAATGAAAGCCATGGTTAGTGACACCCCTATTTGCGGAATACAATCGGCGGCAAGGTTTACACCATTGTCTTGACTTGTCACTTAGTCCTAAAAAGTTATAATTTAGTGGGCTTCGGGTTGTCAATATTAAAATAAGGTAAAATAATGGTGTAGTCATGTTAAAGACATTTGTACAAATACCAAATAAATGCACTTGACTGAAGTATCATGGTATTCCCAATACCCGAACTGATAGGAAGTGCAGAAATCACTCCAGCCCACAGCTAACAAAACCGACGTAGCAAAAACGCCAAAACTGTAAAGTCGCTCCTGAATTTTACTGCAGAACTGATTTGCATAAATATGATAAATCGAAGAAGATAATGAGCAGATTAAAAGTTGACCAATCGCAGAAAGCTTTTGCTATACCCGTCCTCGGCGATCGTACGTCGTCACGAAGCTGCATCTGGCCGTATCACACGTGATGCCCACTGAATCACCACAAACTTCCTCCTTCAAGCGCTCCTCGTCAATTTGGCTGGCCTGTCGTGCTGATCTTCAAAATGGATAAGACGGCTGTGGCTTGGCCGCTTCCGTAACAGTCTTGGTTGACGGAACAACTGGGTCACCATTAGCAACGCAGTCGCCGTCTGAATCCTCGGCCGCCTGGTCCGCATGATCAGTCGTATCCTTGGTTGCACTGTTAAGTGAATTTACCTGAAATGGCGCCGACGCACCGATGTATCATCCAGGTCCGTATTCTCGACCATAGACTGACCAAGTTTTCTGGTGATAATTCCATCGGTTACTCGAATTTCGTTTCCACGGAATTATGTGACACCGCTGGAATTAAGACACGTCGGCGATAACGGCAGTCTTCTGGACTTGAACATAACGAATGGACTCTCTTTAGTGATCGCATGCAGAGTATTTCTGCATCGCGACAGGAAATTGTCGACGAGGGTCTCCAATTTAGACAACATTCTCAGGCTGGCCGATGCCACCTCGTTTTTCAAGGAGCGCTCCCAATTCTCTGCTTCACCGTTAAAGCACATGTGATTTGGAGCTGCACGCTGATGCAGATATCAGACTCTGTCAAGCCAGCTTTTCAGATCTGCCACACGCAGTTACGATCCATTATCGGTGACCAGTACCTGTGGGATTCCTCTTCGGATAAAGCTCTTCCGCTGCACCTAAATCACGAACGATGTGGTGGATGACCTTGCCAAGAAAGCTGCCGGCTATTTGGAGTACGTGTCATACAGTATCAGGGGGTGGTATCGATTCAGGAATGGGCTGCAGAAGTGGGGCCTGGACCCTTTGTCACGGAAAGTAGCTTTTGGGTCATGGGTTTCAGATTTTGGCCTCCACTGGACTTTGTCCAAACAAGCTTCTTAGTTCTTTGCCGTGGTGCAGATGTCCACTTTCGATTCCGGCCACATCTGTTGAGCTAGTGATCTCGTTTTGTCCTTTCCATTGTGGCCTTTGTGCAGTTTATCCAAAACCGACTTGCGCAACGGAGGTGGGATGACAAGTCGGTCACCTCGACAAAGGACTCCACCTGGTTTGTACTGAATTCCTCTTGCAGTACGACAAACTGAGGGAACTTCCGCTTCACCTCGGGCTGACAAGTATTCTTGCTCGTCGAAATCACTGGCCAGTAGTATCGTTTTGCCTACCTCTGTAGTTCTTCCCTCGACAAGGAAGCAGCCGTTGAAATGTAATAGCTTTGATCCGTCGCTGCGAATCGTGAGTATTGTAACAAGAAGTCGGCTTGCGGGATCGTTCTGCCAGGTCAGTGTAGGAGGTAGTAGCTATAGGCAGCCAAAATAATGCTCCACCGCTGAATCATAGCAGTCGTAAATTTGGCAATTGATTGATCTGGATTATATGAGGACTGAAGGGCTTGCTGGTGGTTGACAATCCTGAAACTCAGTCCAAATAGTTACTTGTGCAGTCGAAGCACCACCCAAAAAACGGCCAGAGCTTCCTTCTGAGTCAGAGAATAACTGCTCCCTGCAGCATTGAGAGGACGCGAAATACAGATTATTGGGCATCCATCCTGTTGCAGATCTGCTCCAATCCCAACTTCGAACTCGTCGGTGATCAGCATATTCTTTTTAGACGGCGCGAATGGGACTGTTATCGGTCGGTCGAAAGTACTTTGTATAAGACGGCGTAGTGTTTTTCCCAACGCTCGTCTCGTTGTCCCCCATCGAATGACTGGGCTAGGAACAATGATCGGGTTCGTGATGCTAAGTTTCGAATGAATCGGGAATGGTACTACATGCTTCCAAGAATCGATTGTGAGAGTACCTTATTTTTAGATGACTCGAGGATAATCAGGGATTTGTAACGATCTGAATGTGGTCGGTATCCGTTTACGTTAACAGCGAAACCGAGCAAATATAATTCCTTGACACCGAATTTGTACTTGGTGGCTCTGACGGGTGCGTGTTTTTCCACGAACCCCTCCGGCGTGTCTGTTGCAGTCGGTGGTCGCGTTTTTCATCCATAGATTCAAAAATAAGCACATCATCTTGATACACCATCACCACCAGCGATGCCACGTATCACCTCGTCAACGGCAGTCCGGAATACTCCGAACGAAAAGTGCAGACCGAACGGCAAGGGATTTTACTGGAACGTGCCCCACGGAATGTTGATAGTTGCCACTGTTTTGGACTCCATGTACAGCAGAGTTTGCAAATATGCATCAACCAGTTTAATCTTCCGAAAGTATTTGCTTCCGATCAAACATTCCGTGACCTCCTCCAGCTCCACCGTAGTTCTCACAAATCTGCATAAGCTTGAATTCAAAGTTAGCCGGTATTCACAGCCAATTTGGGGTGCTTGTCCATCACTCTTCATCGCCACCACAATCGGCGTCGCTCGTGTGGACGAAGTCACACTCCTAATGGCACCGTCTTGTTTCATTTTGGTGAGCACCCTCAGAAAACCCTCTCTGACTGAGCGGCAGTATTCATCGTTTCGGGAACACCGGATCACTATCAACTTCCAACTTCCTTGGTTCAACCACCAAGATATATATATATATATATATATATATATATATATATATATATAGAGAGAGAGAGAGAGAGAGAGAATACGTACAGTTAAAAGCACTTCTATTCCAACAAACCTGGTCCCAAGATGATGTTTACAGTATTATTATTAAACTAGAGGGCTCCACTGGTTATCATGCCGCTTGTTCAGTTCCGTATAATAAGTGAAGAGATTACGTCATCACGTACATTAGGGAAGGCTGGTGCAAGTCAGCGCAATAACTGTTTGTACACATTTTACCTTTCACATAAGCTTATCTGTACATCCGTGAAAACTTGAATTTCTGAATGATCATAAGCCTGTAATTTTCCCACATATTCGCATCTCTCTTTTATGTTCCGTTGGTGATTTCAACTATTTTTCGACGAGCCCTTCACAACCAGTAAGGAAGATCGTGATACTCGGAGATTTCACAGGTTTTGATATTGATTTGTCAAATTCGTTCAGTTTACTAAACGTTATAAATTTTCTCACCAAAGTGGACGCAAAACTGGATCAATTTTTTGTGAATAACAAAATCTTGTTCCGTACAAACTCTCACTCTCCTATCGGGGCTTCTGGCCACACAAATGTTGAAGTAACTCCCACAATTTTTGGCAAAACCAGTCACAAACGGTTTACACCGAGCTGGGATCGCCAACAAAAGGAGGCGGAAATGTGACTCTGACTCTTTTATAAAGCTCCAAGAAATGATGACACGGTCAGATTTTATTGTATTCTGGCACGTGGATCCGTCAAATACTATAATTGCCTGAACAGCTATGTCGAATTCCGTTACGATGAATAATGTGTCCATGGGAGGCTGTTTTCAATAAAAGAGACCAGTGTTCCTCCCCAAACCTCAAACAGCTAAGCCGAAAGCAATTGCCATATACATTAGGATGGGATTAAAATGACTCAACGCGTTGTGTCCCCTATCCAGTGCTTTGCAATAAAAGCTGCCGCATAACATGTTAGAGCACCAAGACGGAATTCCATTCCCCTGGCCGTATGGAAAAAGTGCTTGCGAAAGTACTCAAACGGAGTTTCAATAAAGCCACTTATCCGATTCCCAACTCAGGCGCGGAACATAAATTTCCACATAACGGAATAACATATACTTTGAACCGTATGGAAGATTAAACGGAGTTAATCCAACTGAACTTGAAGAAATCTTCTGAGTCAGGTGGCGAATCTCCAATAATACTGAAAGAATGTGCATCAACCCTAACCCGTGTTTTTATCTGGGTTATTTAACCAGTGTTTGTACCAGAACTCCATCATTGACTGTTAGGGAGTGGCTCTAACTAAGCTCAAACATAAGAAGGGCACCCTCAAGTCCTGCCCTAAAGCTGGCTCTTCAATTGTTCTAAAAAATATTCGAGGAACCATAAACAAAAGCACTTGATCCTAAACAGTTTTTCTAAAGCCGTGCATAATCCACCGGGGAAGTTCTTACTAGTTTCTCCTGTTACACTGTTAGCAGTAGATAGAGAAAGCAAATTCGTCGGAGTCCACTTTTCAAATTACGTTTCCATCTGTGTTGGAAGAGAAGAGTTACTGAGCACTCTTGCTTCAGACGATGTTCTAACTTCGACCATCGCCTTATTGTCTGATTACTTCAACAAAAGCAAACAACCGAGACGCTCCCGTTGTAAGACTTACTTCTTCGCACATTCAGTGTTAAGTGTTCTGCCATGCCCGACTACCACGAAGTATTTTTCATTAAGTATACCAACTAAATCGTATACTGTTTACCTTACACCTGTGACTCCGCATGTCCTATTCTGCAGAAAGTTGTCTCGGACATAGCCGAGTGATCTTCGACCCACAACGTGAATTTTAACCCTTTTATATGTGCAGCTTTAATTTTGGCTCTTTTATAAGGTAAAATAGATACACAGATATCGTAAAGTCTACTTCATCCCTAAAAACGAATAGAACTGGTATCGTCCGAGCTACGTCAGTAGTGTACCCGGAGTAATCCTAACACGAAACCTGATATCGTCTGACAATACTTTCGCTGTTTTTTTAAAGCTAGAAAGTTAGCATTTTGTGTGCCACGCTTGTGTATTTTCACTTAGGCTTGATGGATCCCCTGTAATCTTTCCCGAACTGCGTGTTAAGGATTTCCAGGTCAGGACTATTTGCAGATGCCACCTCATACCAAGCATGAACCTTTCCCGGTATTCGGTGTCATAACATTCCAAAATTTACTACAGGCTGTTTGGAATAGCATTAGCCGACGTTGCATACACACACTTCACTGCAATCTTGTCAAATGCTTTTCTAATGTTTTTACTTGGCAAGTTAGGAACACTTATTTGTCCGTACAAAAGTTTACAAACGCATTGTTGTCCCCCATCGTACGAGATTCCTAGACAAGTTTGATCGAACTATTTCTGTACCAGAGGCCATGCTTCCCTCGAGTTCTTTTTTATTTGTTTGAAAAATCCCACCGGACACATTGAGAAGAAAAAACGCGTGTGCAACCACTTGAACATTCCACACTGTGATCAATTTCACACGCGCACAAGCACGTGCAGAGACAGGTTTGGATCATCATTCTCCTTTCTTTGTTTGTGAGTCATATATAATGTGATGTACTGCTATGAGTACAAATAATTGGAAACGAGCTTGTTTGCCACATTGTTTCTTCATTTTTTATTTCTTCACTCATGAAATTTTATGTGATAATATGACAGCTGAATATTCATTTTCCTGGGTGGATGAAGCTTTTACTCGATATGACTAAACTACACTGACCTATCAGCGTTCATAACTTACTGGAGGTTGATCCTACCGGGACTCAGTAAGATTAAGTCATGTTTACGGTCATTTTTTCAAAGCCAAGGAACCAAGCTTGTACATTTGTGAACGAAAAATTTCACGCTTATAGCAGAACTTTTCTTTTCTTTTTAAAATTTTTAATATTTAGTACTTTTCTCCATGCACTTGCATTGGTACAAAAACTCTAACGGACACCGGAAAGATCACTCAGTCCTGAAGGGGATTATTTTGTACAATCTGATTTTTGAGGGTCATGCTATCGTCACCAAAGACTACAGAAGTGACCGCCTCAGCTCGAGTGGTCATTCTTGAAAGTGAAGAGACCCGTGTCACGGAAATGGCTACCAGATGTAGACTATATATTGGTTAGAGACTTCACCGTCTTGCCAAAAAGGTACACAAAATACTCGTAACTAAGGTGACCCATTCCTACCATCACGATATTCTTGCTTGAAGATGAAATCAAAAAATATCGCTAAGATTTTGAACTTTATGCAGCCGTTTAGCAGCACAATATGATCACTGAAATAATCGACAACCTGCGTGAGCGATTTGTTCCAACAATAATCATAACGACCTGAAGAACTCACAGTATCAACACTTCCAATCAAATTTATCAAACTTCCTATCTAGAAACATTTCATCTGACAAATAAATCGAGTATTATTTTTCAGAATAAAGAATAAGATTTGTATTGTATAATGTTAAGCTTCTAGTGTTTTATCAGCTTCAAATTGCTACGAAAGATCTGTCTCAATGGATGAAGATATGAGCCCGAATATTTCTCATGTTTGAAGAAACAACATTTTATGGAATATTTATCTTTTTTTCATCCGAGAGAGCCATCTTGTTGTCGAATAGGCTTGCTCCCTCAGAGAGCTTTTCTAGAGTCTGTTTGGTAAACTGAACCGCGAGTTATCCTTTTTCCGATGTCAACTATCTTGCGTAACGTGGTCTGACAGGGGAAATAACGTTAGGGTGCGAAAAAGGGGCCACATTAGACGTCCAATTTTGTAGACTCTTGAATACCTTACAGAGTGACCATTGATAGGGACAATAAATCATCAGCGTCGACATATTTAATATACACAGCAGAACAATAGCAATAAACAGCTGATGGATAGAAGTCTGGCAGGCACAATTATTTACTAGTAAAGACCCATACGGCCTCTCAGATCAATTAGGAATTTAGCCGAATGTCACATTTTCTAGTTGAATATCGACTATGCCGTGTTTGGCCACTCGGTCTCGTAAGCAAATTAGTCACTACAAAGGCTGAGAAATGATTTTCATGCCATATCAATTCTCATTTGACTATTGAGATCATGGAAAACGTGATAATTGTTCAAATACTAGCATGGTGAATCATTTCATGGGCAAATCAAATATCTTACTGCTATTAGTGATCAAACGGCAAAGCTCAGCGGGTAACATCTTCGTTACATTGAGGCCCCTCCTGAATCTTCTCCTTCATAGGAACCGTTTGCTGTGCGGGCGACGGATTATCGAAAAATAAACCGTTCAGAGTAATTCCAAATAATCGATAGTAAACTTTTATATGTGACACTCATGCGCTCCAATGCGGACTCGAAGAATACTCGCAGTAGACAATTCGTAACGAGGACGAAGTGGACGTACAGTGTTACAACGGTTCTCAGTAACAAGATGAGTGCTAATTGTTTGCAACGAATTTCTTTTCTTTTATACGTTCACTCTTTTATTTGCTTTTTTTTGTCATACTATGAAATTACAGTATTTCAGGACGAGATCGTCGGCCAAATCAAGTCTGTAATTTGGGACGAGTGGCCAGCGGTTGCAAGATTCTAACACAGGACGGAAAAGCACAATATTCCCTATGGAGACTGCTTTGAAACTGCAGATCATGAACTGTACCATCTTTCAGACCTAGTAAAATACTCCACCTATCAGTTTTTCAATCCTTGCTACGGACTGCATTTTATGATTTGTTTCAATTCAGAGCCACTATCATCCATAAATTCTAATTCGTTTTTTTATTAATTCACTTCCTTCTCTAGCGACCAAGCAGAATTGGTAAAATATTCCTGGATGAAGGGGAAGTCACGGCCAGTCAGGGACTCCCAAATAAGGAAGTAATCGAAAACGACTTCAGGGTTCGAACCCGTCCCCATAAAGTCTGAAGTTTGCCACGATGACCAAGTGACCACCACCACCAGTCTATTACAATTAGTCCGATATTTTCGCAACTCATATGAGACGAAAGTGCCGCCTAGAAAGTTAAACTTATCTAAACAAAATGAACATCTATTGGCCGTCGAGGAAATCCTTTCAGTGCGAATTCTGTTTGCGACTGAACGCCTAAGATATATTGTATGTGCAGTATGGTACTAACAGAAGAACGAACCAGCACCATAATGCCCTAGGGGTTCGGTTAATTTTTAGATCCATGATCCACTGTTTTATTGTGTTAAATTTTTAAGTCGCTTCATCTGAGTTAAACTCCATAGAATAGCATGCCATGCTCTATAAAGTTTCCAGTCTTTGGCAGCAAACCTGAGAAGCGTTTGATGCCTGTCTCATAGGCGAATCTTTTTCAGAAAGATCTAAATAGCTCAATCTGGCGTCGAGATGGGTAACTTTCACAGTTACTCAAGTGCACAAGTGATGCTAAAGCAAAGTACGAATCCTTCGAGTTATTACACATTCATTTCATAGTGTTGTAACACAACCAAACAGACCAGTGGTCGGTCTGAGCCTTTCTTATTCCTCTTTTTTTCATGAATACACCATTCGGATGTAAAAGCTGAGTGTAACCATTACACGACTGGAAGGAAAGAATTAGGCGGAGCCAATTCATTTGTGCACGCGAAAAGATGATAATTAACTCAGAGGGCTATAAAGGGATACCTATTTTCTGTCTTACGGCGTCTGGTATTGGCGGTAGGCAGTTTACAAAAAGTCATAGTAGAAAACGAAAAATTGGCTCTACTTTGGGTACTTCAAACGAATAAATTCGGTAACTGTTCAAGGAAATAATACGTTTGTTTCACATTTCGTGGAATGGAAGTCGTTAGACATAACATGGTTTATCGGTCTCCAGTGTTACAACACCACTTTTTCTGTACCCTGAAAGAAAGAATAAGGTAGGATACACTTAGTTTTGTCCGAAATATAGTAATACTTCCCAAACAGTCTAAGATTGAGGAAGTTCAGTGGTCAGAGACTTGCAAAATCTTGAAATTCACTGGTTTCAGACCGGCTTTTCTTTGAGTGTCTAACGGAATGTTCCACCAAATGGTGAAAATGGATATAAGAGAGTGATTTAAGAAAAAGGATTAATCATTTCGGTCAAACTTACATTGAACAAGCTATAAACATGCACTAGTTACAGAGTTATAGACCGCCGTCTCTCGCTCTTCCCATAAGGAAGTCAGCTGATTCGGTGCATGTGAAACTGGAATACGAACCGACCAGTGGCGGTCTCGCACGTATAAAAAAGACTGCTGGGAATGCAAGAAAGCTGTCGATCATGACATAAAGTTATTTCTCAAATTGTTTCTTAGTAGCTTTTAGGTGCATCTTTTGAACTACACCAAAAAGTCAAACAACCGCCCCCGAACCCTCGGTTAAGATTGTTCTAGTACTTTCTTTCCGATCCCTTTTTCATCTCCCGCCGTAATACTTGCAATGTGTTTCTACTCATCATCGGATTTGTTGTGATTCAACTAGTGTTCAGAGCAAATGCAACTGATTGGATCTCTTGAGTCTCATACCTCAGGAGTTACTGACTGATAAACAACTTGATTTCAAGTAGGCCACTCTCCAAGAATGTATCTTAAACTGAATTTTGGGCACCCGGTAAGCGGACATGTCTGTCTGTATCATTTTATTTCGTTTACAAACCAAACACGCATTGTTATTCCACCACGAGGCCGTCACGCTTTAGATTCGGTGGCAGAGAATTGAACTGATACAATGTTTGTTCAAGAAATACCAGACAGGGTGCCAGATTTGTGTAAAAAGTTATGGAACCTATGTGCTGGTAGTTATATCTATCAGAAATAATAAAGACGAATAGATAGTTCTCTTTCCCTGTCGGCTGGCTTGATCAGATGAAATAATATAGTTCTCTTCACCGAAGAATCAAATTAAAGTAATCTAACTGTTTAGGATAATGAAATCCCTCTGTTTCTATGACTCCTGGTTCAACCGTACAATCTGTGTTTTGATATGTAGAAGGGCAGTGAACTGCTGCTTTTCCAGCCCATTGCACTTATTCCTTGTTCGGCAGTAAGCGAACTGCTATGGCATAGTGATCAAGTGGGAATTGAATGCGAGAAATGCTACAAAGATGTCATTCAGCTTCTCGCTTCCACGCCCGTGCTCACACCAAACATTTAAGTCGACTTAACCAGTGTGTTAACAACAACGTTGTGCTTCATCAATGTAAGTAGTACATTGGCTTTTACATGGTCAGTTATCACGTAGTGTGAACATGCATTTCACAGCTGAAATCCATGAAAGCTTCCACGTCACAGTTGTTTCGTCCTTGTTCGGAATCATCAGCAGTGCACATCCCCAAGCCCTCGTTGGGACTCAAACACGGAGTGAACAATTGTGAGTCGAACACCTAACATCTAGGCTATCCGGGCTGGCTCCCACTGAATTTTAGTGCTGAGGTGAGTGTTCACACTGAATGATGAATCATAAAAGGACTCTTCGCTCATGCAAGCTCCTGGTGATTCAAATGAGATTGCAGCACGAAAAAGCATAAGTAATTGTACAAGTATGAAGACGATTGGGCAGGGGAGTACCAAGTAGGCATACCTGATGAGCGACGACAACAGCGAAACCGATTATGAGCTTCGGGGGGAAATTTTGTCCTGTCAGCCGTATTCTATACTACTTATACGGATGGGGTTGTACATCCGTTTAATCTACTATGTATTACCGGCGCAACATTTCAGAAAAACTCGTCGAGGCAGTCTGGATGATACCAAAAAAGGAAGTAACCGGTGGTGAGGGCAGGTTTCGAACGTGGGGACCCCAAGCCCAACCAAAGACGACAAGTATGGATTTCAAAACAGGTTCATGATCATTAGTACCAATAGGAAGGTAGTAAAGGTTGAAAGTTAAACAATTTCTTTTTTGTACTCATAATTTGGTTTAACTTTCGTTACTTTCACTGACCAGGTTGGCGGTAATGATGGTTATTTCGGTCATCCAGAACTAAGACTTTCAAGGTTCAAGGTTAGAACCCCACTAAATTCAATCTTTTTGTGTGTTCGTCTAATCAGGCCATGCGTGGTTCAGCTAGTTCAGCGTTTCCTGCCCTGCTAGATAAAGCGTTGGTTGTGTAAGGTACTCTTTCCTTTCGCACTCATGCCCAGGTAGGAAATGAAAACAACGAAAAGTAAATGGTAATATTTTTCTACATAATTTTCGTAAATGTTGGACCTGGATTGGCTTTTCAGCTCTCGTGATACTCGAAGAGAATAATATAATATTCCCCAAGAATGTCCGGCATGAAATACCTAATAAGTCCACTGGGATCTATCCACCCAAAGTTGTCGTCCCGGCTAGTTTGCTCACGGGGCCGTGCCGACGAACGTGTGAGAATGAATCTTTGTACATGTGAAGTGCAAGCAGTTCAGACAGTCTACTATTTCTTCTAACAATCCTGTACAAAAACTCTGCACAATAAAAACTGACAAAGACGAGTAAATGTATGCGCAAAAAATGGCGCATCGAAGTCGGGATAACCTGCCAGGAAGACTTAAGCTACAGGCATTCACACATTTCTTTAACTAGCCGCATCCAGAGAAAATGTATGCGAAACATCCCAGCCTAATAATTGTCCCCCTAAGGAGAGATTTCTTCCGGAAAAAGAAATTGTACAAAAAAAGATAAAAGGAAATTTGCAGAAATGGAGCTCGTGAGTGAGAGAGAGAGAGAGACAAAAAACAGAAAGAGGCATTTGAGGTTTCACTTCAAGTAGCGTCGACCGTATTTTTTATTACTGTGCAATCCGATGACATTTAAGTCACGTCTTCTTCCCATTCATTGTAACTTATTTTTTAAAAAAATATGGTCAGTCCATGCACGCGGCGAGATCTGCCAATCAGTGTGCGGCAGCATAATACCTTTCTCAATTCATATGACCTAGGTGTTTCTTTTTGATTCAAAATCAGTAGGAATAAAGAGACGGAAATAGGCACGTTGGAAGCAACCAATCAACTACTAATCGCATGAATAAGGGATGAATTTATCTCTTGAGTGAATGACTTGAAATAAAGCTCCCAGTGTACAGTGACAGATGGGGGAGAAATGTTTTGTACAAATAAATCATTTGATTGGAGAAACTAATTCTATAAATCATTGTTATGATTTCTGAAGTATGCTTAATTCCGTGGAATCTAGCACCCTTAACAAGGGGTAATCCTGTGGGCAAGTGAAGGTATCGTCATCCACTGAGATGTCACTACCCAGAGTGCGAGTACAGGTAAACTCAGTATCAACAGCTGTGCATTTGCTGCAAACTTTCGCCCGGGGATGACATGTCACTAAACTAAATAGTTGACCACAGATACAGGACACGTGTATCTGATCTTCAGCAGAAGTCCAAACCCTTTAGATTGTCTATAAACGAAAGGGTTGCAAGGCAGCTTAGACCATTTGCTCATAGCGAACTGTGATAGAATAGTCAAAGAACTGATCGGAATTTACACATCTTCCTCAATGTACGATAAATTCTGCTCCATTCCGTCCTTACTCTTCGGTACTTCCACCGCATAAGATATCAGTAGATCAGTTGTAATAATCATCCAGATGGTATTGGAGTTACGTTTGTCATCAGGGTTGTTAAGAAGTCGATAGGGAAAGCACTGTCACAGCAGCACTATAGAGCGGTTGAATTGATCAGTTATAATAATACATCAACTACGCCAATAGATATTTCACGACAGAAATACATTGGTATATCTAAAGGCAGCTCCTCTCAAGTCATCCTCTACAACTCATATAAAAAGTATTATGTCTAAGAATGTACAACTATGGAATGCACAATATGACTAACCAGTTGGTTTATCAATGACTACCCCGGTGTCCCACTTTTTCACGGATGAAAGTTACTCGACTGGTTCTAGTCTACCCCTCCGGATATCCGCATTGGTTAACGAATCGATAACATAGACATTGCATTTCAAGAATAATGGTAACGTCGTAGTTGGCTTTTGCACCCGATCAGGGAAAGGCACACTTGAGGGAGCTTCACTTAACACAAGTGTTCTTCACGTGTGTCTGTTTGCGTTGCATAATGTCAACACGTGAGTCCTCCGCATTAGAGTTTGAACTAAAGGGAATCGCGTAGGCTGTATTGGTTTCGGAGTTTGGTAGTCCAATTACCAATGCATGCAAAAATGCAAATCAGAATGAGCGGTCAGTTAGATCTGGCTGCACGGGAAACGGAACACGCCTCGTTGTTTACTGTAATCTGCAAATGGTGTCCTTTGTGAGCGAAAAAAATTCAGTGATTGTTCGAACGAATGTAACAAAACGCGCCCACATCTTTCAGACTTTGATGTATTGGAGTGGATACCTATGAAACAAACCTTCTTGTTCATTCTGCGCCACAGGTCTTTAATCGAGAAACCATGAGATTAGTCTTGGATAGTTAAACCAGAAGCCCAATTTTGAAATATATAACATCATCCCACGATAAGTACACACACACGGATAGTTTCCTGAAAACTGTGGCAGACTGTAGGCTTTGGTTAAAATACACTCAATGCAAGATTCAACCAGATAATTAAATAGTGAAAAATCTAAAATCATTTCATCTCACGTTTCCTGAAGTCTTAGACGGAGTCACGACAAATAAGGAAAAGTACAATTTTGAAATAAAGCAACACTTTCAAAATAACAAACAATAAATTATTCTTCGGGATAGAAAATGCATTCCTAGATGCTTTCTTTTCGGATCCATACGATTATGTGATACTTATGCACGATTAAATGTCACTGCATTTCTGCACTTAATTTGTATTATGATCCAGAAAAGAAGTACACAACTTTTTGATCTCCTTGAACAAAATTTCGCGCTGATTCAGCAAATGTGAAAGCAAGTGCGATTTTGTGGTGAGTTAAGTAAGCCTCATTCACATTTTTACTGGAATACGTTGGTGTTGTTTGTTTCTCGACGAAGAACACAATGAACCAATCAAAACTCATTTTTCCACAAAGGTGTAAATTTTTCACTGAACTGAATAAAGTCAACTGTTAAAGTGTTAAAATAAGAGATAGTTGTGACGCAGTCACATAAAGTCTAAGGTTCCGTAATTATTTATAACTTAAGATGAGAGTATTTTTACTATTGGATAACTGCTAATTTGCAAAAGTTCACTTTTGTCAGTAAGGTCCCAGAGACAAATCACCAGGTCAGCCGTGACCTTTGAGATGACAATGTCACCTCGTGCAACAACAATACGTGTGAAGATCACTTTGGAATCCTTCACGCATAGCATTTTGACCGTTCTTCGATGACTAAACACTATAAACCCTCTACTTATGTTTTCCGGCTGAGTAATATATGTAATACAATTCATAATTTAGTATGAATGGAAACGCTCCGTAAAAGCTGCTTTGTCCGTGCGAGGAATCACCAGCAGTGCATACACACCAAAAGCCCACTGGCACATGAACCCGTGGTGAGCAATTGCAAGTCGAACGTCTAACAACCAGGCTTTCCGAGCTGCTTATCAGCTGTTTATTGAACTAACACACTGCACCCCGTAGAACACACACACACACACAGTGACTCACAATCATCTACCCCGTGTTCGAATCCCGGTGGGAGTTCGGTGGATGGGCATTGCTGATTCGTCTTGTCAACGAATGAAGTAGCTGCACACTGATTTTGTGGTTTTCATTGATCAGTGTTGATTCACTTCACTCTTTAATCTATTCCCCTACTATTCACACTCATTATAAATATATATGAAGATAGAACAACAGGGTGAATGAGCAGGAAGATGAGTAGGCACAGAAGTACCGGGCAAGCACACCTGATAAGCGGCAATAAAGGCGAAACCAGTTGTGTGCTTTTGGGGGAGTTTTGTGCAACCTTTTGAATACTACTCACTATTATATATACACATATATATATTTAACAGAACTTTAAATAATCGTCGACTACTTCTGCACTGTTCTTGATTCCACTCCATGATCTACGCACTTGAAACCACGTTTTGGTGTCTAAACTGGTCACCACGTGTTCAGTTATGGTTAGGAAAACATGCTGCACGTCACTTTCTCCAGAAAAAAAGCAGTAACAGTGTATCTTTGGGACGAGGAACGTGAATCTTAGATCATGGGAAATCCACCTGCTTTTTGGTACCCAAAAGTAGTAAGTGTTCCGAGCATCAATAGATATTCACTAGCATTAGTCGCACCCAGCTATCAGTACCACGTTAGTTCAACTGGACAGGCATCTGCCCGGTAAGCAGAATGTTGTCGGTTCGATTCCGGATCGTGGCTTAGGACTTTTGGATGTGAGAAATGCAAGTGTATTTTCCACTATCGAAAAAATTAGTAACGAGTCAAATATTGTTTGTAAAAGCAAGGTGCAGATTCATTTCGAAGGTAATATTTTGAGTTTTCCAAACAGTAACACATAAGGAGTAGGAGTGAATATTGTAAAATCATCCCAAAATATTAGTCAAGTTGTAGGCAGGCAAGGAACCGAGGATAGCAATCGGGATGAATAGAAGTTCTTCTTACGGTTTGGAAAAAAACAGTAATTAGTTCCGAGTTGGGAGTAAAACCAATCATCTCACGTAGATTTAACCATCCCTAATTGTACTTCGTTTGTAGGCATATAGTGTGGCTCAGTCACGGTAATGAAAGAGGCTTTACAAACCACCCCCAAGACTCAAACCAACGGTTTCTAACCACTGACCATATACGAGAACCGTTTCCGAAAATTTAACATTATCTGTTTGGTGCGCAAGGGGCGATCGGGTCAACTGATAGGTTTAAAATGATTCGATCGATAAGTCTGGTCATGTAAAGCTTCTAGACCTTGATCAGTGTCTCCCTGAACATATAAAACTGATCTGTTAAAAACTAAACGTCAACCGAGTGCAAATATTTGGATAAATTTGCACATTGTAGTCTTTCCCATCGGCTTTCCCTTTTGCCCTCAATTGTTATTGCTATCGTCGATTGTAATAGATCATCACTAAACTGGGTTGAAAGGTAAACACGTGGTATGCACGGTGTACAACAAGCATCCATTTAAATAGTACGGACGGCCGTTCTAGTCCTGTGTACAGTTGTAAACATGTGTTATTTACTAGCCATATCCCCTAGAACAGCAGAAACTGTGCCTTACTTGTGCCCGGCGATATGAACATGTCCACCTTCCTCTGCATTTGGTTCTCATTCGTACGAATGCTGACTCAGTTTGACATGTGAAAGACAGGGTTCTGATAATAAGGAAGATAATGCTAACAACAACAGCGGTATCTCACTGGCATAGCTCACGTTTATCTCAGTGAATCATATGCGCTGTTCCTGGACATGTGCGTGTGTTGGTTCCTCAAGTGAATGAGCGGATGGGGAGGCTTGAACTGTGCAAGTGTGAAAATGTACTGGCGTTTGGCTTCTAACTGGATAGATGCAGGAAAGTGGGCACCAGCAATCCACATCTGCACGTAGGCGAACAACGTAAACACGTGAGAGGCACTCGGGTTTTTGGAAGGGTGGACCCGTTGACTAAGCCGGGCACGTTCACATGAGATGATGATCTCGGCGGTGTTAAGTAAATACTGTAGAGAGGCAGTGTAAATAACAGTATCCCGGAGAGTAGATTTGAACTCCGTGCAAACACTATCAGATCGAGGACGTGACGTGGTCCTCAGTTAGGAACTTAGACCACTGTTGCTAGGACAGATTAGACTGGAAACCAGGGCATTCAGTTTCGGAAGAAAGTTCAAGATAAAAAGAATTGGATCTATACCGGAGTTTATTGTTCTCCAATTGGTTTTTTGCTAGCGCATTCAATTTGCTCAAAATTACGACTAAAATGCATCAGTTTTGACCCATAAATGCAGTCGCTTTACTGTTTTCTTTGACTGGATTACTAACTGACTGATTGATTGACCGATCGATCGATTGAATGATGGATCATTTGTTTTGATGGACTGAATAAATGAGTGATTGGTTAGTTGGATGACTGAATGATTTTTTTCAATTGCCCTAAAGATTACAGACAGTATGCAAGTGCGACCCGCAAAAGGTCTGGCCTTGTTTCCTCATACCACTGTGCCGGTAGGCTGGCATTTTTAGCCTCTCTGTTGGAGGTAGGAATGAATCAGTAGCCTGTTTTGTACTGGTTCTGAATTATTTATTCCTAAGTAGGATTTTTCGTCATGATTTTACGGCCCAGCTAAGTATGGGGAAGAATTTTTAGAAACCTTGTCAATGCAGGGATTTCTGCAATCGAGATTAGTGCTGCTTGGAAGGACGAGCTTGTTCGTTCGGAAATCCCCTCCGGAAGAAGGGTGGCCCGAGTTCACGGTCAGAAGCTAGAAGACAATGTAATAGCTATCTTAAGTTACATGTACAGAACAGACACGCGTCTGGAGCTGTAGATGGATCCTGTCTTGGGATCAGCCACATTTACTGAATAAACTTCATAAGTTCATCGCTTTCGACCATCGTTTTGGGATCCGTAAATTATGATAAAAGAGACAATCGGATGAAGATACCGGGGGTAATCGTGCATCTAAAGCGCTTCCAGCAAAACAGCTTCAGTCAGTTATGGGGTTGGTTTTTTGATGCCTTGGTCGTTTTAATTTATTTGATTGTCGAAATTGTCTGAGAACGGTACAGTAGGTCCTGGAGTGACCGTTTGACACGTTCACATGTTCACTTATAAGCACTAGTGATTCGGATCTTAGCGGTACGTTGTGTAAGGTCGGTTAACGGTCGAAAGGTCACCTTTACTCTCTCTTATTTTACTTAAGGTTGGCGACAGATGTGAAAATTCAGTTTCGTTATCTACCACTACTGGTTCGATTACGGTGAAAAAAGCGACTGAAACATCCAGGTCAATACTACATACACTTGCTCTGTGTCCCACTTGACTACGAATTAGCAAGTCGCACGCAAGCGAGTGAGAAGATTAAGGGAAGTGCTTGTACCTCGCAGTTTACGTCTTCTGTCTGCTCCGATAAACAGCCTAATGGGTTTTTCAAAGCTACCAAAGCCGACCGTTCTATGGTTGTCATGCTAACTAGTACACCTACATCTAAATAAACATTTCTTGGTATCTGGCACGTGGTTCCGAGGTAAAAGCTGTTCTGTGTTGAATGTGCTTTTGTTTTACCGCATCAATGGCGTTTCCTGAGTGATGAAAAAGAGACTTTCGTTTGGTACATCGTGAACCGAGCAGTCTGATTGATGCAAGAGGTTTCACAAACCACGGAAGAAGTAGCAATGATTGAAATTTCCTTGTTGGACATTGTAATAATAAACTGATTGCTTTTCTCGAACTACTGACTTTTGACTTGGTGACAGCTGATTTGGAATCTAAAGACTTTAGCCCATTAAATCAGTTCGAAAATTTCCACTTGGTAAGTGGCGGAAGCAAGTTTGTTCGATACTTCATAATTTGATAATGACCCAGCCGGATGTATTGAGTTACTTTGTAAATCTGTCTAATCGGAATTCTTGACCACGTTATGGCTCTCGTATTCACCTCACAAACCATGGGATGACAAATGTGGAAGTTCGAAAGAAGGCAGTAAGATATCACTGTTACTTTGACGGATACCACGAAACTCTGTACTTTTTAATGACATGTCGCCACATGAGTGTAGTGTAAAAGGTGTATTCCGTTACCCTGAAGGTTTGCTGCACTGCTTGGGACAACAGTCTTTCCGACCTTTAGAACTGAATAAGAGAAGGTATACGGTCCGAATGGGTCAGACGTGGTGACGATCCCGGCTACAGTGAATAAGGGACTGCCACCAAAGTGGCCTTCATTGATGGGAGCTGAACCGCTGACCTCCGAAATGTAAGATAGACGCTTGAAAGTACTCGACCACGGTCGGACAGGGAAGGTCAAGCAAAGCTCCAGTTTTTGTAGCCCGTACGAAACACGCGATGAGGCATCATATTCCAGCTGCTGGAAGACTAAGGGTAACTGACTGTGAATGGCTTCCACGCTTGTTTGCCACAGCCTCGAGGCTGCCAGCTCATTATTCGAATAAATTCGACGTTCGTCGAATCTAGCAGAACAATATTCCTTATTTATTGGAAAGGGGGCACTTTGGAAAATGGTGTATTTCCTGTCAACGGTATACGAAAGAAAACATCGATCGGTGGTGGCTTTACCGTCAACATGACAAACCAAAGACCTTGTGGTTCGAGATCTGAATTTTGTTGTGGACCCCTTAGAGAAAATTGTACCTTGGTTTTGTTTTTACCGATGGAAGAAAATGTACATTCATCTTTTTATTTATGCAAACATGCGGACGGTTTGCCATGAAGAGGCTATACAGATGAATGTGTATGTATGTCCTGTGTGTGTTTTGTATGATCACGTGAGATTGTAAGTCCTTCTTTGTGTTTTCGTTAATATTTACAGCTAAAGAGGGATACAGCACCAGTTCAATGCCAGATAAACAAGTGCACATAGTTAACGAAAGGGACATGAGAAGTGTCAGAAAAAAAGTATAAAAAAATTACTAACGCATCCGAAACTCATGGACGAGATGTGATGCAAATGAAATCCTCGTACGCATTCACAGTAGAATAGCCAATGAGATTAACTGATAAGTTACTATTTATTCATCTAAACTAACACCTACCAGTAGGAGACAACCTATTTTCTACGCAATACCTTTTCTGTGCTTCAAACCAAGTTGGTAAAATCGGCTGCTTGAGCGCACCGGATGATGGCAAAGTTGGGTCAGTACAACCGTAGAGAACAAGACTATGTGCTGTCCGCTGTCCTGATTGAAAAGGTGCTGTTCGAAATGATCTTTGTTTGATTGCATCAAACTAATTCCGGCCGTTTGTTTTCGGATACTTTAATTGAATAAGCATAGAAAAGTGAGAAATAACTCATAATTGTTATCCATCTGAAAGGGATTTCCAATCCAGCCACTAGTGGCAGGGTCTGTTTTTCGGATCGACTCAGAATGTGGAGAAACTGTACAAGCTCTCAATTTGTATGCACGGAAAACTCATTTCAGGGAAACCCTTTGTTGTTTTTGTGAGAATTATAATCACAAAATTATCTACTGGTTGACTGTTCAGACTGGCGTCTACGTAATTCTGGATGGGGAATGGATATTGGGTAGTACGAGTTTCGTTGTCGCCAATCTTCCCATCACGAACTAATTAGCTCAAGTTGGCATCCTTCTGATTGGTAGTCACCAACTAGTGGGAATCCCTTCTCGTATTATCAATCTACTTTCCCCTCGTTCGTAATTCCGTTCGCTCAAACTCTGGCCTAGATTTTGGACAAAAGATGACTTGCTGACTACCAACGGGGCTTGATTGTCTATCTACGATGAGTCGATCCATACCATCGCATCCCTCCTTATTAGATCAAAGAGGACGCTTGTGATTCCATCCAGTCCATGGGTATTTTATGATAAAAGCAGTTCCCTTGCGTATGTGCCTTCTGCCTCTTTGATTAATCACCTTATCCAGCTGGACCTCGTAAAACCAATTCCTCAAAAACCGTGGGGTACTGCTTTCTCTCCGTCAGTGGAATCTCTGTAGATGGTCTTCGACAGATATTTCTTTCTTCTCATTCAGTTCTGATAGGTTCTGTGTTCCGTTAGTGCTTATCGTGAAGGGGTTTTGTATTTCTCTGGGATGTAACTGCTCGATCATTATTCAACAAATTCAGCATTCCCCGCGTCTGTGTAGCTGACGTCATCTTCTACAACCCACAGACAGTAACATTAGGAGAATCAACTCCTCACCTTTATTTACGGCTTTCTTAAACAATCTTAAGCCGTCCTACCCCTCATCTCCTTCCCTATCACAACAGAGTTTTAAGCTCAGTTTTTTGTGGCAATAACCACCATCTACCCTGAAAGTCCAATATATTGTTAGGGCACACAGTCGATTGTCAAATTTGCCCAAAAAACATATATCTGTTCTCGCGTTTATACTCATTGATCTTTTCTGGTTCATTGCTTTCGACATTGATTTGCAGACCGGTTCTGATATTGATAATCTGTATCCACATTAAGCCCTACTAACCTGATCTTGTGTAGACTAAGGGCTGACACATATTATGAGTGGCACTTATCACTGAAGTGATAACCTCATTCGCTGGAACAGCCCCCCGGGGAGGAAATTGCGTCGGTGACGGAAAAATTGTACAAATTCTTCCCCCCAACCGTAACTGCACTCAAGTACTCGGCCTAATTCATCGCACGGGTGATAGATTTTTCAACAACAAATTATCTGAATGGTTATCTTTCTATTATTGACTAGGGCCACGCGGAGTATGAATAACTTTCGAAAAGTATTGCTCGTGTATGTAGTAATACAAAAGAGCCTAAGCCAAAACGAGCCGATGTTAAAACCAAAATCAATCTCATTATTACTACCAGTGGTTTTCCTGCTTCGAATTATCAACATTTTTATTATCATTATTATTTTATCATTATTAATATTATCATTATTGTTATTATTATTATTACTATTACTATCATTATTATTATTATCCGAATCTTCATCACTATCGACAATAACAACAGCAACAACAACCATGTCACTTTAGAATTTTGAAAACCGTAACCGATTATATCGGAGTAGGTAGCAGGCCAACCCCGGTTATCGAAGTCGGTTTAGAAATTTGTAAAATCATTTGACAAGGAAACAGCTCCGACGCAGCACGATGCGCCTGCGTTTCAAGAAAGGTTTTGTTCACCCAAAATTATCGTCTCTAAAATATTCTCTTCTACGAGAGAAAGCCCTTCACCAGGACGGATGCGCTTAATAAATGTCTTTTGAAAACAAGCGGTTATATTTGTTTCTACTATTGTATGCTGAACCCGCAAATTATTCGGTGACCACCGTGGTAGATAAATGCATTACCCTACAATAAGCAGCTTCAGTACAATATCATAAATGAGTTTCACATATTTAATTTGTCAGGACTTTCCATCCTGTATAAGTAAAGTCAGCTCTTTCTCACTGGTTAAAGCAGATCCTTTGAGTTGACGATCAGCGGAAAAGTTACAGACTGTAGGAAATTTACAAACACTCAAACTCTATCTACCCTCTGGTTTGTGCTGTCATACCGCTCTCTCTCTCTCGTTTCTCTCTCTCTCTCTCTCTCTCTCTCTCTCTCTCTCTCTCAAGGCGATGTCCTTTCAAGATGAATCGCAGAAACCCTATCTAATCACATTTGACCTTGCATTCCGTGGAGAAAAAGTCGCTTGGAGCAATAAACGACCTTTCATATTTACACAGTAGTGAACTAAACACCGATTTGGGTGGTGCTGGATAGATCTAGGGCTGGTCAAATTCATTTTTATTTATTTATCGACAAGTCGGGCAAGACTTACTTGAGCTGAACGAGGCTAACGATGCACTTCACACCGATCACGCAAACTCCGTAACTGTTGTTTTATCGTTCAAGTATTGTACCACGGTATCTCCAAAGTATTTTTGTATCGACACAAATTCAGAGAAAACTTCAAAAAGAAAGTCGGTTTGCATTTTGTACTTTCGCTTCAGCTTCATCTTAGAAGCCATTAACTTAAAAAAGTCATGAAAAATTGGGCAACGCCTAACTGCTTGGAAAATATGTTGCCTATCGTTGGAGAATACAGAAAGTTCAATGCGTGCTTGGATCAGCACGGAAGCCGCCACCATATACAAATTAGTATCGACAACCAGAGACACGTGGCCCATCTGAGCTATCACTCTCTCTTGATCGAGCATAGATACACAGGGTCAGTCCAGCTTACACGTTGCCCGTCATCCTAACTAAGCGGGATCCACCCCGCTTAAGAATAACAGAAACGTTATTAATTGCCTACCTCAGTCCTATAACATGTGACCAGTATATATATATATATATTGATAGTAAGTAGTATGTTAACGTGTGGACAAAATTTCCCCGGAAGCACACGACCGGTTTCGCGGTTGTTGCCGCTCATCAGGTATATATATATATATATATATATATATATATATATATATATATATATATATCTGAATGTGTACCGCTGCCCATCAAAATTTGCCGAATGGGATAGATACAAGAGGTGAATACGGAACCGCAAGCTATAAAGTTGAACATGACTACCTTTTGACCACCGATGGTTGTTGCTGATGCGTCCCAGTCAAATCAGTAAACCAGGGGTACATAAAAACAAAGAACCGACTAATTCTACAATAGTTAGGGTAACGCAAGCAGAAAAATTTTGAACCGTGAAGAAACTACCGGTAATATCGGACGCAGCCTCGTACTGAGTAGGGGGTTACACCGGGTCTCTCAAATAAACTGAATCCCCAAGAGTACTAAGAGGCCGGATACTGAAACCAGTTTGATAAACAGTTCAAACTCTCCTGCAGTCAGTGCACTGAATGCGCGACTATCCCAGAGTATTCATCTCATAGCCATTTGTGAATTATTTCACTGTGTAACGATCTTACGGAAGATGGTCAGAGCTAGAAACTGATAAATTTGTATTTCATGCTCCTACCCGACAGAAATGATAAGATTGTCCGTTGTAGCAAAAACGAAATCACTGTACTACAAAAAGTACACTCGAAATCATGATCCTGAAAAGGGGAATAGAGAATCACTCTCGGTAGGTCGAGCTTGGTACCGTGCTAAGCGAAAAAGAATTCTTGTGTTCCACCTGTGTTGATCAAACGGTCATCATGATGGACTACGAGTTCCCCTGTCCGGGGTTCGAACCCTGCTTTCGCAGGTGATCACGCCATCTGGTAGCCTCTAATTGGTCGAGACCGTCTTTCTGAAATACTGTACCAATAATAAGTAATAAAAGGAGGTAAATAAAAAGATATGATACATGTGATCGTCTGTGACTGAGCTCAATTCCCGTACCCAAGAGCAGAGACCTTCATACCATTTGTGGTAAATAGCTCCGCGTACGGATAACCACAAGATTCCTGTTCCTACCAACGTACTTTCACGCGAAACAGCCATGTGGATAATCGTTTCCTGAACGTCTTTTTCCACACAAAACATTTCTGTATACCAAAATCCCAAAAGGTCTCTCCTCCTTTTCAATCACACAAACGATTAGGGCTCCTCCTCATCAATCATCTAGGAATCACAAAAAAACAATATCCCTTCATAGGGCGTAGGCATTTTTGGAGGAGAATAGGTCTTAGCTGAAAAAGTTGACCAAAAACGACTTGTTCTTTAAAGTGGTCGGTAAATCAGAAGGGCTGACAAACTGAAATGTTTTGTTCGATGGACTTAAATGTCAGACCCTATGAAAGTTTAATGAGTTGAGAAATATTCCAAAACGTGCACCCCAGTATAAAATAAGTGCAGCTCCAAACTGAAGCATGTTCTTGTCTTTACCAGCACTAATTTCCGGCCGTTTTCGATTCACTGCAGAGCTCTAACACTTAAGTAGAGTAGACTAAATGATGAAGATTCACTGCAGAGCTCTAACACTTAAGTAGAGTAGACTAAATGATGAAGATTATCACAAATAGAACAGATGGCCGGTTGAGTCATCCTGCGGAAACACGAAAGCACTCTACAGCTGTTTCATCCCTGTTAGGGATCATGGGTAGTACTGCACATCCGCTGAGCCCGTCACCGGGAGTCGAACCCTGGGTGAAAGATTATAAGTCGGACTCCTATGAGGAACTCGTATGCTATAGGTGTTGATAGCTTTGCGGTCAGAGAGTTGATACCCTTGAAAGGTCAGTGAAGGACGGGCGCTATATTATGTTCAGTTCAGCTCAATTCAGTCAACAACTTATCACGAAATGGGTACGGCAGTTCTGGTTTCTATCTCTGTAGCTGAGCCTCAGTCAGACATTACAAGTGATCGAAAGGCTCGAGTATGAAAAGGGGAAGAAGAGATATGTAAGTTGTACTAATAAGCTGATAAAGGAATTTAGTGAATACAGGAGCGCAGTTAATAGCTACACCTAGACATATCCTCCAATGTATTTAAAAGCAGATTGGAGGAATCCGGTGGAACCTACCCAGCAACCCTAAAACTCTATGCATGACCAAGTTCCCTAGCTGGACTATTCATACCTTTCTTCAACTTCATCAACTGGCCACCCTTGCTCATCTTCTAACCAGTACCCACCTCAGCGAGCAAAGCACTCCGATAAGCCCCATTTGGAGACATAAGCTACACACTTTTCAAAAACATCAGCCGGGTGAGGCAAACCGTTTTATCCAATGATTCGTTTCAAGCCCCAAAGACTCCATACCGAACTTCAGCATTGGAGATCCAGTAATCCCCCCCCCCCTCTCCCTTCCGAGCAATACCACGAAGATCTTTATTTTTGAATACCGACAATTTTCGTATATCCCCCACCCGTGGAGACCATATTTCTGAACCATACAGAACAACAGGCATGAAGCTTGTCTAATAGGGGAGACGTAATCAACACAACCTCGACCGGATCTAAATCCGGTTTGGTTCCAGCATGGAAGCTATTCACGAGCGTGAAATCCGTGGTGGAAAAATAGCCGGCAATCAGTTTCAGTGCCCTACTAACCAGTCTTATCCCATTAAGTGCCTCACCAGAGGACGTTCTGCCTTTCCAATAAATCGGTAGGATCACCTATTCAATAAGACTAGTAAGGAATTGTTTCTTCACTGATAAAAAACCGATGATTCTTATCAACTTCAGTGACAACACTAAGCCGTCCTCCTTAAGAATACACGGAGTCAAACTATCTGGTAGTTTAAGATACCGCCTCCGAAGGAGGATTAGTATCAATATCCAGTATTCATACCAACTTGATACTCTACACATCTGGTGTAGATAAACACCAATTAAATGGTGTTTCGAAATGCTCCCCATACCGATCCAAACAAGGCTTCTAAGCCTGGACCACTGAGCAGTTCACCTCTTTGATCAGTTCCTTAAAGACTCACTTTCATGGATCAGTATTTGGAATTAGAAGGAAAAGGTTACGACTGTTTCCGATGGCCGAATCTCCTCCTGTCTCCATAAACTTGTCAGTACACTACCACGGATGGTCATTTCCCAGGCTGTGAATCAGTTGGCTTTTAGGGCACATCAGTGCCTCATTGTATCTGGATCAGAAGGAACGGATCTCCGCAAATCTTTCGACGCCACTGATGATACAGTATTCATCGTTTCCATGAGAGTCTGACTCTCCGGTCTGGGACAGTTTTAGCAGCCTGAAAATAGGACCTCCTTGATCTGGGTCAAAAGTCCGTCTAGATCTCGGTTAGGGAGGCAGATCGACAGTTAGCGTCTAGTAGTAGCTGCAGGGGAATACTGGCTTTGGCGTTGGTTCGGCCACCAACGGCTAAAACACGAACGGAGGAGAGCGCGATTATCTTCTACAGAAGTGGACCAAAATGGCCAACAACTATGGATCGATCCGAAAGCAATGTGATCGATCTGGGTCCTATGCTGTGAAAGTGGAGTAGGACACCACGTTAGTCGATGCTGCATTTGTATCGGAAATTTATACTCCCAGTAAATAGTCCATGGTCAAAACATAGTTAGATGAGCTGACCACAATTATAGGTTCGATGGGCTGGAATGCTAAACCGTCCATCTAAATGCCTCTTCATCTTGTTTACGCTTGCAGCTTGAGCTTGAAAATTGCCAAAAATAACCTTGCCCTGTACAGTGCACGCTACCGACCAGTAGAGACAAATCGTGGTAAGAATTATTTTTGGTCTCAGGAGAGCTGCATTCAGCTGGGACATACAGAGAAAAGACGAACAAGCTTTCACGTTTCAGTCCGCTGATGTTGATAAGCACATAACCATTCAACGGAACTATAAACAGACGACAGATGACCGCAACCCAGTCGAAGGGTGCACTTTCAGCATTCAAGCTCGAAGCTATGCTAAAGCCAACTTGACCAGAAAACTAGGCAACTAATCGCCTGACATGCGAAAAGTGAAATAAAAAGACGAGTCTCTGACTAGGGAGCAAAGAGTAATCACTAAATGTGGGTCTTGTATGCGTGTTTCGGGTGTGCAAAGCACATCTATCCTTTGGAAATGATCCTTTTCAGAGGGCTGACAAGTAGTCGGGATACCCTGGAGATAAGTTGTCAAAAGAACATTATTTTACTCCTGGTTCGAGTTCAAGTAATGTCTTAGTGGATGTGAGGCTCTGATGCATCTAAACGAGGATCAAATGGCTGTACAGCGCTTCCGAGTTTATCAATGGTGAGTAAATGGTTGTCGTTGCAGGATGAATCGTTCGATAATTAGAACTTGCCACTTTGCAATCCACCAGTCAGTAAGCTAGTTGGTCAGCCAACAAACCAATCTGTAATTCAAACACATATATTTCGATTCCTTTGCAAACTGTATGAAACAACTTTTGTGACCTCAGATTTCGAGTACCGGAACACACGGGTTTATTACATTGGGAGCTTTCGCGCGTGGGGTGCATGCTAGCGAAGTTAACATTTTCTGGTTGTGCGTTGTTTCAGCGAATCCTCATTTGATTCTAGCAAGGTGAACACGTATTCAGATGAAATTTAAATTCAGCCAGGCAAAGTTTTTGATCTTGGACCAACATATTACCATACAGACTGATAGATCGAAAACACACAGTTTGGCTCTGATAACGTATTTCTCAGTTTTGTTCAAATATTCTTTCAGCCATCTGAACTTAGCCGATCGGAATAAAACGAAGCACAGGTGGAGGGCTGTAAAACCAGAGGGTAATTCAAAAAAAGTCCTCTACTTAAATCATGAAGTCCTATCATCAGTTTCCAAAATTAGCGAACTATGTTCCACATTGGAAATAACCGACTTATGCTGCATATGCCAGAAAGCATGGAAATATCACCCAGGAAACAGTTTCACATTTACCTTTCGAAAGCAAATGTGTGCGAATCCACGTCAGTCCGGAAATTTGTGCATAATAACAACATCTTTTCTGAATAGACTTTTGCCAAAACCTGCCATTCTTTAGCCGGTACTCGCAGTCCTTTAGCCTTGAAGCACAACTTTCAGCCATACCACTAAAAGCCAGTCAGATCAAAAGTATCGGAATATTAGGACATCAAGAAATGTTGGAACAATCGATTTTTTACGAAGGTTGGTAATGCCAAGCTGGCTGAATAAATGAGAGAGTGTGACTATCGTATGGTGTGCAGCTGATCGTGGTAAGGGTATCAAAAGCTTCATTGCAAATGGGTTGGAGAAGGTTGAAAAAAGTCCCCGTATCCTCGATCCATGTGGCGTAGTCGGTATGACCGGTGTATTTCCAGCAAACCGTTTGTAACACGCTAAACTGTCAAATAAATTCAAGTGGTAAAACCCTCACCTGTTTGAGTTTACTGAATGCCTCTTTCAATGGGTTGAAAAATAGACTATACTTTGGGACAAGACGTATTTGATAATTGGTATTTACCTGTGCATCAATAGCCCTCCGAAGAACGGGCACATTGTCAAAGATAAATACTATTTGAACATCCGGTTGCTCAGTAGCAATAAAAACTGAGCGGCAGGAAATAAACTCATCAAAAATAAGCAATGTAATTTTTGTATGACATTCATACTTTAGGATACCGGCGAAAGGTGAACATTCTAATAAGATCGGTTAAGTTTTCTTACTTCACGGTAGACTTCGAATGGCTTCATTATCTGTTTTAGGGAGCCCATAGCTAAGACAACACCACAGTTGGTTTCATCAATA
The DNA here is from genome assembly GCA_948099385.1 of Fasciola hepatica. NCBI lineage: Eukaryota > Metazoa > Platyhelminthes > Trematoda > Plagiorchiida > Fasciolidae > Fasciola > Fasciola hepatica. Next base: position 3,216,976 of record CANUEZ040000159.1, on the reverse strand, counting down.
TTTAACCTCATAATTGCGGTCCCTAGTTGTTGCAGCCAATCGGTATATACTGCTCATCTAGATATTACTATGTCCAAGTTTTGTTCCACCGGTTGAAAAGTTTGGTTCTTAAGCGAATAATGATCCCCATCCAGCAATCGATCAGTGGATAACCTGCTGACTGTTCAGCTTGAGAAACCTCTCGCCATCCTCGTCTTCAACTGCCTTGGTGTGCTTATTGGGTTTTCATCCACAACATCACACAAATGCCCGACATATCCTTCGAGAACCTTAGACGTGTAGGTATGAAAGATGTTTCCCGATCCATGACTGCAATAGTAAGCATGTTTGAATCCCAGTGGGTAGGTGTCATACGTGGTTCTTCAAACTGTCTCTTTGTGCGTATTCCATAATCCTCGTCGATCTTCCGCTCTGGTGAAATGGCACGATCATTTCTTTGAAGCCACATTGATTCTCTCCATACTGTTCAGAGATTACGCGTACTGTGCCACGCAAAGTACGGTGAATATTACGACAAACAGCCACGGTGTGATAATATCGCCCGACTGCCTCCGAAAAAAAAATCAACCAATCGACAACGAGTAGCTACGTGAAGAGCTAAGGTTCCACAAACTTGCAGCCCTGTAAGTAAAAAACCGCAAGGTAACAAAAGGCACTTTATTTTGCATTCAAAGTCATGGACAAAGATCAAGACTCGATTAAACTCTAAAAAATAAAGAATTGTTTTTTATACGCTTAGATAAGTGGATACATTGACATTCTAGGAATAGAAAACACAGTTGTCCCAAGTATCCCATCTTCAGAGTCATCAGTTTATTTATGTTGCAACATTTGCTACCGTCGTTATCACTGAAAATGCAACATAATTCGGCGGTACAGGGACGTCGTTTGAGCTTTCCCCAATCCATTTGCAATAAAGCATTCGATACCCTTACCACTGTCAGCTGCACACCATACGATAGTCACACTTTCTCATTTGCTTCGTAAAAAACCAACTGTTCCAACATTTCTTGATGTCGTAATGTTCCGATGCTTTTGATCTGATTGGCTTTCAGTGGTATGGCTAAATGTTGTGCTTCAAGGCTAAAGGACTGCTAATCGGGGTTGAAAAATGGTGATTAGTGGCTAATGGATAGTGAGTCTTGGTTGAAGCTTTATGGGAAGAGACGTAGTTTGGAGGCATGACTGTGCTTCATCAGACTGACTGACTTATCTTGTGAAACTTTCAATTCCCTGAAATATGCATTTCTGAACAGCAAAACAAATGGGAAAACTTTCAAAATGATGAAATCATGGTTTTCTTTGGGACCAGAGGACATCACTTGGATCCGCTATGAGGAAAAACAGGGACAAGTACATTTTACGGGTGCATGTAAGTAAAGTGCCCTAAATCTCTTGAAAATCGATTGCTCTCCACTAGGACATGAGGTAACAGATTCGCATTTCTTTTCTGCTTCCCAGCACAAGATAAATTACTTGGACAAAATCAAAACGTTCTTCTTTGTTCCAAATCTGACAACAGCATTCACCTTGACAGCGAGTCCCTTCATGACCGGGACATCAACTCACAGGGTTTTGATCAAATCTGCCCCTCGGTGAAATTCGTATCCCACAAAGTGACAACGAAAGTCGATGATATAAACTTTGTATTCGCTTTGTAACTACTTGTACAGCCTTCCAAGTACATGCATGACTCTCACGGTTTCGATGAATTCCCAATGTACACTTCTATATTCATATATACGATGAGGACGCGAAACTTTTGTCGAGGTGACAATCGAGGAAAATCTACCAAATTCTCAAATTCATAGTTAATTTCGTCGTAAAAAGGCAGTTCTTTAAGGGGTGATGATGTAGAACGAACGCCAAGCTCACCACCGAAGATCATCCATCACTGCACAGCTGAGCTTCATCCACCCTGTCCGGAAAATCACAGGCCAAGGTGCAAATTCACTGAACAACAACTCTGCGCTTAAACCTGGGAGGAATGATTGTAAATCACGCACTCGTTATAAATATGCTTTCTCGATTGGCAATCTACAGAATAATTCGAATGGAGTAATTTTCAAAAAGAATGGAATGCACCTTTTGAGTGATAAACCAGTTGCTGAAAAGAGAACGAAAAGGTCCTGATCCCAGGGTAAAAGACTTTGATTCCAAATCATGAAGACTAACCAGTCGTTTCTGGATCAGCTCTGAAAGAAGATTTCTGAAATAATTAGAAAACTTTTTCGAAGGTGCCTGCTACTCATTTTAGAGTTCTTACCGTGTAAGCTGTGAGTACTTGAACCCGAATGTCTTTTGATTCCATGACACACAACAGGGAGGAGGTGCTTTTACAGATTTCCCCTTTTAGACCAGTTTTTTAGTCCTCTAACACTAGACTGGTTAACTATTCCCCAGCACAGTTTTCCGAACGTTCACTTTTTGCCAGCTTGCTATGAATATCGAATACAGACAAAATCTGTTGGTATGGGAGAATTTTACACAGGTACAAAATAGGACTGCATACACATTACAGAACATTCTGCATTCTACGTGCGGGGTTTCTTCTCCGCGGCTTAGGAGCACTTACGATTGACAAAATCATTGTTACGTGCAGCCTCTGTCACGGCAACGAGTAGACTTCACAGTTTGCCAGCAAGTGAGAAAACCATAAGTGTGACATTCGTATAATGTTCGTTTGTTGAGTGAAATTTTCCATTTGGGATTATTCTTCTCAAAGTCGTCACTTGACTCACAAAAAGAAATTTTGGTCGCGTACGTTTAACATTACATTTACTTTGTGATGCTGTACTTTAGTGACCGAAGAGATTGTACGAAAGAGATTCATGTCACAGCATTCGCCATCTGTCTTGTCTGTTCCGACTAGGACCTTATCGTACATATAACCTCCGCCTTTCCGATAGATTAGAAAACTTAAAACTGACTACATTTTCACAATAAAAATCAAACTTGAAAGTGGAAGTTTTCCGTACAGAAAGTGTTGTTCGATACCTTCTCACCGAATCAATTAAGGTCAACAGCAGTGACAGAATAAATGCTCAATTGGAACTCACGTTATCTGTAATACATGATGGTGCAACTGAAGGAAGTCATTAAAGAGTAAATAAATGAGGAGAAAATTCTGCTCCTGGTCAAAATCTATCATCGAAAATCTTTGCTCAAAGGGTGTAGTAGTAAAAATAACTTTTTGCACCAGAATAGCTCCCGGGATGACCCCAAGAGTTTTTGTTATCATTGAGCAACTTAGCATAGTTCTTTTTTCATTTGTTTCGCTAACTTGTCTGTCCTTTTCAGAACGCATGGAGGAGAACAGAATTTGGCGAATAAGTTGGTCATCAGCTATGCTTATTTACGTCAGTATGATATTCCTGAAATAGCACTAGAACGATCGGTTCTGGTTAGGTTTATATCGATAAATGTTTCATGGGTAACACAGTTACCTACTATTTATTGTGCTCACAAGGGGCGACTAATCCAGATTGCAATCGCTTGTGTTACGGACCCCAGGAAATTACGGATCAATCGAAACCCTCTTTGCGCGTCATCGAAATAGTGATCGTTCTCACTAGTTAATGTTTTATCATCCGGTCCGCCAATCATTTGCTGTCCAGGCCAAAGTAACTTGTCAAACGGAAATCGATTTTCTTCATCGACAGTTTATCTGTCATCTCTAACTAAAGATCATTTAGTTGATTCAAATCTGTCGATGAAAATGAATCAGGGTGAGCTCAATAATTAATCACCAATGCATTCGAAGGGGATAAGGTAAAAGGCTCAAAAGCATCCACGAAGTGTGATAAATTTCACCGGAAATGCTTTTAAAGATGGATGTTTATGGTTGTCGATACAGTCCGTAAGCCATAGTACTCCAGCTTTGTTTCCTTAATGAAAAATGTACCTAGGTTATATTCACTAGGTAGTTAAATTTCACTCAGTTTATGTCGCTTTCTTTATTTAATCAGTTAAATCAAATCCGTGCTAAATTTATTTCATTATACGGGGAGAAGAGCTCCGTTAAATTCACCAGTTCATGGCAAGATATCAGAACTCATGAGCGATCAACATGGGTTCACCGATATTCAAAACAACTTTTATATCAACAAAAAGGAAGTAAGATCAGTTCTGACTAGGTTTCTTTCTATCTGATTAGGTTCTTGTTTAGCCCAGAAAGCAGAATCGAGTTCCACCTTTTACCAGTTATCTTTGAACACACCCTTTGAACCCGCATTTATGTCAAACAAGCAAGAGTTCAAACGAATCATTTGTCTGGGTTCCTGATCTCGATAAGCTTAATGTTAAGGTCTCAAACATATCCTAGCCAAATGAGGTAATATCTCTGGTGATCCTTGTACTCTTTGTTGTGCATACGAATCTCGCCCTTTGATCTGGCCTTCCTCTGTTCGAAAAACTTGAACATCCAGGTTTCTATGCCTGGTTATCTCCAAACTTATGAAAGTAACATTCTGGTTACTATGTGGTTATTCTTCTATGTTAGAAGCTTGATTCTGAAAAACCTCCGTAATCTTGTTCAATGAAAGTGTTCAAGTGAAACATTTGGGGTCGTTTTTTATGGCTCACTTGAGTTGATTGCTTTTTGTACTGTGTCATCCGTTAGTTATCTTAGTAGTGCTTCACAGGACTTCATCTGGCCGCCGGTGGTCAAAAGTCATCGCCACTGGCTTTCAACTCTTCTGTCCCATGTTCGAATCCTGCTTCAGCTGTCGATCACTCCCCAGAAGCCGTCCTCTAATTGGCCGTAACTTCCTTCCTGAAACATTGTACCTTTATTACGTAATAAAAGAAAGCAAATAAAAAGGGTAAAGTATGTTTGTGTCACAGTTCGGTGCTTTTATCGATCGAATGTATTGACCAGTGTCAGGCTCCCAAGAACTCCAATGCGTATCTCGTGTCCGTCTGATTCAAGCTTCGGTCCATGCTCAGACCCAAATAAACCATCATTCAGAGATATGAAAAGCACTAATTCTAAGAAAGACTGAGAAATTGTATCATATTTGCTACAAATTCAAATACTTTGGTCGTTCTTACCTCTTTTTCAACCTATCCACCTAGTCACTTTTATCTCAGTAACCCTCATTTGCTAAATCTTACCTGTATACAAGATCTGCAATAAAGGTCACTTTCAAACAGGTTATACGGGGCCTTTGAAGTAATTTTTCCAGTTACATGTCCAGTCGCCTTTATATCCAAAAGCAGAGAAAATTTCGATCACGGTCCAACTAATCATTATCCAACAAAGACGCTTTGTTAAACTCCTTAGTTCCTCATTTGCATAGACCAGTTGAAATGCAATTTGGCGGAACAGCTGATAAAATGTTCGTACCCGTGCATTGTTCAGTTGCCTGATTTTGAAGCAAAAAAGAAAGTTGGGTCAGAAATAGGCTATCTCGCCAACACAGTGCAACAAAGCAATTAGATTTTAGATTGTCAGCAGACGCTGATTTATTCGCACAGACATTTGTCCAGCCCACATTTTTCCGGCGATGTTGGGGTGGACGAGCTGATATTAATTAGGTTTGTGTCAAAAATATATGGAAATAAATAAAACAGGATTACAGAAAACAAAGTATGTGGCAAATTTCAGGCCTAATTTCAAAGTTCTGAAGTGAGAATGTATAGTTGTATTCTATTCAAAGTTCTTTCATTGCTGTCCATATTTTGCAGTCTCCAGAGGGGAACATTCTGTGGAAAGTAAACAGTGCTGATCGATATGGAAGCGCACAAGTGCAAACACTGATGAATGGATTGACTTCCAACGGGGTGAAATTAGTTTTTTCCGGCTACTAACTGTCCAATATCTGCAAAAATCATTGATAGACACACTTTCCCCCTGCAATCGTGAGACCACAGAAGGAAGAGTGTTCGGACTGGTCACTTAGACACCGAATAGGGTCCTACCTCAGTAAGTTGTACACTAGGATCTTGATGATTGTGCAGTGCTTGATTCATACTTGAAATCTGTTTTCCAGGTTAAAATACTTTTGACCTAAGATGTGTACATGCTCAAGTCATTCTTAGGCTCTTCCAACTGATGTAACTAACCGTTATCCGCATATTTACCCCACTCGTGAAGTTCATAGTGACCTTACAAGATTCGTCTGACTCAACACTCCATAAGCATTCAGTAAGAGGCACAATCTGTCTCAGTGCTTAGGTTTTGTTTCTTTAAGAGATCCATCGTGCTCCGCAATCAGGTATTTGGTGGAAGGAACCGTCTCGTTGGAAAACCGAGTTTGGTTTCATCCAATCTCCATGGTCCCTGGTGTCCATGTGACCCGTTTGTTCGTCTTGGGACAAACGTACAGTGTAATCGATAAATCAGTTCTATCCTGTGTTTCAGAAAACAAACCATTCTCAGTAGTCGACGTCTTTCCACTATTGCTATAAACAGCTTTAACAATGATCGAACGTGGGCATCAGGTGTGCGTGTGTGTACTGCTGTTATAATGTAGCACCGAATGTTTGTGCAACAGAAAGATGCGAATATCAAACCGATCGGACCAACCAGTCGAGAGCCGCTGACCAAAGAACAGACGGTGAATATGTCGGAAGCATCCCACAATAGACAAAAAGAGGCATTCGGACAAGTAGAGAAGAAGTAGCAGGATCTTTGCAACCAAGAAGATAGTCCATGTGAGGGGCTACTGATCAAGCAGTCGGCTGGAACAATCGGACCGGCAAAACGGAAATAGTGCCCTAATGAATCAAGGTAATAATCATAAGCAACTGGCCAGAAAGCAGCCAAAATGCTCAGGCAGCCAGGGGATCAATGTTCCTCTAGCGCGGTTTGAAAAACGGACTATATAGACGACTTCACATGTCCCACGGATTTCATTGGTTTGGCCGCCCAAATAAGGGTGTCCTCACCCGTCTTGCCTCCCTTGTTACAATAGGAGCTCTTTGCGAATTTCCAACTGCAATTTGCCGATCGGTCTGTGTGAGTCATTCGCAGCGAGAAAGGCGACACTGCGGTCACGAGTTGGAACGATGGACGAAAATTACGTGAGCGACTCGTTAACCAATCATCCACCGATGGAAGACACTTAAATCAAATATCGCTGTAAGATTTTTGATAACCAAAAAGAGAAACTGCAGTGTACCAGGCAACTAAATTTATGTTGGAGTAGATATTTAATTCGAAAATAACACCAGTTTCGCTGTTTCCCTTAAAGCCAGGAGATATTTGAAATACGGGGTGGGATAATAAGTGTATACCTTTGCTTTATGCAGAAGCGTAAGTGCAATGGAACGGAAACCTTACAATCGCAATGGCTCACTGTAGTGCTGGAGAGAGCAGACAATCAGAATTACAAAACTTCTGGTGGGTGGGAACCTACTGAGTTATGACTGGCCAGAAAAAAGAATCGCACCAAGGGCCACAGACTTAATATTTACTAGTCATCACATAATGGTCTGTAGAAGGAGGAATAACACGGAGAAAGAGAGAGAGAGAGATCCTGTACAAAGGGATACTGGACAACACAAATATGGGTCATGATTGTGGGTGTGATTGCATTCCAGATCCTTCTTATCATTTCACGCTGGGTTTTTATCTGTGTACCACCAGTTATGCAAATTTGTCACTTTCCAGCAGAGTATACTGAAACCAGAACTGGAATTGTGGCAAATGGTTGCAATCTCAGTAGGTAACAGAACAAGGAGCTGTCAGAATTTGCAAACTATGCTAGTGATCCGAACACTAATGGCTAAATTCTGCCTCATTCAGGAATGACGGCTACTCATACTTCTTCCTCGAGGCAAGTTTTGAAGTACTATATAAATATCTTCTTGAGGCTTCTGTCCATAGGGTTAACAGTAACCCCGAAAACTAACGGCAACCAGGGGTATCCTAATGCATATTTGGTTTTCAAAGTGTCTTATTTAGTAGTAGAATGATTTAACACAAAATACACGGACTGGAATCCCGTTAGTCATTACGATAATGGCTGATTCTATTCTTGCGGTTTGAGACAAAACAGAACACAACCCAACACAAAAGTCGGGTGTGGTAATGACTTACTCAATTCGAAACACGGGCATTTCTGGTGGTCATCCGTTTACTTAGAGGTGTGCGTACTCTATAAGGTCCAGAAAACAACACGTTTCAACTGGAATCCAGAGTATGAGGCACAAACACACAGAGGAAGACTGTAATAAAGTGATTCGTTAGTTAACTTAAACCTGTCAGTTTTGATATAGGACAGCAAATGAATAGGAGCGTCGCGTGAGATGCTTAACTATGCAAAGGATACCGTCTGCGGAAGGGTATCCTTGACGTGTTTCTGACGGGGCGTGAATTACGTACGCTTCTAATACCAGTGCCACGCAGTCAGCTGTTTGACGTCAAAGTGGATATCAACAAATAGTGATCTCAGCTTGAGAAATGACCGGAACAAAAGGAACACTGCTAAAGCATGCTCACTACACAGTCACGTTTCCTCATAAACCAAAAAGGAAGCGATGAAAATATTTTTAAAAATACCAACTATTATACAGCTGCGTTTCGAACCGCACGGCACCGGTTTCCCTTGTGCCGTCTCGTCGATCAGTTGATAGAGCAAAACTCGTCCCCAAACGTGACTGATGGCCACGAAAACGGTTTCATTCGCACCAATGCAGAACAAAAAGAAGCACCTCCCGACAGTGACCAGACATCATGAATTCCGGATAATCTGATTATTTGCCGCTTAGCTTCAGCCTTAGGATCATAACAAGAGAAAAGTAATTTAACCTAGAAGCTGAAACTTTCACAGTCCTAATCTTGACAAGAAAACTGGTGATTTGATATAGAAATGGTGGAAATGGATGTCAGTTGTTTTCAAATTCACTCTGAATTTAAATGCCATTTTACCTCCCTTTTTATCTTTTATACAACTATGTAAAACAATTCAAGGAAGAGGCAGCCGTCAGTGAAAAACTGCAAAAGGGGGAAGAATCCGGCCGTGGCGGGAATCGAACTCGGGTCGCTGTTGCCCAAAGTCCACGAAGGAAACCATCCGGACACAGCCGATCGATACACGGATCTACATATAAATTGACATAGGCATTTTGCAATGTGTTCTTGGTGTGATAGGACTTCAAAAGTTGATGAACAGATGATTCTTGAGAGGACTTCATAGGTGCACTTAACATATTATCACGATGATTCAGTGGCACTCGGCACGTCTTACAATTCCGAATATCATTTTTTTGGTCCCGAAAACGGAGAAGATGGAAAAGAAAACATTTTTCAAGTTACTATTGTAGTTCACAGATTCTAAAATGAAGACTCAGGTAATTCCCAACAACCTCATGCTCAGTCCAAATGATTAGGTTTTTTTCTTTCGACTCCTTAAATTGGAGGCGTCCATTTTAGAATAACCTCACCATAAAACTGAAAATGTCTCAAACTGTAAAAAAAACATGTCCTCCAAAGGTGGTCGCTGATCATCTGACCAGCAGCTTCACATAATGAAAGACCAGCAAAAATTGACATTACTTTGTATCTAAAACATCAGCTTTATTCATTCAAAGCAAATCCTTCTCGAGCATTTTAACAACAACCCTTTGGTGCTCTTTTACCATTTATTCTACAACCGTTGAATTCCTTTGCGATGTGTAAACTACACACACTTTTCCCACCAAAATATTTTCACAGCCTGAAGACTTGACTAGAGCATGAAATTAGCTCAAGTGGGACTTCACGCGACAAACACAATGCAGAAAGAGTTTCAGAAAGTGTTACAATGTATTCATTTTGACACATCATTTACCAACGCACGGCTGCAATTCTCTAATGTAGAGACAAAATGTGGGCACTGACTGCAGAATGCACTGATTTGCGCAATATAACCCGGACCGTTTCACCGGATCTGACGGTATGCATGTTGCAGCCAATGTGACTTTTACATGGTCAGTAAAACCACCAATGAAATTGAGATAAGACTGAAGTGACGCGAGCGATATGGGTACAAAAAACTAGAGTAGTCAGTTCACAGTGACGGTGTCGTCAATGAAACCAAAGGCAATTAACTCATCACTTACGCAACATCTGACTGAGCGTCAACACTGCGTAACTCCACGCAACTTCAGTTTCATACGCAGTGATACAAACACAAGATTGATCAGGTGTGATGGCTCGCGGTTTTCGCCTTGCCTTGATGATCTAAGATTTAGTCCCACGCCCATTCTTGTCGCTCCTATCTCTTAGCCTCCGCTACAATCTTGTCTTATTCTCAATGGCTATCTTACCGACCATAAAATCACGATGACCACAAAAGGCACGTATGCACCGAAAAAAGTTCAGGATACATTGTGCATGCTTCTGAAACTTCTATTCTACTTTGAGACATAAAATCGTCGTTTACTAGACTAAATTTGTCAAAAACAGGTTGAATTTGTCCTTTTGTCTTATTTTTGTCTATTTTTCTTTGTAATACAAAAGTTGCTCATTGTTCGCAAAGAAAGGAATGTGGTGCATTACAGTTTGCCGATGGAAGATTCCACCGATACTGACGAGATTCAAGTATGTGCAAGTGAGTAGTGAGAAATTAGATTTATATAATATGATTCATCATGCAACTTGAACGCTCAACTCACCATTGAAAACCATGGAAGCACTGTACAGCTGTTCCATCCTTGTTGGGAATGATCAGCAGTGCACATCCACCGAGCCCCCACGGGGACTCGAACCCGAGGTGAACGATCGGGGATCGAACACCTCAACCCCAAGGCTATCTAATCTCCTACTACTCAACTGCACATAGTAACCAAGCTCAGTAGGTTGTTTACAATGGAATGCCTTCGTTGTACTTAGGCCCCTACAGAGAAGCCACCCATCACAAGAGTCGATCGCTGTGCGGGAAGTGTGTTGTTACCATTCAAAGACAGTGATGGAAAGGTGATATATGTAGTGTAGACGTTCAACAAACCGTTGAGAGCCAGCCCGTATAACCTTGGAGTTAATGTATTCCATTCATGATCATTCACCCCGGGTTCAAGTCCCCGTGGGGCTCGGTGGATGTGCACTGCTGATCATTCCCAACAAGGATGAAACAGCTGTACAGTGCTTCCATGGTCTTCAATGGTGAGTTGAGCGTTCAAGCTGCATGATTAACCAGATTCAAGTATCACAAATAACACAAAACAGAGGGAATCTGGGATCTGGAACTTTAGCTGCTTGTCAGTTTTCACGATAGAGAGGACTTTGTCACTCAAGATGATCACCGCTGAGGTCCTCCTCGGGTTAGTAAAAATACATATCCGAATTCATTGCCATGTTAACAATCCATAAATAATCATCCAACTAAGCTAGATGATGCAGATTTTCTTCAGTCGATTCCTAAATAAATAGTTCAGTCAAGACACCCTGTTGATTCCATCAGCGTTTTCAACAGACTAAGAAATCTGTTAGTAGAAACATTGGGGCAAAGTAGAGCTGCGCGGAAAATTGCCTGCCGAATAGGACTTCACTTGCGATCCTCCGGATAGCTGGCTAGAAGAGACCATCGCCTCTCGATTCCTGCGGGCTTTTGCTAAGCGCAAACTTCACCATCCGATCAGCAGTTTTCGTGAACTCAAGATAAACTACCCCGTGAGCACCTGCGTAATTCAGGTTTGTTGATGTCGGACAAAGGGGTTCAAAAGTGCAGACCCAATCCCGGTTTGATAGTAAAAAAGAGAAGGCCTTTCAAAAGGGGTTGCTCACCTCTGATGTTGGCTTTCTGGTTGCAAACGTTTTTCCAACGGACGAGGCTGCATTGCCAAATTGGAGGTGATGTTTTCTCCCCGACTAGAGGCAAAACATTTCGGGCTAAACTTGAAGCTCGAAGGTCAATGGCTGACAAAAAACCACTAGTCTGAGCTTCAATCGAAAGCAATTCTCAAACCTACTGAGACAAGACGACTACATCTAGCATCTTTCTCACCAGTCTCACCGATACGCGACTCAGCAGTGAAGCGGAAAACAGGTTCGGGGTGATTTGCCAAATATGTAATAAACACGTCAAAATTTGTTCGACAAAATGCAATGAAAAAAGGTCGAACAGGTGGCCATTTGGTTTCAAAATCCATCACTTTAATTACCCTGGACAATCAACGAAGGCGTATCACCGAGGGATGGTTTTACCATTTCTCGAACCACGCGTTTCACAATCCCACCGCTAAGTACCAGAGTTTGAAGATGGCCATATCACTCTTGAATTAGCTATTTACCGTCTATGTGACTGTTGGTAGTTGAGTGGATTAGAGCTTTTCCTTACCATCTCGGAAGTCAGAGGTTCGAGTCCCACCACGACCGGTCACTTTGGTGGTGGAGAGTAGTCCACTGTCGTCCGGTTGATCAACACACCAGGCCTATTGGAACCTGATATGGTTGCCCACTGTGAAAGAATGGGCTGGCAAGTTGTTAACACATGGCTGGGTTCGTTTAGTAGACAGCACGATTGTTTGTCTTCGCTGGCCTTGAGTCGAGAACAAGATTAGAGCGAATGAAGCTGACCAAAGAAATAACCGGATGGAAACTGTCTTCTTAACCGAACAAAACAATTGGGTTTGTTCCCGGGCTAGCTACTTACAAGAGCTGGCAGATAATAACAGGTGAACCTCTAAATGTGCGGGCCAAAACTTGGTTATGACCACTATTCATCGTACATAAACAGTCCTCGTTCTACTAATAAACTGAGGCAGTTTGAAGGCCGATAAGTCTTCTGATTAGTGCCAAAGGGACGGATCAAAAAGCTTACCATACCAAGTCTCAGTGTTAGGTAATGACAATGCCTAGTCTATGGAGCTACCTCCTCCACTGCACTCATGCGCAAACATGTATTAAAAATTAAAATTGTATTAACCAAGCGAAAACAGTTACGGAAGGTACGCTTGATCGCTGCGGGCTTGCTCTACATAAGTGTCTGCTTGCTTATTTTCTTTCATGTAAAAACAAGTGAACACTTCGAATAGATAACTGCTGTTATTTACAATCTATCCGTAAAAGAATACAAACAGGTGACGAGATGTTTCCCACTGAGTTCTTTACCCGGAACACAGACCACTCGACCGTCATCGATTTACGGTAGAACCCATCGGGTGCACTTAAACTCTTTGAATCGAGAAACGGAAGTTGTCGAAGCTTCTCTCGGGTGAACAATTCAAGCAAATTGAACTGGGCGTTACGCTATCCTGATCGCTGACTAAAACTGAAAGTTCAGATTCGAAGGAGTATCTTACTTTCAAGGGATGACTCTGGAAAGTTCTATCTGAAGAACAGAAACTACGTATTTTCCACCTAAAGGCCATAATTAGTGTTCTAACAACTTATAAATAGACTTTAATTTCCTAAGTCCTCCTCTGATCTCTCATCTTGTTCAAAGCTCTGATAATTTGTGACGGATAGTTGTTTTACACATTGTCAATGGGTTGTTTTTCGCCCGAATTTGATCGATTTCTAATCAGGCTTGTAAATTTGGAAGTCGTTTTGATGAATCCACATTGAAAACTCACTGCACACGTTACTCAGAAATAACAATACGCATCTCCGTCTTCACTCTCTGCTCATCACCCGTTTCTCACAGATCAATCCAATATGAAAGGATCCGGATTTGCACATATTGCTCCAAGCCTTCGATAACAGTTATGCCAAATTCAGCTGCAATTTTGATGTTTTCTTTCCCAGAAGGTGACAAACCGGAAGTCAGTAATTCATTCTTTTAGTCAAGTATAACTTGAGCATTTCCCTCACCCGGTTGGGCGGGAACATACTTTTCTGGTATTCGCCCCATATCTTATATTTTCGTGAAGTATGATGTGCAACGATTGATAGGCAAGAGTTATCACACTGGTCCCAGAGAGTCTATAGCAGAAGTTCTACTCTCCCATCCAACAAATTAACGAAGTAATAGTTTCCAATAAAACCGGCCGGTAAACTTACCTTTGCGGGTTCAAGTATTGATATTATCAGCAAACTTTGGTGGTAGATAGGTTTGTTACCGGGCAGGTTACTATCACACTAAAAGGATGATCACTGATTTTAAAGTTGGTAACAGTAAGCTATAGACCGTTGTATTGGCTGTTATTTGATGTAAACGTATCAGACCTGACGGTGTGCTTACGGAATTCCGTCCCCATCATCGAGGTTTCATTCTTGCTGCAAATTCACAGACAGTGCTCGTGCAACTCCCCAAAAGAAGAGGGATTCACCGACCCACTACAACTCCCCAGCATGGTAACTAATATCAAGTTAATCTTCCATCTTCAGTACAGATCAAATGGCACATTCTGATTCTGCTTGTATTTTACTATTTTTCGGGGTCGGTTTCGCAGTTTTCATCGTTTTTCTCTTATTACTTAGAGTATGACTAACGAATTTCAACGTGAATGGTCAGTCTAAATACAAGGTAAACCCTGTTTGAAGCTAACTGACATAGATATTTGGTATATCCATTGTTCCCGTACTATCTGGTCAATGAACCGAAGAGAACGGAAGATAACCAATGCCTGTGCAAAGCTTTGGCCTGCCATATACGGATAGAAACAATAACGAAGACTGCCACAGTAAAGCTACAGTGAGGCTCGCTTCACTGATTATTGACAATGGGTTCACCAACCCGCATAGGCTGAAACAGTTGGTAAGCTTGCACACCGAAATTTTGCATTCAGCTAGGGTGACAAACAGAGCTGGAAATAACCGGGTCTTTTACTTTCAGTTACACCGCATGAAATTATGACCGGCTCTTTTTTGAGGATGGCTCAAATGAGCTTTTTGTTGCAAATATTTCCATCTGAAATGTTCCCCTCTCTCACCCGTGAAAATCACCCGTAAAGTTTTGAACAATTCATTTGCTCAAAAAACACGCAAAGAGATCATCCTTCTAAACAGCTGCGGTCGCGTAATTTTTCCCTTCTATTCAGTCAAGTGAGGTTTTGTCGCAGAGGGATTCCAGGAAATTGATCCCAGTCAGATAGCACTATGTACAAGAGAGAATTTTTGTCACAAACTATCACTGAACAATAGAAAAATGTCCCAATTGGAGCTGTTTTCCTCAGGGTGTGCACAGCTCATTCGCCTCTGCCTAATATTACGAATGTCATAGTATTCCGAGTTAGCACGATTAGTTCAGATGAGCTTGTACAACATTTTGTCTTGCTGGAGCCAAACGTGTTGTCCGATAGTTGTGTCAACGACGGCCTTCCGTGACACATAAAACTGCGCAATAGTTGCTTGCGGAAAGTCCGAAATGGGTGTTGTATCAGTTATGCCAGTCACAACGAGAAAACAATTCGGTCATTGTTTCAGGGCTCCAATTCTCTTTGAGATGCTTTGAAATATACTTCCCTCCAACAGTAATGCACAGCTTCTTTAAACGTCTTCACAGTTGTAGTATCAAAGACCTCCTTCGTGGTCTGAACCCGTGGGGGTAGAGCTCTTTTGTGAGGAAATTAGTCCTTAGATAAGGCCTTCACTGCTCTTCTCGGAATCTTAGATTGTATTTATCCACCTCCCTCAACTTTTATCTGAGAACTCCTGCACTGTCTTTAATGTATCCATCAAGTCCTAGAGCATGTGACAAAGTTCGGTGTTCGAATGATCAACCCACGGAGTTTGAGATTCAATTAAAAGGAACCGAGACTATTTCGATTCAAGAGTGTACAGAATAAAATGGGGTAGATGGCTTCATAGGCTGTCCAATTTTAGCAATAAATGTTCCTCCATAAGGTACGGATATTCTATTATATCAAGCTACCATAGGACATTCACTTGCGTTTTTCGCATTCCGTAGATTTGTCGCATTTTCTTTTTCAGCTGACGGAACAACATACTGATAAGTGGAACGTGATCGGTTCAAAACCTGCTCACTACGTATGCATTTAGAAGCAAACATTTATGCGGACTTTTCGTCATTTAACGAGGAATATATGAATATATGTCGTGCCTAATCTAAAATATTTACAGTAATTAAAATTTCAGTCTTAATCAATCGCACGCGCTAGTTGAGCCGAACTGAAAATGAAAGATAGTTGTAAATGTCAGTTTTGATTGGCGAGCACGTTGACTTCCGAATAGCGAATTTTCTTCGACAGAATCATTACTCAACCGTGAGCGACCTCAAGTTGAAAAAATAGCCTCGCAATCAAGAATTTGCCATATCATGTCGAGTACGGTTCAAGGCATCAAGTCAGTTTTGTTATCTTTTAGATAAAACGTATTTAAAATCATCTAGATCTGAATTATCAGTATCTTTTTCGCCGTTTTGTATGTGCCCGGTTGACGAGAAGTGCTGAGAACATCCGACAGGTAGATCTTAGCGGGTTCAAATTCTGCGTTATCGGCAAATGAAATTTCCTAGCACGCGAACTGGTCAACACTCTGGATAGCGCTTACGAGTGAATAACACAGCGTGCAATTCCATAGCAATATCACTAACGACTACAAGAGAGGTGTGAGGGAACAAAACAGAACAGGATGGAACAGAACAGAAAAACTGTAGTTTTGTGATGATCCGACCGTAGAATTTGTTGTAGACGCATATTTAAGGATCCGTGAAGAGGTATCCAACCGGAGATGTGATAAATATCATATAGACTGACGTTATAAAATGCGCAAAACCTGCCACATCAGTCAAAGAGGACCCGAAAAGCTCAACAATTAATTGTGCATTTCACAGTGACCCAGTATCCACGCCACGAACGTATGTGAACACAAACTCCGTTTAAGGTAAATACTCGTTGAGAGAAAATCAGCGGTCTAAAAGGTGGGGTTACCGAAATGCACTTCAGTAAAATGTAATAAAATAGACGAATACCTTTAAAGGGAACAACTTCAGCTCTGGGTTAATTTTTGAATGGTTCAAACGACGGAATGCTCCAGTCGTTCTCTGAGTGACTCAATAGAAAAGCTGAAAATCGATGACAGAGAGGCGTTACGTCACCCCTGCCTAGCCTTGGGACTCACCAGAAGTAACAAAACCGATTAATCCTGAAAGCCAGATGAAACAGATGTTGAACTTCTATGATCTATAATCATTAGTTGAGAGCTGGCATTTCATAATGAGACATTTTGATGAACTTTGAACCTATTTTCCTAAAAGTGTTAATTTTCCGCTTAATTGTAGCTGGCAAATACTCGACAAAGCCTGTAGCTTTGAATAAGGAGCATGCTCAAAGGTTACTGTAAAGATGATCCACTAAGATAGAAAATATTGCTCATTTTCAGTTGCATTTAACTTACACCGTGGCGATTGACACTTCTTTGAACTTTATCTTCCTTTAAACAGAATCTATTTGAGTACGGAGTATTCTTTAGTCTGTCTGTGGTACACCTTTTTTAAGTATACGTTTATCACATAACAGTGCTCCGTCAGGAAGTTGTTGAGAAAGACGGCATCACTTCCCGAGAGTAACAAAGAATAATGCTAGGTTAAGCCTTTTAGTCTGAGTCAAAATCAGACCACTTTTGGGACAAGGTTGGTAGGTTAATTTGTTTCGATTTCCATCAAACTGTTCTGACAAATTACATCTTCTCCCAGAGACAAATCTACTGACGATTCCGAGCAGCCTGAATTCAATTTGCGGGCACTTTCGTCCAACTAAAAGTGAATGCGTCGATCCAAGTTTATTCTCATGGCTAGCTTATTGTGAACTCTCGAATATAACAATATAGTTAGCCTCAGAATTGATCATCAGCCAAAATAGAGTCATACAGAAATTAGTGTGGTTTTGCCACATTTATCGATTTCACCATAGGGACATCCCATTCCCACAGTTACCGATATTTTTCGTTTCCTTTCTAGGCACTTGTGAAAAATATCAGGAAATCGTACTAGGTCTTCCTTTTTCACAACAAATTCGAATTCGTTCAGTTCGCTTCAATTCTGATCTTATTGAGAAGAAATATCAGTCACAGAAATCTGCACTTTCAGCCGGAAAATTGCAAGCTATTTTCTAGTCACAAACAGTAAATTTCTGCAGGAAGACACCTCCGATTTACGACATGGTTCGCGTGGTTATATTGACCGATTCGACCTTGAGACTTAAAGTTATTTGATCCGTGACTGACCTTAGTCGACCAAGTGCGATAGATGACCAGACAATATATCATATTTGTTTTCAGCATCATAATGGTGATGCAAGTGTTGTTTTGATATCAGATTTCTAGGTACTTTAAAAATCTGTGCTTTACCGTCGTGATCAAAATATCCCATCGTACGTTTCTCATCACGAAAATACGAAGAGACCTAGCACGTCCGAGTGCTGAGCTGGGGCTCGGTCCTCTGTAAGAACGGAAACAAACCTTACTTTTGGCAGACAGAGAAAGACCTCGAGGCTCATATACTTGGTTCGGTTAGGTTAAAGTGATGCAATTCCCAGGTTCTTACTAAATCTTCAAACAAAGTTATCAGGTTTTCGGGTAGATACGTGGACGTTTACACCGAAGTGCCAGCTTTGGGGATTGAGTCCACCGTCAGCGTCTCATTCTGGGACGCCCCGAACCTTCAGTATTTTGAGAGATACTCACAACTCTCCCTCTCTTTCAGCTGCAAATATGAATTTGTTCGGAGTTCGGTGTAACATACTTTTACCAGTTTTGTGCAATACCGTTGGAATCCGTTTGCTCTTGAACCCGAAAACAGTACCATTACTTGGGTTTCATTTGTCCTCCGTTGAAAGTCTGTTTGAAGCAAATTACACAACAACAACAACAACAACAACAACAACAACAACGAAAAACAAATTTTTTTGACTGTTATATACAATGTATGATTAGTGAAGTTATTGCAAAGCTACACCATTAGACAGACGTTTGCGGCAAAACATTTGACACAGTTTTCCTTTCGTATCTATCAAGTAGAAAGTCATATCAGTCGTCTAAAATACTACCTTGTTCCTTGAATCCTTATGGACTCAGAAGATTGAATCAGGAAGGAGGCACACGCGAACCATCCGCTACGATCCTCCTTATCACATTATGAACGAACTTCTAGAATTCAAAAGAAAATAACCATGATCCTCAAAAGGATTAAAGGGGCTGTGCCTTTTAGGTCGAGGGTACTCTATTGTAAACGAATTGTACAAGTATTTCAATCGTTTTCCACTTCGCACCAGCAATGATCACATACAACTTGCTAATGACTGACCATAATTGACTATTAAAAAGAACTCGGTTCAGAGGTAAAACAATCTTCACATTTTGAGAAGCACGTGGTCAGGATTCAGTTTACACTTCCCAAGAAGACATGTGGGAAGGGCTGCGCTAACAAAGCACCCCCACCATTTTAAGGACGTCCAGAGGGGTGGTTCGTGTCTAATTATTATTCCTGGAAGTCAGTTTTTTCTCATCAGACTAGAACTCGACGGTGCGAACAGTTTAACAGATCGAAAAGATATCGCGCGGATAGCCACTTTGCAATAGACTACTGAATATTTCACTGAGTGGTATTGCTACCCTTGAAAAATCAAATATTTCGGCAAACAACAGGGACACTGCCATTTTTCAACATATACCTGTGAGTTAGAGAACGCGGTCCAAAATAAGCTGATGTCAGTTCATTAAGAATAAACTTCAGGTATTTTCATGAAATGTAGCACATGATATACTATGCAGATGCCCTTGGATCCACTGCAACGGCATGTTCAAGTTAGGTTAAACCAAAAAGTCGAGTTAATGAACGATTTTATGCAACCGATAAAAGATAGGTTTTCTTCAACCCGTTTGACTTCATGGTTGGAACAGCGCGTTTTGGTAAAATCGCCAGCACCCGGCGGCCGGCACTGCCATAGTGGTATTCTCATTATTTGTAGTAGTAGTATTATTAGTAGGAGTATTGGCTGTAACGTTAGTAGTAGTGACAGTAGTAGTGTTAATGTTAATAATGGCACTGGTTTGGTAGTAGTAGTAGTAGTAGTAGTAGTAGTAGTAGTAGTAGTAGTAGTAGTAGTAGTAGTAGTAGTAGTAG
Organism: Fasciola hepatica; assembly: GCA_948099385.1. Lineage (NCBI taxonomy): Eukaryota > Metazoa > Platyhelminthes > Trematoda > Plagiorchiida > Fasciolidae > Fasciola > Fasciola hepatica. Next base: position 3,197,027 of record CANUEZ040000159.1, on the reverse strand, counting down.
TAGTAGTAGTAGTAGTAGTAGTAGTAGTAGTAGTAGTAGTAGTAGTAGTAGTAGTAGTAGTAGTAGTAGTAGTAGTAGTAGTAGTAGTAGTAGTAGTAGTAGTAGTAGTAGTAGTAGTAGTAGTAGTAGTAGTAGTAGAGGCAGTAGAGGCACACGAGTTTTTTGCACTTGTTGTTCTTGTTGTTGTTGTCAACGTGATTGTCCTCGTTATATCCTATAATAATTATAAGCACATAAAGAAAACGTCACCGGACAATACAATGCGAACCGTAACTGTCAAATTATCGCGGTATTTGATTATTCGCATCCACGCGATCACGGCCGAATCTAGTTTTTGCTATTTACTCATTCAGCCCAAAAACCATCTGCAAACTGTGGTACAGTCATTCTGAATTCTTTTTGATTCGGTAAATGGACAACGAATAAGATCAACGATAACTTCGCGTAAAAGTGATTGAAATGGGACTAGATTTTGGCAACGGGCAGAGCAATGACAAGTAGTGCAGTGCTCTTCATACATAAGTTTGAATGCGTCTAGAGTGTGGAAACGTGAGTTTTCGGACTTTCGAAAACTATATTGTGGGATTAACTGAAGTTGCTCAAACTCACATTGACTTTCATCGAACTGACCTAGAGGGACTGGTCAATGTCTCGATTATTTGAATTCTGGTCGTTTGGAGTACAGCAGTTTCAAGCACAAATATTCATCCTAGTGAAAGCCTAGCGCTTCAGTGTCCCACTTTTGTGAGTACGTTATTAAGATTATGAAGAAGCTCGTCAGGAATTCCTGGACTTGAATCGAGCTAATAAGGTGGAGCAAATGAAAGCCATGCGCATGGAATCACTTTTGGAAATAATGGTCTTGAACCAATCAGTATAAAGTCCTGGTGGGAAGGGAGACTCACAAGAGATTCTGGACTACCCACGAGATTCTAGATGATCGGATCCTAAAGAGAGTGAAACCGTCATCTCATAAAAAATTTACCCCTTGAATAGAAGGACAAACATTTTTGATTTGGCTGACAGATGTATTTGAATTCTACATCTCTTCCCGATTACTACAATAATTGAACAAATTTGATTACTTGAAAAGCACAATATTTCTAGAACGAAGCCTTGGCTAATCAAAATCTGCCGAACAGTGGCTTGACCAGCGATGTTGGGAATCGAACCAGAGACGGCAATTTTAAAAATCCACGATGATGGCTGTTTGACCAAAGCCAGTCTACGAGCAAAAAAAAGCATTCAATTTGGATGCCTCGGTGTGCCTGAGCAGTTATCGCCCTGTGCAACTTTCTGATTTATGCTGCACATTTCGAGGTAGCTGGAGCTAAGGACGAAGTAGTTTTTTCGCTCCCACGGAAGCGCACCCGCTAAGCCCAGAGTCACAGAAACCATAAAATCTATCCTTTTTGTACAGGGAGACTAAGTCAGTTTGTAGAACTATGAATAATCCATCGGCATGCTCATCAGGATCAAACCTTAGGAAAATGTCCTGCAGGTGTTGTCGAGATCCATTTGATATGGTGGTTTTTAAATTAATCTATCCTCCACTCGCAGCTTTGAAACCGTGGTGCAGGATTCCTTATTGACTGCATGAAATTCCAACCTTCTTCTAACATCAGAAAAGAAGTTATTAATCACATCTGAACCAAGACTATTTCGAGGAAATCGTAATCACTAAGCCTTTCCAAAGTCTCTGATTTCGCGACCTTAAAAAGCTTGTACGTCCATGTTTTAGCACTTACGATTCTAAATGGGATATGTCTGACTAACTACATACATTCAAAGGTTTGGCTCGGTGAATTCTGTGTTGTTCAGATAATCGGGGACAGCCCTTCCCATAATGGTTTTCCATTATTTAGCACAGCCTATGTCCACCAGGTTGATGAGCTTTGGGACATCGAAGTCACTGGAATAAATTCCTTTGGGAATTTTGTATCACGAGACAGTTTTTGTGAGCCCTTATATCCTCACCACAGACCGTACGAAGTAAATCGACAGCCAAAACAAATAGCTGTTCAATTCAAACTCCGTCACGATCACAACACGTGACCAACCGAATTAGATGCATAATGCCTGCTTCGCGTAGGCCGAAAGGTACGACAGCTTGCTTTTCTCCGCTCTCCATTGCAATTTTGCATAGCATTTCATTTGGATTTCTCTTTGGATGCAGCCAATTCTCTTCAGGCAATAATTTTTTACGAGAGCGCACAAAACATGACTATTTAGTTCAGGTGCATTTGTTTCTTCCCATCATTTCCTGTTGTTATACAGTGAATAGTGCGAAGAAAGTTCGTCGTTATTCACATAAAGGTTCCAAGTAATGTCTACCACAAAAGCACGTGCCTGATGGTCTGATGCGACCTTGTGTATTTCCTAAAGCAGTGGAAGTTTATGGTCTCTGGTAAACCTTTCTTCAACATCACAAAAAATGGATATTTGACGGATCATGCTAGTAGTAAACAGGCTGTAGGCAGCCATATTGTCTGTAGGATCCTGTTGATGCAGTCGCTGAGCTTCGGCTTGTGGAGTTTTCTGCATTTTTGTATTTTGCAGATCGAACATAAGCAACTCCCAAGGAAGACACTGATCCTTGCACACTACAGTTCATACGACCTTTATGTCTAGGTCATAATGTAGGTTCAATTCGCAGTGGGAGGCTCGTTGGATGTGCACTGCTGGGGATTCCTAACAGTTGTACAATGCTTCCTTGGTTGTCATGGATGCAACGAGTGTTGATACTACGGGATAAATCTGTGGTTATTCAAAAGGCACTTCACGCGACACGGCACGGTACAGCTTTGCCGCCACATGCGCTCGAGAGCCCCATTCAATGAAAATCACGATGAACAGGTGCAACAAACGATCGCTGTGATTGGATAGCCGGTGAACTACCAGTTATTTTCTTTCATGTAACATTTATACGAATCGGTTACGTAGTAATATTAACGTACAACTGCGCAGCCTTGGCCTTCCCGTGACTTCCACGGGTGTTGTTCCGAATTGAGACAATTTCAACACGTTCTCTCAGTTCAAGAATTGCGAATGGTACCGAATAGTGTTACTGAATTTAGTATTTTTCAAATGTGTTCCCTTTATGTCCTCTTCCGGCTTTTGGGCCGATTGTTGGGGCACACTTTGGATCAAACAGTCGCTTCAGACGAGACCAGTAATAATTCATGTGTAACGGAAATAATCTTTGGTGAAGTTCACCCTCATAAACTTAAAAAGTAGTAATAAGCAACATTTTACTCATTCTGGTCTCCCAAACTTCAGGCAAGTTTAGCATGGTACCAGGGGTCGCACAATGTTAAATGTCCACTGAATGCCGCAAAACCGAATTTACCAACATCAAGTTCTATTGAGTGTCACATTTCATCCCTGAGCTGTGGTATACTACGAAAAACTGAGGAAATACAAATTCAATGTGAAAAAATAATTCATTCGTCGAATTTCGACAAAACTTGTTGATTTACTATCAGTACATGGGCTACTGGATTAAAACTTTCGAAATTCATAACAGTTTCAAGACTGGCCACCACGTGTTTCTAACTTTACATTCACTCATTGGAGCCGGAATACATGTGGGTGATCAATGAGCTGTTCCACTTAACCAGACATCTGAGTGTTTACTGAAATGGTGAAAGGGTACAGCCGCAATGTTCAACCAACATGCGATTTAGTAGGACCTTGTGACGTTAGACCGCCGGTACACTTCAAGTAATTGTGAAGATAAGGGTGGGATTTGTTCGGTCAGTTTCGTTTTTGAGATCTGATTCACCGACAAAAGGAGTCTGCTCCTACTTGATTGACTGCATCACTGGGTTAAATATAACACTAGAACAGAGTTATGAACAGTTCTGGTCGTAGAATCAATGAGGTCCCACTTTGGCTACATCTTAGTTTCTCAGAGTCAGAACCAGATTTGTACTGACGCAAATCATTCAGTGGAATAAACGGGGTGCGATTACTGACAGTCCGCTGACTGTTTTATTAGGCTTTATTGAGGCTTCCAAAGGGATGATACACGAAGTCACACTGAAATCAAAATATGGAGTCAAGATTGAACACGCAAAAGGAGTGAGCAAGAATTCACATAAAGTAAAATCTGAAGAATCATTCATCGATGACCAGCTGACGACATTCCCGTTCAACCGAGAATGCTTGTGAGTATCGGCAATTATATTGTTTCTTCATCTTTCTCTCAGCTCTACATTCGCATTTTTCAATCCCTAATGTGTCTCACTAAGGAGCAAGACAGCTTTCAGCGGCGGGTCACGCTTCTGCCACTTGCTTAACGAAGTGACTTTATGATGAAACTTGGTCATTTTCCCTTCAAACTGTAACGAGGATCACTAAACGGGCTAGGACACCAGTATTTCGAAGCCCAAACAAAGCAAGTCCATGAAACACATACAGTCGTTTATATGCTTCTGGATGCCCCCGACATATTCTTCGCATGTTCTTTTGTCTGTGGCTCTCGATCAGTTGGCCCGATCGGTTTGATATCCGTGTTCCCTCATCCCCCGCTACAACGCTACTGAATGTCCGCGAAACTACCTACTATTCAGAAGGTCGCGCTCCGACACAAGTACACTTCATATTACTCCAAAGACGTGCAGACGTGTATATTTGTATCCCATTTAAACTAATTCACCAAATATTGCGTCAAAATCTACCGCAAAACCCAATGCGATATCACGTCATCAAGTGATGGGCAGAAATGAGACAGCCCATATATTGATGACACCCCCAAAATCAAAGCATCCTTCCAAGTTTTTCAACTTTAAATGTAATTTTCACAATCATACAGACCAGAAGCTAATCAAATAAATGAGTAACTACAATTTAAATTTGTACGCAAAGTTGATTCCACTCTTTTGTGTTACTGCATTTTCATTGAAATATCGCGTCATTTCTCTCCGGGCAAACAAATCATCCTTCTATTAGGACGGGGAACTTCATATTATTGCCCGATGAGTCGCGGTGGTGTGTTTGGAAAGGCCGAGCTAGAAATGCTTTCTTCCGGAAATTTCTCGAAAAATATCCTATTGCAGTACTACCCACACTACTGTTATTAGTAGCTAGTTCCACTACAATTCCAGGTATACCATTTGTTCATTTTGCTTAACAACTGGCTCAGCTGGCAAGAACTCAAAAATTCTACAATCCAGTCGCACTATATGAAAATCACTAAAGTCAAGATTGACGCTTTGGATAGTAGTGAAAACGGCGTTGTCCGAAAAAACTATGCATAACTCTCGCAAATTTTCAATAGGAAATGAACATAAAAGCACTCCAAATATCTCATCTCCTTGGTGATAATCAGAGTATCTCATGAACACCAAGATTTTGCTTGAACAGAAAGTTTTTTAATTTTCATAATTTGTGACAAATAAATCGACAGGCAATATTAGAAAACATAAAGTGTGCATGCGGGTGTGTGTGTGTGTGTTTATATATATATACAAAAATGTGTACTCTGGAAAAATCTTTCGCTTCAGTTTTTTCTTACCTCGACACTTCAAATCGTACTGGTGCATATTGTGTACTTTTGTTCGTGAAGATTTCACTCAAGAACCCAGCAGCTCACGTCAATGATTAAGGTATTGGTCAGCTGTTTGCTCGTCATGACTATGGTAGAGTTATTCATAATCGCTTTATATGTGTGCACGACTGAGTGCTATTATCGACCTCCGTAATTTATAACCGCAAACTTCTGCTGTGCTGAATTCAAAGCTCGTAAATAATGACGGAAGCATAATCCATTTACGAGTCTGAATTCCTGCCAGAAACAGTGGGCAATTGTTCCCGGATCAGGCCTGAATCGCACAGCATCCGTTGGGAAAGTTTGCTCTCGTTTGATCAGCAAACGTACTCTTCTGCCAAAATCAGTATCCCGAGTTAACGTGACTTTGTTTGTGAATAGTGAAAGATTAAATTTTCAGAATATGATTCGCCTTGCTGTGCTTCCACGGTCTTGATAGGTCAGATGAGCTTTGGAATAGCACAATGAATCATACTATACAGGATGTAATTGTCTTATTTCAAAACCCATTTGCCATTCTTGCAATGCCCAGAGTTCATATCGGCAGTTAAATTTTGACTGGTCACATTCACCTGTTCACAAACAATCGCGGAAACGTGTTCTTATCTTAAGTCATATAAGTCGGTCACTAATGACAATTGGCAATCCACTGATCAAAACCTGCAGAGTTTCGATTTGTGTCATTGGTGCGGCCAGGCCCAGTTCATAATCTTCCCACGGGGTGAGCTATCTTACCGGAAGGACTGTCCTCCAAATTATCCACTTCAGTCTCTCATGGTACAAATAAATAAACAATCTTACTCCTTTGTATTTATATTACCTCAAAGCACAGTATTTATGGAAGAGGACCGCGATTGAACGAGAGCCTCCGAGCGGGGAAGTGATCATCAATGGCGGGGGTCGAACCCGGTACGCAAAGACCTGAATTCCACGACTCTGACCGTTTGACCACCACGGGTGGCAACCTTTTCTTTATCACCGTCATTAAGTTCCTTGTAGTATTTCTTACAAGTTATTACTAACAGATTCTTATTTATATTCAAGAACAAATACGGGTTTAGAATTGTTTTTTCCTTCGATTTCAGATGTGGATAGTAGTGAGCCTGTGGATTTCTTAGTTCAAGAACCCCGTGTAGCAAATAATTACTGTCTGAACAATCGGATTCTGATGAACACCTCTGACCAAGAAAAAGGGAAAATTCAAAAAGATATTGTTTCATCTGAATACACAATAGAACAGTGCATGCCAGATAAGCTTAGCCGGCAATTATGACGATCGACTTAATGGATCTTTCAAAACTCTGGAGGAAGTCAAATGTATTCCATCTCGTTCCTATAAGAAATCAAACACGAAAGTAGTTCATTCATAAGTACCTTTTCAGTTACGTCTATGCTTTTTAGTAAATTCTTGCGCAAGATTGTAGCGGAGGGAGTATGACCCATCGCCCCGAAGGCCCATTGCATTATCAGGAAAAACAGACAACCTGCACCTGAGGCTACAACATAGAAGTAACTAAGCTTCCAACCGGTCAGCTGTCGTACTGAGCCCGGCGATTACGGGGAACTGTACACCGCCAAAGTTGCTGACCGGGACAGGGGTCGAACTTTTGACCTCGGGCCATAGGCAAGCACCCAAAATCACTCAGCGGTTGGGAAGCTGGACATATTTAAATTTGGACACATAACTGGCATTTCCCACCCAAAACAGTGAATCGTGAATTTTGGCCTGATCCAGTAAGAGGTGAAGAGAAAACGTCTGAGGATAAAAAAACAATTTTTGCACCGGGAGATCAGTCTCGAACTGAAGATGATCTGAACTCACATACCTGCATGTATGTATGTATACTTGCCGATTCATATGAATATATATATATATATATATATATATATATATATATATATATATATATATATATATATATATATATATATATATATATATATATATATATATATATATATATATATATATATATATATATATATATATATATATATATATAGAAAACACGAACAGCGAACAAGCTCGTTTTCGGTAACAACGAGACAAGCGTTAGTGACCGTGAAGAAGAAAGATTTATACATCCATCTCCCTTTCAAAGGAGATGACAAAAGCGAGTTACTAATAAGACGCTTGGAAAAGGCAATCGCTCGCACCTTTCCCGCTGCTACACTGCGTGCCCACTTCACCAGTCGACCAGTGATCTCGACGAACCTAAAAAACAAGTTACCTGTCCTCACCTCATCCATGCTAACCTATTCGTTTGTTTGCTCATGTTCGGCAAGCTATATAGGTAGAACGACACGGCAACTATCACAAAGGATCAAAGAGCACAAACCAACTGGGCTGTCGACGGGAAACAGAAAATCCATCACCAGCGCGATTGTGGCGCACCTCGCAGACACTGGACATCACGTAAACGACGACGCGTTCAAAATAGTCTACAGAATTCCTACGAATGCGCCGAAAGCCGCTCAAAAACAACATCTAGCAACGGCAGAGGCTGTGGCGATCAGATTATTCAATCCATCGCTTTGTTCTCAGAAACGTTTCGTTAAAGCACTCAAACTACCCTGGCAGCGATCCGAGACCGACCCTGGAGCTCAGTGTGACCCATACGTTGACCCTTTGGTTCTAACCGGAAATGGATAATCCCCGAAACCCTTGTTCATTGTTTCACGGGCCCCTTTCCCAACCCTGAAACAACAACATTTCCCCTCCTCTCCTTCCTAACTACGCAACATCAACTTTGATGACCATCCAACCAAACTTTAGCACACAGACCTTGTTCATAATTTATGCATTTCTAACCTATAAATGTAACTGTATTAGCCATGAGGATGATGTTACCGAAAACGAGCTTGTTCGCTATTCGTGTTTTCTATATATAATGAAATGGGATTATTCAGTGATATATATATATATATATATATATATATATATATATATATATATATAAAGTGCTGGGTAAATGAGAGCACATGTACAGTCACAGACAGCAGGGGTGAGTAAGTGTGCAATAAATCTGGTATGTTGACAGCAAGTTTCAACTTAATGAACCTCGTTCGTTGAGTGAACGACAGTTCGTGGGTGACAGAAACCTAAAGACACTGGAGCTGCATCCATCCAAAGCCCCTGGGAATTCCTTACTTGCCCCACACATCCTAATAAGTCTCAATCTTTCATTCTACATCAGTTGACGTGATCGTGTAGTACACAGTATACCGGATAAACGATGAGATGCCTGTCTAAGAAGAAATCAGAAAGCTTCCCGGCTTCTTTGCAAAAAGGAACAGTTCGGACTATTATTAGCACAATCCTACAACATCTGATGAATAATGAATATCAGATCGATACAGTGACAGTTTTCAAACCCGTCCTGATAGCTCTCTGAGTGCACGCAAAAGGATTACGCAGGCTGTTACTGACGACTTCAAAAGCCATAGCAATTCGATCATTGGAGCCGGAATTGTGTAAGCAACGTAACCTTGTGCAACAGTTGTTGTTGTTGTCTTGGCCGTAACAAGTGATTAAACTACGGTGCCCGTGCACAAAGTCTCCCCAGCCCGTCTTTTACACCTTCGTTTCTTACTCCTGTCTTTTCGTGCTATGTGGTTACACATTTCACACTTACTGTCATTCGCATAACGGACAAGGTTCATTAAGTTGAAACTTATTGTCAAGTTAGCAGACTTATTGCACACTTATTCACTCCTGCTATCTGTGACTGTACGTGTACTCTCATTTACCCAGTATTATATACGTATAAGTAACTGCCTGAAGTGATGTTTCGAAAAGAAGCTTCTTTGCGCGACAAGCTTTTTCATGGATCGAAGGATATATTCTATGTTCTACGAATTGATAAAATCAAAAAAAAACTTTCAACAGCAATCACAAGCATCGTAAAAATGGTTCATCTCATCCGGTTGTCATTGTGAGTCGGCAAAGTAGACACCGGCTGTCGCAGAATCTACTCTGGGAAATGAGTAAAATGGTACCAAATCAAAATCGAGGTGGATTTTGAAAAGGATGTCTGGAAATTGTATCGGTGAATAGAAGAGTGCCGGAATTTCCTCGTGTATCACGTCTATGGCGAAATTTGCGCAGCGGAAAAACTGAGCCATTATTATTTCAAAAGAACCAGTCTACATTTGTCTGTGCCTTCTGGTGGGGACATTTGAGATAAACTTTTTCATTATTATTTGCTTAGAAAAGCAAATTTACTAGGCAAAAGTTGTGAATTTTGTTCATCTCCCTCTCCCCCACCCCACACTGCCGAGTTACAGTGATGGGCGACAGTGAACTCACAAAGGTATTCTGTGGACGAAAAAATGAGAGTCATAAAATCGAAAATTAATTTTGAAGAAATATGAAATATTTTTAGTGGAATTGTGAGTATATCTCGGTAACTGGTTTCCATCCAGTTTATCAGTAAGGCAATTTGTTGGTGAAAAGAGATTGTATATAGGTCTTTATATTATATGATACTACTGATTTTGAACATTATGGTCGAGACGTGAGCAAACGGTATCCTCAGTTGTGCACGTTTGACGTGAGTCCCGGTGAGCCTCGTCTGATTCTCGCTAAGGGGGACAATTTCTGCTAAACGCTCATCGTACTCGTTCCAGATTTACTAGTTGAATTTTCCATTTCGAACCAATTTTCCTGATCAACAGAATACAAATAACAGTCTAAAATAAATCCCAAATGATCGTCAAAAGTCCTCACGACGTTAGATACACACAAGAGACATCTATGCAGACTCTGACTGGCCTATGGGTGGTGGTGATTTGGATGATAACCCACAAAAGAACATACGACAATAAGAGTAAGCGGACCGATTTTCGGAATCACTACAGCAATCCACTGGAACCAAGTCCTGACATAAATTACTGGAGCCTCTCCAATGGCGGAATTCAAATATCGTTTTAATCAGTCTCGTGACTGAATGCTTCTAACACCTCTTATTCACTTCTGGACACAAATTTTCGTAGTAGAGGCTGATCGTCATCAATTCTAAGAGGAAAAAGCAATCTGTACATGATATGAATGGAGTAGATCTTGCCTATCTCAGGGTCCACAGCCGAATCCCCGGAAACGAACACCGGGTTGTCTATCGTCACAGCACATGAACTCCTAAATTTTCATCAATTCAAGAAACCGGAGAGTTATGCCAAATTGCTTGCCTTTTTTTGTCAAGTGAAACGAAATCGAACTTGTAATGAATCAATTCTAAATGATTCTTTCTTCTCCATATCCCGCTCCCGTGCACACTGCTTTATTTGCAGGGGATGAGTGAAATCAAACAAATGGAATGGTTACAAATTGGAAACAAATACGACACAGCGATGACAGTTCTCTGCAATATGAAACATGGATATGGTGGTTTGCTAGGCGCGGCAACAGTACTGACCGGAATATGTGGTTCTGTCTCACACGGTGTCAAGCTGGTGGATATTTCCGACAAGTCGTCATCTTATTCTACAATCCTATCTATTCATTGTAACCCATCAGCAATCGACACGTACTTCCCAAGCCAGATAGTACTGAACCTCACTACCCGAACAGCTCGCACTTCTAGGTTCGTATCTCGCTAAAACCGCCACATTCGGCTCAGGGGCGGCCTACAACCTAAGACTTCGTTCAACTGTTCAACTGTTTTAGCATGTCTAATTAAAACCCACTTTCATTATGTTCTGCTTTGGATTCAAAGTGAAATGTAGCAAAACAAACGATCGGAAAGCGGTCACCCTAATTAGAGCAAAAGATGCCGCGACAGCATAAGAATAAATGCTTATTGATTTCTTCCAAATTTAAACCGAAGATTATTGAATCTTACGAAATTACTCCTCCGACTTGCTTAACCAAGGAACATAAAATTAAAAGCTGGATAACTAATTGCAGTGGTGAAAACGGCTGTTCACAATCTGCTTGCAAAACAACCGATTCCTTTAATGAGGGGTACTAAGCCTTATATTAGAGGCCGGGCAATGCGCAATGTCTGTTGATAAACAATCAGGAGCAACAAAACAACCGGGTAGTTTTCGCAACAAAATTTAATTTTCCTCCCAAAGAATGAATCACCAAGGAAGAAGGAATGAAAGAACGAACAAACAAACGAACATATAAACAAACACTTGAGTCTCTTGGCCAAATCAGCCCCAGGCGCCAAGCATTTCATAGGAAGTCAGTCCGAATTTCAGCCACTCGAACCCGTATTCTATGCAGTGGATAAGTTAACCAGTACAGAATCGTCTGAATTTGCAACTATTGTTGTTTTAGTTGCTGTTTTTGTTGTTGTTGTTGTTGTTGTTGTCGTCGTCGTCGTCATCGTCGTCGTCGTCATCGTCGTCGTTGCTGCTGCTGCTGCTGCTACTGTGGCTATTTGACCACCCGTCCCTTTCCAACTACAGTGACCAAAGAAAACCTATTTTACCTTCTCGAGAGCACTGGATTCTGGGTAAATAAGTGCCGTCTGTGACAGTGCCTACGGTATTCCGCGTGGCAAGTCGTCCTTTTTTGGTACCGTAAGTGACCTGTTTACCCTTTTGCTGATGAATCACCATTTCTGTTGCCAGCTCAACTGACAGTCTGTACCAAGTGAAATCGAGCGTTTCTAGGCGGACACGGCGCTCCACTTTCGACGAAAAATATCGCAGCAATATCTGTTTTGTTCGATGGGAAATATATCTACCGATGTCAGCCAGTTAGATCCGGATTAGTTGAAAACAAATGGCGCTATTTCGAACCATGAAGATATTGTTGATGGTTCAGTCCTTTTTCTCAAGCCTCTGATCGTTGAATTAGATGTTTATTTAGCAGGTTTCTATCACCAGACGAGTCAACTGGAACACATGTCGTGTATAACCAGCACGTGTGCATGCATAAATACAGAAGTGGCAGTCCGAGTGTAATGATTATTTAGGCTGCTCTAAGCTTACATCATACAGTTTGGAAGGCGGCCAACACAACCAGTGTGTGGAACTTCCTAGCACGCACACACACACACACACACACACACACACACACACACACACACACAGAGAGAGAGAGAGAGAGAGAGAGAGAGAGAGAGAGAGAGTTTAAAGAGTGTATTGGAAAAGATCAGGGGAAATACACAAACCGTCATGGATAATCAATAAAACTGTGGTTTCTAGAATTTACTGATCTGGATATGAAGTGTGACCACGTCTGAGAAGATGTTCCGCGTCTCAGTAGCACTGACACCAGCTAACCTTATAAAGATACACGTTTTCATTTGTGAAAGCCAGAATTCCTGTTAGGAATCATCGGCACCGTTTGTCCGTCGAGTTCCAAATGGAAGTGAAACTTAAAACTGACCGAGAAGCAAGACTGCAAATCCCAGACAGTAATCGTAAAATGTATCCTATCTGACTCTGAAAAGATTTGATTCACATCACGTGAAAAAGTCCATCGGTCATTGATTTTAACCACAGACAAATTGTCACTTGCGCAATGATCGACTCCCGTGATCGGTGTATTTTCCGTTGGGTTCTTAGGTGGAAAATGATGATATGGGCGAGGTACCGACCATAAAGGAAGAAGCCCCAATGAAAGCGACGTCGAGACGGTGCAAACCTATGGGAGTCAAATGAGGCAGCTTAGTGGTAACATGTGTGGATCGGAATCATAAACCAAGGGTTCGAAGCCGTGTTAGAACTATGTGAGAGCTCCTTTCCGATGGTTCCTGAAAAGCCTAATGGAATACCAGGGCTCAGTGTTTGCTCAGATGATATTCAGTGGTGAGTTGGGCCTCGATGCTTAATAACTTTTTGGTGTTCAATCTGCGAAGCATTGTATGTGTTGGTGGTAAGTTGACTCGTGAGCACTGGGAGAAAATTTCCTCAGGCAGTCAGCACAGTTTGACAGTAACCATCACAACAAGTCATTCTGTGTTGAAAACGTGCAATGTTCCTAATACTCTGTTGCTTTCTTAGAGAAGCTGCAAGTTTTAATCGATTAGGTTTATTACGTTCAGCCAAAAGAGACCTCGTCTGATTCATGAAAATGGTTGTTGTCAGAAAAGACACACGGGTGCACTTCTTTTTTGTCAATTCCCCCAACTCGCTATTACAAAAACACATACATCCTAATATTATTTATTTTTGAGCGTCACTCAGTTTGAAATCATCTTTTTCATCAAGCACTCCGTAGTTCTGAGGAATTCTACGGTCACACTACTTGTAGGTAACCCAATTTCCGTTATCTTCCAGAGTGTATTCGTGCTCCTTGTAAAAGTTATCACGTGCTTTGATCCACGTATTACTTGCGGTTAGGTGAGTAGTTTACGAATGTGTGCACGTCATTAGTCTCCGATATTTGCGAAGAGTCGTGGCTAGGTAGGGAGTCGTCTTACAGTCCGTTGAAATCTGTGGATTGTCAACTGACTGGGTGAGCTAGGCCGGTCGAGTGTGGACAGACTTTGAACTGCTTAACTTATCCACGTGTAGCTGATTTTTGCGATATAAATTCCCACGGCTTATGGAAACAAGTTACCACGAAGATTCTGTTTATATACCGATTTTGCTCACTCAAGTTTTTCCCATGGCAAGATGAAGTGTCATGTATCAAGACACAACATCCAACGATTATTCTCATTCAACTTTTCATATTCATTGGTATGTTAGGAAAATTTTATCAATATCGTGCTCACTATTCAAGTTGATCAAACCAAAAACTGTGACTATCAGATTATTTATCGAACTGTGTTACATCTCTTTCCCATACTTTGTAACCTTATAAACATAGCATCACCCTGTCACCACCGGATGAATATTCCAATAGTTCTACAGGAATCGTTCCTTTTGATGATAATAGCTTAACATTTTGTAATCGATAGAATACCCATAGGCAGCATAACTTGTGCCGTAATTACCGCAGATGCTGACCAAGAGCAGCTATTCACCAAATATCAAATCTGAGTTTTGGGAAGCATACCCTATCAACTTCTATCAAATTTCGTAGCAAAAAGGTCCTTAAATTCGTCGGGGTGGTTGCGCGTCTGATTTTTTAGGCATTAACTGGTTCCCCGCCCAAAACCCGGCGAATAGGACTTCGGATTCTGGGCTTTTTCAGTGTCCCTTGTTAGCCATAGATGGGCAGCCTTCCCATGCGCGCATGCATGAAAGTGTTGAATAAGCAATGTCCATCAGCCCTTATGCGTTACAAAACTAGCCCTGAGCTACCCAGTGAACGCTGAAGGGATGTCAGTACCAAAAATGAACAGCACAGACTAGTTTCTGGGTCTGAAATAGCTGTTCTATCATCGTTATCTAGTTTCTTCACAAAGCCCAACTGGCCACATCTCAAGTAATTGGACGCAGTGTTCATCCTAATTCATTTTGTCATTCGTCTGTCTTACTCGACTGAATGACTTTTATTTTGCCTGAAGCATCTGGTACAATCAATTATACGAGAAGCTGGTAAAGCAACAGGTAACTTGATATGCGTTGCTTTTCTGCGGAAATTTTCTGGTCCAATCCGAACCATTCTATTTAAACGCAGCCATAAAACGATGATTGTGCGACGGTTCCGAAACCGCTATTTCCGTAATCTCATTGGTCGGTGTTGGGGATTCGTGGTTTTCTCATCCATCCTCAGGTAGGAGGCAAGTGAACGCCTTTGGCACCGTAGAACAACCAAGAACTGTTCGCGGAACTGAGTCCAGAGAAGGAAGAAATATGAAAGTTAAGTAGAACATTCGTGAGAAACTGTGTAACTCCAACTGCTAAATGTTCGATCTGGTTGTAAAACGTTTGTCACTGCCCATTCGTTTCATGTTCTTTCTTGAGTATGTGCGTTTGTTGCTGCGATTACAGTGTCACGAAAGATAAATACTATGTCTCGTATACGTCTACCGGTACAGACATATCAGCAAACATGAATCATATAAAGGGAATTAATGGAGCACAATTTACCGGTGTTTGAACTCAAATAAGCTGCCCTTTGTCTATTTGTCTAAATAGGCCTTGGAAATTCCAATCTATGTGCCTTGACGTGAGCTCAAGTAACAACCGGTAGTTCACTTATTGACTAGTCATGCGTCCGAAAACAGATAAACTACCGTCTAGATGTGTTCAGACGTTGTCTGACGTGTAAAATGGAACACTCGAGGCGAGATTTTCCTAAACAAGCAATAAGATAAAATACCATGAGTGTCATAAATAGTAACACCTAAACCACCGTCCATGTACGTCGGCTTCACATGACTAACGACTGGAATTTTCGAGCAAGGACAGAACTGTGTTTCCTATCCGTTGTTCAAGGTCCATCAATCTGTCCATCTATCTCACTGGCTGACTGTATGTCTATCTCTCTTATTCTCGCATCTCTCTGTGAGCTCTGGAGTCATGAATCTAAGTTAATATTTATTTCAAACCGAAGGTCCACCGGTTCTCTGTCTATTTACTACCTGCCCTTACGTTGTGAGAGTGCTTAGATTTCTATGATACTTCCATCGCTATCTTCTAGCCCACACAGGAATTATCTTGAATGGCTCACTCAATCCGAACTACGGTAAATTATGATCAAATCGGATGTGGTCAAAAGTTCATTACCATGGAATTAGGACTTGGCTACTCGCCACTGCCAGTCGTCTGCAACTAGGCAGCTTTTGGTTGGTTGCGGCAACTCTTCCATAATTTTTTTTTAATTTTGCAGATAACTTATATTATTCTCTACATACGGATTAAAAAACTTATTGAGAGCGCTCCAACCTGGAACTACACAAACCGAAATGGCGACAAGGCAAAGACTGCTGAACTGTACGATAATTTTACTGCCTAACTGATTTGTGCAAATATGTTGCATCGAGGAGATTAATTGGTAGGTCAAATGTTAACCAGTCACAGCAAATCTTTGTTATACTTGTTCCCCATCATCCTAATTGGTTGGACTCCTTAGCGTTTGTGACCCCGAAGCTGTACAGTGTCTGTTGAATCACTGCACAACTTGTATGGTCGAAGTGATCCAAATATTGTAGGCCGTCCACTGCCATTGAAATGAGAACCACTTATGGATTGAACTCAAGACTCACCACAGTGTACGCCCTACTACGGGAGTCTTCGCGGATGCATAGCTTGCGATCCGCTTGCAAATTGGATTAAAAAACCCGTGTGTCCAGTGTGTAACGAAGTGCCGTGCTCGGGGATGGATAATACCAATACGTGGATTTGAATCCAAGTCCATTTGATTACTGTCAATGTCTTTACCACGGCAAAAACTTTGACAGTACTTTCACGCGGTTTACTTGATAAGATGTGTTCATGAACAGATATGACGAATGGCTAACTGTATTCCAAGCTGATTGTCTGAACACTAACCTATCGACAGTCGAGATTGAAAAGTATGTGTATCATGTTTCATAGGTCCCCCTAATTCAGTCTGAGTTGCACTCAAATTCGTTTTTGAAAACTTCTCCCTCGCATATTAACCAGTTTTAAAATTAAAGTTCTCATAAGGTAGGTCTTATCTAGGACTTTAGCGTGAAGGACCGCTATCGATTTGCGCTTGTAATCTGTATACCCCCATCCATTCTTTGCTCAAAGTGTAGCTGACGGAACTATTGGAAACGAAATAATTTATCGGGAGGTGACTCACATTTTCTTTCTAAGGATTAACCAGACTTTAAAATGCTTATCTTTGGATGCCACAAGATATCCGTATACCTGTCTGTTATTTATTGACGCCCCATAATCCATCACCGCCGTCGCTGTTTACCACAAAATATGGCAAGATATCCAGATAAATAAAGTAGGATGTCTTTTCAGACCATTTTAGAAAGTTGCATAATGCCCAAGGAATGGATGTGAACATTATTTTAGCCTTAAGAGCTTGCGAAAGTTAACTTATCAAGTAACTGGTCGGTGCCGAACACAAGCACATTCAGCTGATCATTTGCCACACATAAACCGCAGTTAGATACATGCTATGCAATGGTTCCAAGAGATATGACTATTGTGCAGTGTGGTTTGTTGTATCTTTGGTTCTCCCATCAGCACCAAGAATATGGAACGAATTAACAGGGCGCGAATCACGTACCACCAGGTGGTCATTTTTGGTCAACGATGCAGCCTTTATCATCAAGGTAATTCCATGAGCTCTTTCCAGCCTCTGCCAATCGTATATTGACTTTAATCACTATTGACTAGACTGAGCATTCAGTGTCTATTTTGAACTGACAAAATCAGATGCGTACAAATGTGAATTTCCTGTTATCCCGGTCTGGAGGGAATGGTTAGAGTCAGAAGATGGACCGGACATTTTTACCGCCCCCCCCCCCTCCTCTTTTCGCACAACCATCCACTCATTTGTAGTGCTCTCTGTGACTTCGGCTCAAGTCATCTATTACACCCGACATTGGGTAACAAACCAAGGAAATGGAGAATATGTTGACTGACTAGACAACAACTGCCTCTTGTCTGAAACCTACAGCCCCATCATAGTTGGAGTTTCGCGCTATTCTTATCTCACAGGAAAGGCCACATATTTGCCGTCATGATCCCAGTGGAATGGTTATCGTTAGTTTTCGATTTTTCCTGATGCATGCCTGGTGTTTTGATCATCCACTTTTGAAAACTGGTGTTTTTTTATGGCAACATTTTCTGCAAACAGTTCACATCCCAAAGCAATCCCAAAGGATAGGACAAATTTGAGACAACAGATTGTATTCTGATTCCAGCCTCCCTTGATCTCAGGCTTTGTAACTAGGTTATCCAGAATGGTTTTATAATTGACATGCATGTAAGGTGGATTATCTGTAATGTCCCACTTTTCTGTGTGGATTATGGCAGCAGGTAATAGTCATCTTCTCATGGAATGTTATGCCTAGCATTAGTAAAGCTTCACTCAGCTCTGCCAAGCCTTGACATTAGTAAATGTAAATATTTCACTATTACTGACAACCGTTATCCGTGCATATCCAAAACTCCACCTCTGCAGATGCCCAAATTCAAGTTTGTGGAACAACAGATGGGGGCTCGAATTAACCCTTCACTAGGTTAGTCCCCTAACTGGCTTTGCGTCAAAACTGCAGTCACAAAAGTTAATACCTGCTCGGTTTCAAAGCCACTTTGGTGATATCGGTTCTTGTCGTTTAGCACAGCAATGATTCTGTCATTTGCAATCCGCAGCTTCATCCCTGGATGTTACCACTTTAGTGCAAACGCACTTCTCCCTCTCCCTTCAATCATGTTAAAGCCGACAATTCTCCTTCGAGGGCCAATTGGTTTATTAGACTGAAAAAACTAGCCTATACAAATCCACGTGCAAAGGAGGATTGACTGGGCAGTGTGTACGTGGGCTCAAATGAAATAGGACATAGGACATCTACCGACTCTGTCCTTTCCCAACAACGGGAAACGAAATGGACCCTTGTTTCGTGCACATCAGATTGGTTTTGCGGTCTATGGATTCCAGACCATGTCAGATTATGTTATACCTGAAAGCTCGGCCATTGTGTTTCACTGATTCACAAGTAAACTTATAGCTCGTTACAATGTCCGACTCTTTCCATTCTGAATCAAAGGGAAAACTCCGGTTTTGCTCTTTTGCTTTTCAACTATTCCAAATTCCCGCTTAAGGTTCTCGCAAGCCCCAAGGTTTCTCTGTGATCTACCCAAAAACATTCTGTTCAAGAGAGAGTGTTTTCATATAAATGGAAGTGTACTTGCGACAAAAATGGTCCTCCTGCCTTTCAGTTACTCACCTCACTAGAGTACTCTACTAATGGTATCTTACGATGTGGTATTCTTTGCGATAATCTAACTGGACTAATGATTATAACCAATATCCGTCCTAAATAAAATCAACTTTTTCCTCGTGAATGTGCCAGAAAACTTCTTCTGGCATCTTGCTTGTCACGATTTTCATATAACATGATATAAACTAATGATGTCTCACGTAATATTTATCAGCCAGTTAATTCATTTTCGAAGGATGAATCTTCCCCTTCAAATGTGTGCATAAGGCGTCCCAGTGGTCCTCGACCTTCTCGATCGATCCGTGCCAAAGCTGGATCTTGTCATACGTTTTCCTCTTAAACAATGTTACTGACCGAACAGGGCAACACAAATCTGCGAGGTAGTAGACGGAGCCACAACCCACTCAGTTACTCCACATGATTCTTCCATAAGGTAGTTAATGACCATACTACAAACCACTATCTCATCCGTATTAAGAAAGAATTGGGAAAAATGAATGTCTCAAGAAAAACTTCCTAATCACTATCAATATCATGGAATTACAGCAAATTCGACTTTTATATTTTTTTAAACTCTGATTCAGATCATTTCATTACTTGTAGAATTTATTGATTTCACGAGGAGCCTTAGTGAGCTTGGCAATGGAAAACCCAAACACGTTTTTCGCCTCCAAATGTCCACTCCTTGAACCGGAATCGAATTAGCGACCTTTCACTTATCAGAGAGGTGCTCTACCAACTGAGCAGTTTTGGTACGACTAATCGGGTGCGAATAAAGTAAGTGAATCTCCAGTGATGCGCAAACCACTAGTTCAGCTACAACCAGCAACTGTTCCAGTTTTAATCACTGGACTAGTCTCTTTGATCACTTCCCAAAGGAATGAACAGCACACGAATGAACGGGATCCGAAGGACATTTTGATATATTTGTAAAACTTCCTGATGAAACGAGGTTCCAGATTGATCTAGGTAGAGAGAAATCCGCTTACATCTCTCGCGTCCTCCTTTTTCAGGGAAACTGTTCACTGGTTACGTGTTCTATTGGTGCTAATGATGACCTTTTTCTTGTGTATGTAAGTATCATCTGCACTTAGAAAATAGTATGTCAATACTGATTGCAAAGAATGACTTAGTTCAATCCAAAGAATAGGCCTGATTCGAACCAGTGGTCACGGTCAACCAATTGTACTGTTTCAACAGACTTCGGTTGTTACCACCTTAACTTTCAACATGTGCACTTATTCTTTGCTTCTCTGTCCATCCATCTATCCATCTTTCTGCGAGTGTTCAGCTCCATATGGATACGTACCGGAACTTGCCCCAGTTCGTCAACCGACTCCTCGTCTCTTGATTTTATTCCTGTTCTGGATGGTTTATCGCATCCGCGCACACCCGAATTCCGGGATCACCTTCACTTCCTGGAGCGTTCCAATTCGCCTGCGAATCGCATTTATTCGCTGTACGCTGGTGTGTGTGTATGTGTGTGTCTGAGTTCGTTGAAATATTTCCAGATAAAAAAATGCCACGCAGGCACAAATCAGTCCGAAACGCAAAAGACGATAAAAACCACCTGTTTCACAACTTTTCCATTTGCTGATTGGACCCTGTCCTCAAGTGGTAAGTGCATTCGTTCGGGAAAAATATTGATTTTCATGAAAATACAATGATATTTTTGAAAATTTGACTCAGGCTCTATACTGATCAAATACTGGTGCCCATCTGTAAACGAACTGCGCAGGTTCTGCTCCGGTTCTGTGCCGTCACAAAGAGTGCTCAACTGTAATAAGTTGCCCCTGTAAGTGTGAGAAGCTCAGATCATCGATGCACCATTTCGGCTGATACACGTGTAACCAGCCCAAACCGTTCCATCCATCGTCGATGGCACACATTTTTCTGCCTGTTTCTAAAGCCAACAAAAAAGGAAGATAGAAAAATCTCTTGTCTCTTCTTTTCTTTGTATTTACTTCCTTTTTATAATGGAATAATGGTACAATATTTCAGGAAGCTGGTCGTGGTCAATTAGAAGCCGCCAGTTGGGGATTGACCGGCGGCTCAAACAGGATTCGAGCCTAGGACAGAGGAAACTGAAGACTACTATGGAGGCTGTTTGGCCACAGCCGGTCACTTTTCGTACACAATAGTTTTCGCTTTAAGTTAAGTCAATCACATTCTCAGAATTCACAACCTTGAAACGTAGAGAAAAATTAGGAAGCAAAGAATATGAAAGTCATTACCGGATGCAACTTACGCTCTGACACAGCATGCAATTCACCGGGTGAGTTTTCAGAACCCTAACTTGAGCAATCTCACATTTATATCGATTTGGCTTTTCCAAGATCTGCTTAAATAAAGACACTGTAAAGTGGACCTACCTGGCTATCGTCGTCTCAATGCGCGACAGGAATGCTACGAATGAGAACCACGTGAATACCAGCCAAGTGAGATTCTAAAAAATTCCCGCTGATAGTTCTGCCACCATAGGTCAAATATAACAGCTCTTTTCAATTTTAGATGCAACCTTTGCTTATAATTGTGTGTAAAACTCCTGAACGATAAACTCTGACCGCGGGCATGTCAAAACATCAGCTTTTGAGACCAAAAAATACAACAAGGTCTAGAAGGAGGCTGAACTCAACAGGGATTTTGGAGGCTTCACTTTGGCTCACCACTGAATACTGGCGAATGTGCACACAATCTCCGCAACTATCCATCGAGACGCACAGTCATAGTTCACGGTCTGTTCACCAAGTCTCTTCGATTTCATCTAGTCAATTGATGAAAGTGGTAAACATCGTTTGCTGTCCTGGGGTTCTAACTGACACCTCAGTGCGTGTGTGCCCTACCAGCCGGAAGGCTTCAAAGTTTTCGCGTATTGATCACTCTTCATGTTGACTAGTCCCATCTTTCCTTAAATTCGTTTCAGTCCCATTCGGTAAAGCTTCTTTAAACACGAGCTTGCCCGATCCAATTCTCATGATCCCTAAACGGTACCCTGTCTTTTCGGTTCCTTACCGACCAGGGTGTAATAGCACTTCTAGCTTCTCTGTGTCAAAAAGCATTCAACGCGAAAGTCATCGAAACTCTATTATTGGAACTTTTATTTTTTTTCTCCCGGTATTGGGGATGCAAAGTCACGTAGATCTGAAATTACCGTGTAACATCTGGAGTTAAAAGTGAAATCGTGATTGCATTCAGCATGCATACATATAATACGACTAATTATTCCATAAATTATTCTCTCGCAGAAAGTGAACATCAAATAATCCGTGCCAAACAGGAATCAGAACAAATGGCATTTTTGAATCTTTGGTCTCCAATATAGGGGTAATGCGATTATCCTGAAGCATTTGGAATTGGCTTAGGCTTAAGAGTGGGAGAGCTTGTTAAAATCTAGCCCGAAATGTGGTAAGCAGTGAGCGATTAGAAAACTAAACTACTTGATAGCCTCTTAGATAATATCGAATTAAGTCGTTTTACGGTATAGTGGCTAGATTGCTCCATCATGGAAAGCTTGCGTTGCTATTGGTCCTGGGAAGTCCAACAAAATCTGGTCTCTTTGGGAGCTTTCATCCATAGATGGAAGTTATCTGTGGCATTCACAGAGTTTTCTGAGTGAGTCGAAATTTGCACTGCTACGGAACACAAACCCGTCTCCACGAAAAGAAAGCTATATAATACTGGATTCAGTATGGCATACGTGAGTCACAAGACGAATTTCGCTCAGGATTCTTCCACTTAGTCATTTCTATTAGTGTAAAGGTATTTCGGAAAAATTCAACTCGCTACGTGACAGGAAACAACAGCTAGTGCAGACTAATATTCAAAACTGGACTAGCAAATCCAAGAAACATTCAGATATCCAGTGCCCACTGACACCGTCCAACATCTCAAATGTCCCTATGATTGTGTATGCCTAAGGTGTTTTGGAAATAGGAAGGTAACAGTCTGTCTCTCTTGTGTGGGAGTGGGAAGGCAAGGCTATTTGTCCAACGGAGAACTTGATTACAAGCGGTATTATTCCAAATTTGACTTGATTTACGATTAACAGACTGGATAAGTCCCGAAAAATGGAGACTTAACCAATTATCACTGGCTACTCACCTGTAAACATTTTCCTTTATAATGATTCTTGATCGAAAGTTCCCTCCAAAGCTCATCATCAGTCGTAACCATTCTAAGTCCGACGGTACAACTACAAGACTTCCACCTAGATTTAGCGTATATGTATTTGTAACAGAAGGCACGCCGCAGGAATTACCGTAATGAAAACTGCTACCAACGTCAGAATTGAGCTGGGCATTAAATAGCCTCAGTAAGCAGTGAAACCGACTTGTATGAAGTGCGCGGCTAATAGGAAAGACTGCTTTGGTTCGTTGGCGGGAAGACCCGTATATCTAAAGAATGCCTATGAAATAATTCATCGAGCCTTATCCACTCTGGTTCGCGCATCGCAAGCAGGCAAAAGTAGTTAAACCGAACTGTCGCGGCCAATTGTTCACGAGTCGATCACCAAGTGACGTAACCAGCAAAGGTAATAATACGAGCACCACGGGATAAATGCAACGACAGAACATGTTTCTTCCGTGTTCGAACAAATGACGGGGTTTTTTCCCAATTCAAGACTTAAGTCTTTTCTGATCAACCGCTGAAAAGTAATCACAGTGTTTTCGACTTGTCCGTCAGGGAATCGAGCACACACACACGCACACTGCGCACGAATAGACAATGGGGGTTTGTGAGTCAAGCCCGGAGGTGGTCTCCGTCAGCTGATACACAATCATCGGGGCGGGACAGAGGAGAATGAAAACCAGTTCGAGAATTGCAAACCATAAATTATTTCGGCCCCGTCGTTTTTCAACTCTCATTTCAATTTCTTCATGTTCTTATTTAATTGTCTGATTTAGTCTTTCATAATAAGCTAGAGCAACACATTCCATACGTGCACCTGTCCAGCTGGCAGCTTTTTGGTTCCAAAAAGGATGTGAATGAACACTACCTGTGAATCACTCGAGTCACAGGTGTCAGCTTCAGTGCTCAAGGAAGCAGTCTTACGTCTAACTCAACCAGTGTGTTGTGAGCCTTTTTAAGGTAGCAGAAACCCCGTGGTTTGCCGTCATCCTCTGGGACAAGGAACAATTGAAATAGATGGTGTTCGTAAGTACTGAGTTACTCTTGTCTCCTTAGTCCAATATCGAGATAGTGGATTACCTCACTCATTCCTTGAACATAAAAGACTCCTTCACTTAGAATAACATACAGAGTGCTTGAATGGAATGGCATGAACTGGAGATTTCAGTGCTCCACGCTTTTGCGACCGTGGTTGCCCAAGGACTGATCTCATACCCAGCTATGAATAGCTCGCAAAAATATCCGAGAAAGACCAGCAGATATAAAGCATCACAGCATTGTTCAGTGAACTAAGAGCGAAGAATCCCGGAAAACTATTGTCGTTTGGCTTTCATGAGCCAGTGAACAGTTTTATGTAGCACAATTTCTCTTCCATTGAATTATGTAAATAAGGCGATGTTTGCTTAAGTGTACCACGTCAATAAGCAGTCTCGATTAGCGCAATTTGAAGATGTTCTCAAACAAGTCTAAACTCGCACACCATTTTCAGGTTCATTCCTTTGTAGGGTTTCATCAGTGAAATGGTGTAAGCACCTGGCAGAGAAATACGTTAACTCTATACCACTCGTATCATTAGTAAGCAGTCCAGTTTGATAGTCATTTGGCTGCCTTCATAGGTAAGGTAAACATTGGTTCACGTTAGACTGCCCGATCCGAATTCTCTCTCATAATGGGAATATTTTTTTAAGATGGTAAAGCTGGTTCGATTAAAGATTTCTGAAAACCATTATGTACGTTGTTCTCGATATTTTTCTCCTTTCTTATTGACTGCTCAGATATCCTGATAGATTGTGCGTGTTAAATAAGCACGCAGATCGTTGTACAACGTTTGTATAAGAGCCTCAACGAAACACCTCCTGAACTAATCAACTTATCCCTCATTCATTTGGGCATATGAACTCATCCCATTGATTTACCTAAGCAGGAGTATACTGGATTCACTTAATATGATTCACCTTTGTAATCGACAAAACAACCAAACTCGAGGCTCTAGTTCGAGGTCGATCTGACCCCCCACCCTCAGCCCAAACTTGTTTTCCATTAACATTTTGCACCGCGCCTGCTCATTCGCTGGACCACACATCAGGCATTTATTAAGCGCGACCGCTGACTGGAGCGTGTATTGATTTTGACCCATGACCTTTGACCCACAATTTCCCAAGACATTTCGTCGACTTGACCGCTTGAACCTCAGATGATCCTGAATTTATTTGCATTTGGCATACTCTAATTCACAGAGCCGTTACAGTTGAGGTTTGTACAGTTTCTGTATCATGTTTAAAATTGTTTTATAAAAGACCGTATTGAAAACCACATCTGGATGCTTGGCCTCTTTGGATTGTGTCCCGTGTATCTCAATGACTACTAGAGGCCCGTTACAGTCACGAGACATCATCACTTCATTCATTCTTCATCATAGAAGCAGGGGGCTTCTCTCTGGTGTAAGCCTCATCACCACATCTCAGTGACGTGGAATTAGGCTTGGGCCACCAGCCACCACAGCTTCATAAATATGTCTACTAATTGCTTGAACTCTTGGTCTTTAGGCTTTTCCAGTATTTCAGCTGGCAGTGCGTTTCATAAGTTGGCCACCATCCACAATGAGCGGAACACCAAAGGTAGACTCACCGACAGTAGTTTCTTCAAAGTGAGCGGACGACCTCGCGTGCAGTCGTGATCGTTCTACACGTAGTTCCGATCCTTGAGGCATTGATAACGTGCGTTAAACAGTGATGAATTCTCCCCCGAAATTTTCGTAAGAATGTGAATTGTGCCACCATGTGAATGGTCACGGGAGAATCCAGGTAGAATGTAACTGGTGTAGCGGGCATGTTCTGCGGGTCCCACATCTCCCGCAGCAAAAGTGGGACTTTTGTTTCATCATCCTTGTTAGACGGTTCTACAGGAATTAAAGTTGGTGCCAGACTGGGGGTTAAGGATAAAAGCCGTCTTGTTTCTAAAAATCATACCTGGATCACGATCTGTTGTGGCTGGAATTGGGCCCATGTTCGCAAGTCGGGCAGTCAAAGTCTCCATCAGTCTGAATTGAGATAGCAGAGTCTTCCTAAAGTCTGGATCAATGGTCGTCATTGTTACACAAGACCCGTCGCCAGTTAATATGTTGCGACCCTCGGGAAACCTGCACTGTCAATCTCAGGTTGCGGCTCCGATCTCTCCAGCCAGCTGGTGAAGATTTTATCACCTCGAACTATCCCATAAGCCACTGCAAACAGCCTGGAAACCTGCGGACGACCTTGATAAACCAAGGAAAATCGTGGAAGCACTGTACAGGTGTTTCATCCTTATTAAGAATCATCATCAGTGCAAATCCACAGAGCCCTCACTGAAACCCAAACCCAGAGTGAAAGGATACGAGTCAAAAACCCAAACAGCAGGGTATCCAAGCGATCTGTCATCGGTTTGTTGAACATACATTACACGAAATAGCACCATTCCGTCACCGGTGTTTTCAAGGGTAGAGCTCGTCCCTCGCAAAACAATCGACTCCTCTGATGAACATCTTCTCCGTAAGGGCCTAAGTCAAACAAAGGCATTCACTTACTGAGAACATTCGGTTCACGTTAAGTACACTATTCTCATGAGCGTTAATTAAACATAATTTTTATGCGAACAAGTTTTTCTCTACATGCATAAATTGGCCGCAATCTTTAGTTCAACTTTTAAGAGGTGGTAATCTCTAGATTTAATTTCCTAGCTTCCCATCTAACCCATCCATAAACTGAATCTTTATGGTTTAACTTAGTGCTTGGTGAAAGACGGATCATTGTTTTGTCTGTGCAAACCACTTTGGACCGAGTATTCGCAGGTAATAAAATAGGGTACAGTTATCCAGATTTTATAAGCCGGGTTTTCTTCGATCATTTCGCACTTCAAACAGCAGATTTGACCACACCGAAACCGAGCATAACTCGATATTTATTAGGGGTGGGATAGGAGTTCATTCAACTAGGATCACTCGTGCGCTATATCAGTAGGCGAAATTTTTTCCTCACGGCTCAGAAATGTGACCGCCGTGGGTAAAGAATTCACTGAAATCATTGATAAATGAACAAGGATGTCGCCTGAATCCGGTAAGAAGACCAAAAGCTAAAGTCAGGTGCAGAGATCAGGTAAATGAAACGAAAGCAGCGATAAAACAACCAGAACGAATTGGGAAAGACATCCGTGGAGTATTGCTCTAGATGATCCTCTTTGGCAGTATTTGTTTCATGGAGTAGGTAGTGCGTGAAAAATGAGTCACAATGACCAGACTATGAACAGTTGACTTAGTCATGTAGGGCATGTCAGGTTTCCTCGGTGGAGTCCAACAGATCCACCCACTCGGTGGTTGAATGTATTGCAGGATATGTTCGGCCGTCATTCACTATCTTGCTCATCTGTTCACACACACACACACACACACACACACACACACACACACACACACATTCTTCATCTCCTTATCACCAATAGTCTTACTTAGGTCTTCATTTTTTCTATACTACTGGCTGCCATATTTAATTTGACTGAGGTTCCCACTGACGGAGACAGCAATGGTAACCACCACCAGATTCGGTGTACACTTATTGATTTTTCGAACCCAAATTGGCGCGAACTAAACTGAACTGAAGTGACGAACGACAGGTTCAAATCTTGGCTATCAGTCACGAGGTATTACCCTGAAACCTCGCTACCGCTGGTCAAAGTTCGTGGTATTTGGCGTTTTCTCGCCCCGTACTTTTTTGACGCATGATTAAATGAGGTCTTCTCTGGTACTTCGGAAAAAATTTCGGTTTCATAGTTGTTGTTTCGCTTCCACAATACGGCGGGCCTTTGTGCTTTTTCTATGAGCTCCGATCTGTGTTACCATAAGTTTGCATGAAATAATCTAATTATCGAGATCGTACAAATTTGTAGGAACCTTGTACTTTACTCTCAGATTTTGTGCTCTTTTGATTCAACATTGTAGAACGGTCGTATCTGTTGATTTCAAGGTGAAACAACCACAAATCTTCTTCAATAAAACAGTAAAAGCAAAATGTCAGTAGAAAAAAAACGATGAGTGAGTTTAAAATGAAACTGGTTACTGGTGTTGTCCGAGCCAAGTAAGTGTTTTAAGCACCCCTAGGGGAGAATATTCAGGTGTCACATGATCATATAACATGTTATGAATGGGAAAATACAAAAATAAAATCGCGGAAGAAAGGTCCTCAGCTGTCCAATAGTTAGATCATGCTTGTTACACAGTCTTACAAGATAGGGGACAACAGAATACCTGTAGACTTTCGTGGGAGCAAATAAATGTTTTGCTTAAGCGGGAGTATTCGAAACCCATTTGGCAAGATCATAGTGAAGTGGACGTGCGGTATCGGTTGATATTTTTTTCCAGGCAGTTTGTGGTAAACGATGAAATTTGTGTTTCCAAATAATGAGAAATGTGCACGCTCGGTATAACTCTGCATCTAGAAATGTGTTTCAGTGAACTGGAGATAAGTTTGAAGTCATTTGCAAGTAGTTCGGGGGGGAATAAACAAGATACACAAAGTCAAGGTATCAGGACACAGGCATACATAGAAAGATGGGTTAAGGAAAGTGGAGTGGAAGAATTTCCTAGACGTAACACACAGAAGGATAGCTTCTGAACCTTACCAAAAATGGTGGCCATGTGGTCCGACCTCATCAGATTTCGTGTTAGGATTACTCTATTGTACTTTAGTGACGTATCTCGAGGAATATCGTTTCCACTAACATGTACAGGTTGTGGGACAAATAGACAAGGTGGAGTACGAGCGGCGGTAGGCAAGCTGGTTGGGATCTAATGAGTTCAGTTGTGATGTCATCCTAGGCAGGAGGAGTTTCTCGAATATCTTTAGAACAAAGGATGAGCAAGCCATAGTCCTGATCTTTGAGGTGTTCCTTACTGGCACCGGTTTAATCAAAGCCATCCTTCAACAGGCAGAGAAGTTGTTCTGGTGCAAGTACTGTTTGAACAACTCAGAAAGAACTAGGGATAAGGTTGATGCACTCTCTTCTAGGCGACCTCGTGATCGGTTCTAGTCAGTACAGAAACTATTTTTCTGAGTTCTGGCGGTTTTGGTTTCTTTCTGTTCATGCGGATGATGTTTTACTTTCGGACGAAAGTGGGTCCTTGAGAATGTTATTTCATTTTCCGTCCTTAGAAGTGGGACGTAATTCTAACAGCACACGGACTGACAGAAATAGTAACCCCCTACAAGACACTGTTATTCAAGGTTTAAACCCAAGGGATGAAAAGTAGGAACACAAGACTTCTCGTTGCATTGGATGGCAAAACAGCCAAATTTAGGCGGAACGTGATTGATACGGAAATATCGACCGGAAACTTCATCGTCTATCATTTGAGGGCAACTGTCAGCCTTGTAGACGGGGCAGGCCAAGTTGCAAATTTGAACAGAATAATCTCGTTTGTGACCTTCTGGTAGATAAAAAAACACCATTCACGTACAAGCTTGCACACAAGCACTCAATCATGACTTCTGGTGCCGCCAGGTCCGCATAACTTCCAGGTCACGCATAGAACATCGAGAATCGGTGTAAGAGGTGGTTGCCTATTGTGTCAAGCAAAGTCAGGACGTCAGCTTACCACGTTAAAGTTATCAAGAGAATATAAATTAGCCAGACAGAAGAATAAACGGGTATAGGTTAACCTCAGATTGATCACGTGATTGGACGTAGCAATAACAAAGAAGTGTATGATTCTTTCTGTTTATTCGAAAAGCAAGTTTGCTTGATAACAACAGAAAACCGCCTAGCCAAATTAGAATAGCGTGTAAGAGATCAAAAGGCAGAAGAAATAGCCGCAAACGAATCATACACTTGAGACAGAAGTCTAAGATCGGGGGCTGTGTCACGTGGTTGTAGGAACTGAAAGCTAGCTCGCTGCTTCGATCAGGCACCATTTATGACTCAAAATCGGGCAGCCTGTGAGTTGGAGTTTCAGCAGAAACTCACTGAATACGCACCTGTGCTGATAATTAAAAAAAGACGTACCAAGTTTCTGTGAATTTCCGATAGCAAGCTGGGCGCTACGATATTACTATTTATTACACAGAAACGGCACGGTATTTCAAGTAGGGAGTGGTGGCGAATTATAAGCTGCCGAATATTGGAAGTAACGGATGACCGGAGGATTTGAACCCGAGACCACAAGGTTCGGAGCTTGTCACGATGGCCCTTTGGCCACCATCGGTATTTCGCATACAGGATTATTATTTATTATTATTATTATTATTGCATAATAGATCAATCTATGGGGACGAAACAGTCTTTTTTCAGAAAGAAAACAGCCGATCAGCATCAACCCACGCACACACTCATACATACGCTCAGTCATTCACTCACCCGGTAAATCATGCTCTCACTTACTCAAACAGTCACAATCAATAACAAGTAATGATCCGTATCGAAAACAAAGGTCAATCACCTCAGAAAACTCAGTCACATAGTGCTTCTCCTGTCCTTGCTTCACTGAAAAATTATAATGCATATAATAATCATATGTGGCACAAGCAAGAGAGTTACTTTTTGTAATAACAACTGAAATTTGCCGAGAAATTCCTTAAATCATCCCAACTAGTCCCATTAAGTGGTCATCCACCGTCATCAGCGAATCTAACCTGATTTCCCCTCAGCGGTGTTGGACCAAGCATAGCGCAGTCGATTATCTGTCCTTCTACTGACTTCGTCTCTCCGGGCTTTGTGTGACCTTTCCGCTTTCTTTGTACTTTCCTTTTACAAGTCTTTACCATGGTCGACCCACTTCCCCCATCAGGCGTCTGTCTACCACTGATGTCAGACCTTCACTGTTCCATTCGCTTTCTTCTCAAAGAATAAAACCAAAAAAAACTGTTTTGTAGCACCCACCTTCTGCCGGTACCTTCAGCCCCAGCATCGCAAAATTTCACCGTGGACTTTCCGCGTTGAGACGCGTCTTGATGTGCAGTTTTCCGATCACGATTGCAATTCACCTGCGTGTAATATGAAGAAGTGAATAAGGTAAAAAACAGATAACGATGCCCTGCTGTTTCAGACCTACTCCATTAACTGCATATGTGTGCCCACGTTGTCGCACCGGCTCAGTGAACAAAGGTTCGGTCAATTTTTGGTATCCTTTTGATATAAAACTGGCCTCTTAAAATAGACTCCGTTGTTAATCATGAGCAGGACCAATAAGTTCCAGTGGTAATGGTAGTCGGTGCGAAATCGGTGAGCCCTTGTCCCAGTATCCATATTAGTCGGAGCATACACAACAAGTAATCTTTTTGCGTAATGCAGAAAAAGGGAAACCAATTCCAGTGGTGCTCGGATATATATTTCAGTGGCACTTCTGTCTTCTCACGTAGTCGCTGAAAGCAATTAATGGCAGTGGACATTGGGCAAAATTATTTTCGCAATGAGGATCATCAAAAAACCACAGGTATTACCTCGGTTGTGCTACTTTCGAGTACCTGTAATTTTAACTGAGAAGACGAGCTAACACAAATAAAGATGTAACTCAAATAAACAGTTTTTTATGCCGTAAAACAAAATTTAGTGAACAGATGATCATCAAAACCTAGGCCGCAGAACAACTGATCAAGTCGCCCACCGGGATCCCAAGAAACCATGATTTGTCGTTGAAGGCCGTACCATAGATGGCTGATAGTTTCACTAATCGGGACATTCAAGCACAGTTGGACAAAATCGAATGAGGAACGAAATCATTTGGTCTTACCTGGTGCCTCCTAAATGCCACCGAACGTTCCTATTGGCGAAGCCATTAGCTATCTATGTTATTACATTTAACAAAACATTACTGATTTTGATTGGTCTGTGGGCGAACTGAAAAGGCCTCACTTCGTTTGCACGTATAACGTCCAGTTTAATTTCCAAGAGGGAAATCAATCGTCCAAATCGAAATGTCCTAAAAGATAGCCAGGCCAACTGGTTGGTTCATTCTTCTATTTATTCAATTATTCACTCGTGGAATCAGAAGAACGGATTGATAACTTTGTATGATGCGACGAACCGTACAGTTTATGTTCTACCATCCACCGGGTTCAATGTCCTTTCCTCTGTTTTTACGGGAAGAATCTCTCCGCTGAATCATTGGCCTATTATTTATAAATTAAGGCTGTGAACAGCTAAAATAAAGATGCAGAAGTGAACAGTGACTCCTGTAGAAGCACATACACACTCCGAATGAGTTCCAAATAGGTAAGTTGAACCAACAATTTTGCATTTTTATTTCATCATTTAAATCTCATTTTTCTGGATTATGAAGGCAATATTGCAGTGAATTTTTATTTGATACAGCACATTGTTTACTCTGCAAGTATACGACAACGGGAATGAATCGAAGTGAAGTACGATCACACAATCTTGGTTTACGGGTGAACTGATGAACGTTAGTACGGACAGGTTTCTGTGAATTTAGCCAGGTTTGCACATATTGGCATAGACGTACATCCCGTCGTTGAAAGGTTTCGCAGAATCTCGTAGATTAAGAGTAACTGCGCAAGCGTGGGCTAACATGTCAGCTTGGACCACGGTAGTGGACGTGGTCCTTGATGAATAGAATTAACAAACACCCTCGGTGGTCCGCTGATAACTAACTGACAGGCTGATTGAACGAATGAATGAACTACCGACTAATAGACTACGAATCTGCAGAACCTAATAATTCTAATCATAAACATTTCTCAATGAGTTGCGGTACAAATAGCAGATTTTACAAATGCCAACAGGCGTGTTTTAACGAACGAACAGCATATAATCATTGACAAAACGACCTCCAACAGATCACCTTGTATCTGACATAAGTAGGTCGTTCTTGACTTTCTCTGTCAGTTAGCATTCGAAAGCTCCTCTAAAGAAGAACAAATGCCAGAAAGAATAAACAGACTAAACCCTGAGCTAGAAACAACATCAATATTCAAAACCAATGTGTTAGTTTACATACTGATCTTAGAGTAATATTGCTATCGTGATCGGTCAATGCACCTATAGGGCAGAGTGAATACCGTGCAAAACTGTTCTATCTAGCAGTTTCACGAGTCCTCGATAAAGCACAAAATCCCCATAGACCCAAATATGACTCGAACGCGGCATCCAAGACTTGAGTTCCACACGTAAACAGCTGAACCCTCAGGGATCGCTCTGAATAAATCATTTACAGTCTACTCGGCTGAGCCGTAGGTGAAACAAAATTATAACAAATAACCACAGATATTGCCAAGGTGATAATTCGCATTATCAGATTCGGGCACAGCGTTCACAATCCCACAGTCTGAGTTCCCAGTGGATCTACTGTGCAAATGATTTGTAAGAACATCAACAGATGAAACCGTTTATGTGGTAGTGTTTCCAGGTTTTACAACGGTGGGTTCACAGCTAATACTAGTAGACGAATGATTTTCATGAGACTAACCAAATTCACTACTCATCTCGTCAAATAACCGATGTTTTTTAACCTTTCAGACAGTAGATGATCACAATACTCTTCCGGTGCAGCATGTGATCATCCAAGCTAATAGTGCTGTGGGAAGGCATTTTCGAGATTCCTGTTTGCGCTCATTGCTCAGCCAAGCAGTTGTGTGCGGACGAGGTGCAGATCATTTTTGAGCAGCTTGCCCACCCTCTGCGATGATCATCACGAGGGACGTGAACGAGCAATGCTGATGAGTGACTACCTTATTGCACTCACTTCGATTCCACTAGATTTTTATCCAGAAGGGAAATGTATTGTGGTGACAGAGTTTCATGAAAGCGTCGATCAACGAGGCACATATTCCTAAAGATTCAGCGGGAAGAGCTGTTCCAGGTAAAAATGAATATTCGTCCCATTTCAGATAACTGACCATTAGGGATTTCGTGAGTAACTACCTTTACCTTGGACCAAATTACACCACCGAAAGCCGTAAATTAACAGTCGATCCAAGTAATCTGTTTGGAGAAGTCTTTCTTGTGATGGTCTTATGATCTACCGTCCAAGGGCAGTTGAGCTCCAAACAGCCATCTACATGATGATCCAAGAACAATAACTAAAAACGAACAAATTTGAATCTACTGAGACAATCAGTGAGCAGCTTGGTTTGTGTATCTTTTGATGGAATTTTCACTAAAGTTGCTTACTGGTATAGAAAATGTTCACCTTTCCGATTCCATCACGTTCAGGGGCGATTAGTTTAGTCCACTTCCATTCTGTTGGAAAAATCGATAAGTGTACACAGAATCTGGTGGTGGTTACCATTGCCGTCTCCGTCAGTGGGAACCTCAGTCAAATTAAACATGGCAGCCAGTAGTATAGAAAAAGTTAAGACCTAAGTAAGATTATTGGTGATAAGTTGATGAAGAATGTGTGTGTGTGTGTGTGTGTGTGTGTGAACAGATGAGCAAGATAGTGAACGACGGGCGAACATATCCTGCAATACATTCAACCACCGAGTGGGTGGATCTGTTGGACTCCACCGAGGAAACCTGACATGCCCTACATGACTAAGTCAACTGTTCATAGTCTGGTCATTGTGACTCATTTTTCACGCACTACCTGCTCCAAGGAACAAAACGTGCCGAGTAAGTTTATCCCGGGGGCAAGTGTTACGCATACCCAAAGCACTTTAGTTTAATTAGATTTATTGTTTCATCTAATAATTTTTCTCTCCAACAATTTTTGTTTGTTGCAGCTCAATTAAATGGTTTTCATCGGCTTAGGACTGCTGAACTTGGCGTTTAGGTTGCAACCGTTTCGTCAGCAGTCGAGGTGAACTCGTCGATTGAAATGAATTTCTTCATACACCTAGTACTCTACCGGAGTTCTCGCCAGTTTCAAGCAATACCGCGAACACATCGGTGTTTGAACATTGGTCACCGTCGGATACATTTCGTTCACGACCGCCATGTTGTTCTACAACACGTCAGAACTGGCCTAACTTCCGTAAGTTTCACTCGACTTTCATGCACGAACGGATGTCTTGCCAACGTCACTAATGACTGGTGGTAACTTCAGTACCTGAAATCCGAGGCTTCCTAAATGGGGCGTGTTTTTTTTAAGAAAAAGGCAAATGCTGCCGGATGTCATGTCACAATCCAGTCAAAACGGATTGATCAGGCCAAGCATGATATGGTCTCACTGAACACTAAGTCCATAGTTCATGATATGAAACGTTTCCAAATAATTTTGCATTACTTCGGTTTTTATGACAAGTACAATGATGAACTACCTACGAATCTGTGCCACTTGATAACCCAGATATCTGGAGGAAGACCACTAGATGGACCGAGTCCCAATTGTTTCTTGGGTGCATGACCGCACTTCGCCTATTCTCACTGCTTCGTTCGATTCCGAATCCATTTTAAGTCCACGATTCAAGAATTTGTATTCAACCACTTTTACCACTTGGATTTTGGGTCTTCCTCAAGTTGGGGGACAAACTTTTCCCAAAAATAGCCCATGCTTATTTTAAACCGAAACAAACCACAACGGTTTTCCACTCAAAGGGTGTCATCATTCTTGTTCCCATTGGAGCACAATTCTTAAACCGAATCCCCCCCCCCCTTTCTCCCTAAGTGACAGCAAAAGTAAATAGCAAAATACCAGAATTTGTTGATGCATGTACTACCTATAGTTGGGGGAGTGAGTGACCGGGGAGCACACCACCGGTTTCACAGTTATTGACGCGTATGAGATATGCATACCCGGTGCTCCTCTGGTCATCCATTCCTTTTCACACTTGTACACTCCGTAGGTGTGCTTCAGAGACATTTCTTCTGCCAATCAGTAGACACTACTTACATCAACATCTCGACCGAAGTGTCGTCTTTCTCGAGGTTAGTTGTGACCGGTCCACATAGACCTATCAAAGAATCACTGTTGGGGTTCCTCAGATGGACTTTCAAGGAGAAGCAACCAATTACACTTCTGATGCACAAATTAGATTATTTTATGAAAGACCTGAATTATTTCTTGCCTTTCTGTGTTACGCTGATGTAAGAATCCAAATCATAAGATGGCAGATCTTAGTCCTTTGTGTGAAATAGTCCCATTCCGACGAGAAGGGAAACCGCAGCTAGTGCGCAGCTTTGGGTATAAAGCAGCAATCTGTCAGTGCATTCTTCCGGGGTTGATGGGTTGGCCATCAGAACCAGGAGAATAATTAATCTACGAGTTACCTTTTTACTTCCTTTCTATTGAGTAACAATGGTGCAGTATTTCAGAAAGGATGTCGCAGCAAATTAGAGGCTGCCAAATCAGGAAACTGACCCGCGGCGGCATGACTGGAGTCGGGAGCAACGGGCCGGGAAGTTTGACACGTTGACATTTTGACCATCGCCGGTCAAGAAATTGGCGAGACACTAGATTCCAATAGTTTGGATGTTGTGAGGTAGCCTACCAACTAAGTTGATCAACTGTGGCGGGTATCGAGTTCGTTGACAAAGCAAAGAAAGCGGACCATCTACTCCAAGTACCATCACGGAATATCCATCGTGAGGGAAATGCGTACCGCACTGAAACACGTGGTCTGTTGAAAATGGTGTGGGTCACAAGTTGTAGTTCACTTGTGGGACCAGTACGGAATGTGTACTGCATCACGTGGAGTTGTCCTGAGATGATCTTGATAGTCTATGGAGTTGTGGCTAGGCGAATATGCTTTGTTTCTGCCTCTTGAGAATCAACACATACGTAACTTTTCAATGGTGGGCTCTGCGTTCACGCCGCGTAATGAATCGCTTTCTGGAAAAAACTAAGATCTTCATCGGTTTACCTGGACAAAAACCGTTCAATAAAGGATTGGATGAATATGTGACTATCTTCCCTCGTACAGCACATACGCTACATGATAATTCAGCATATTTATTTCGAGCGCATTTGTACAATGAGCTGTCAAGGTGTCTCAAGTCAACGATTCATTCGTCGTCTACACTTCTTCACTCCACTCAACCACCCACTCACACAGAGGTGGATGCACTGAAGTTCTGGCATAGAACAAAGATTTTAGCCGTGTGGTGTTACTCTGTTTGCGTGGGGTAGGGTGGGTAAATGTGGACTGGGGTGGGAAGAGTGAGTCCAATGTGGTCACAATCAGATTGGCATCACAATACGTGGGCTTGTGATGTGATTCCGTGAGAGGTAACTTGTATGCACACGAACTGACAGCGCGTGGTGTCCATGATCAGGGTCAGCTGGGTTTGCCAAGTACGAATCGGTTTCGTGACCCAGCCGAATCACAAAGAATATGAGAATTCTGTGTGCCTTACGAATTTCGTCGTAACAATTCCACACTGTACAAAGACGAACTTTTGACTAGGAGAAATAACACTCAATAATGACGTGCAGATCAGGACTCTTGATAGCAGAGTGCCGGTATTGCTCGAATTCCCCGAAATCTTCCATAGGCAGCGGATGTGATTCAGGGATCCGCCGATATAATTTATATGTATTTTATCAGTATCGGTAGAAAAGGAATAAGATTGTTTATTAAACGACTCACGACAGAGTGTCAGCACAATGGAATTAGGGAACACGTGATGATCCATCAAGCTTCTTAGGAACCATCAGAAGTGTACATTCACCGAGTCCACATCGGGACTCGCATCCTGAAATGGATGATTATAAGACACATACACACACACACACACACACCTCATCAAAATGACAATCAACCCCGGCTCTTCGCGGTTTATTTATAGTCAAAAAACTCTATGCAGTCATTTAGCTCACTTTTTTACTACGCAACGGTGGCATAATATTTCAGAAAGGGAAGATACGATCAATCAGGGGCCATTGCTGAAGGAAAATGATTTATGCTGACGGTGGCTACCTCGGTGTCAAAGGCAGTGGTGTGATTCGAATCCGAGATTTCAAGATTTCAACTTCAGGCTGAACGTTTTGACTGTGCTCGCTAGTGCATTCTGATCTGTATAGACGAATTACGTCAGAGTATAATTCTCCCACCAAAACAACATTTTAAAGCAGACACCCACCACGTTTATTGTTTGCCTAGTCTTCGAAAAGCAGGTACTATTAGCATGGAGATGGTTGCTGTTGAAATTTCTCTGGAACTCTGTACCAATCCTTGCTCTGCCGGACTGACCTGATGTTTGTTCAGACAAGCCCATTTAACGATGCCTTCTAACTGTGATGTTTTCATGTACTCACCATATCGTCCTACACTTACTACCATCGTTAAATAGATATTGTTTTATTTGCATCCTATATTCCCGTTGTAAAAGTCACACCAAGAATGGTGTGTATATCCAACCATTTACCGACTTGAATGACCCCTAGAATTTAAATCAACTGAACATTTGCCATAAATTGTCAGGCCATAGTTCATAATTAAATCACGCCCGCGTGTTTAATTGGTGAACACCACATGGTACATGGGGAAGTCCTGTCAGAGGTGATCAGGTTGCAAATTCATTTCAGTGAATGTCATTGTCCTTTTTATTTTCAGCCAATTCCGTTCCCACACCTAACCTATTGGGCTCTTCTGTGTTTCTTAGTATTTTGTCTCAGATACCCGGTTGCCGGCCACTTGTGATAGTGACTATGACCAAAGATGGGACAAAAAGCTGTACGGAAGGCCCCTGTGGCTTTACTTTCTGCTTATTCCATAGTATTCACGCCTCACATTTCATGGAGTATTGTTCTTGGTTTTTGATATAGGGAAAAAACGAATGTGATCACAATCAAGAAACACGATCTCAGTTAGGGCAATGTATTCACGTATGTTAACCCTTTTACTTATAGAAGAAGTTCGAGAGCGGCTGGTGAAAGTGTCTCCTATTGGGTCTAGCAGCGAAGTACCAACGATATCCCCTCTATCGGACGAATAGAGAAGACGCAAGTCGGTTTACAGATGCAAGGTGTATTCTACATATCGTGGCACCGAAACAGTACCGATACGAGAGATACACCGAACGGAAAACGAAACGAAACGCAACGGCTATGCAGAAAGCGAACCGCGAGCGTGTACAATCGGCGAAAAACCGAAAGTGAAAGTGATTTAAAACGAGGTCGACGGAAACCTCGGAAAAGTCAGTCCAGTAAGACGTACGCAACCGGAGAACACTATGAAGTCGATGTCAAACGTCAGAAAAGATCGTAGAGAAAATAGATCCAAAAAGGTGTCCAGAAATCAGTCATTTTCTCAAGACGATAGAGGTCACTACTTACTCAGCAACCGTCCACGTCACCGTTGTCAAACGCTACGATTTGGTGATCAATATCGGCACCCATCATATTGTCAAACCAAGGTGATTTCACCATAATCAAATAGTTTTTTTATGGGGAAAAATGATATCAGCTGTAAATAAACGTGACAAAATGGGACTATTGAGTTAATTATGAAGCTGCGTCAATAAGTTACGGTCTCACCGGTGAATCCAGCAAGCTCAGATAATTTAGTCCGTTCTAATCTGTACTACTTGAAATACTTGAACTAAAAGGACACATCGAAATAGCTCCAATCCGGAACAACGCACACCTTAATGGAAAGAATGTCAAGGCAGCAGAACTATGTGTTATTTTTTTAATGCTGAACTCATATGAGATAACATGACAGGTACGAAACGGTACGTAACAAGTCAACCTGTTACTGCTGACTTTAGTGGTATTGAATCACGGGGGTCCTGATTTTCTGGCGCCTCCCACTGTTTATGACCGGGAAGCTGTATTCTATGGTGTCCAGTAAACCGCATTCCGAATCATCACATACCTAAAATTGCATTCTACTCCGGAATCATGCAGACTGTATTGGAGACGTATGGCAAGCACTCGAGCTCATCCGATTAGAATATTGGTAAGTCAGATACCCTGTAATAGATGATCAGTCAACTAGACTAGATAAAAGATCACCCGCTTCTTTGTATTATGGACCCTGGGGTTCATAATCCAGCCAAAGTATATCATTTTTCTCAGAACATACGGGAGTGGAATCGCGGACAGTAATAGGAATTATTTCCAAATTATAGAACCCAGAAAGTGTCAACTTACCAAATCCTGGTCAGTTCCATTTCGTTCAGTGTAGGAACATCACCATAAAATTATGTGTGCAATGGAGGAATGGAGAGAGAGAGAGGGGGGGAGAGAGAGAGAGAGAGAGAAAGAAAGAAAGAAAGAAAGAGAAATCGAACAATCTAACCCAATTCACGTATTCGTGAAAGACGAGACGTATTGACAACAAAAACAACATGTTGGCATACGAAATCAAGGACTGTTTCTTTTAGTTCAACATCACCACCAACTCCCGAATTATACGAAACAGTCTGAATATGATTACTGCACAAAGTCGGTCACTGGTTCCTGTAGAGAAAATTCATACATAATGCCAGAGGGAGAAGGAAAACAATTGTCTCTTCCATTTGCGGTCTCATTTGCATCCTTCGGATGTTTCCCAGAGAAGTGCCAAATTCATGAACGAAAGTATGTCTGTCGGATGATATGAATTGAACTAATGGCAGATGTTTGCATATGACAGAGGATCATCCCCTTGTACGTGCCTTGATCACGACTGGGGACGAACAGTGTGACTATTCTGGTCTACGGTTCGCTGGAACTGGATGACAGGTTTCGGTATTGATCAACTGCTGTACCGTGCAACTTCCGGACCAGTCTGACGTGTACGATTGTAAACTGTGATTGTTTCTCTGTACCACGGAACTGGCTGTCCGGAGTGATGAGTCGAAGCTTTGGATCAAACTTGGCAAAAACAGAACAGTTAGGCAAAATAGGTCGGATTGTACTTAGTGACTCATTAGGTCCGATTGTCTTGTTTTTCTTTTATATTGATTTACATGGCACAAACCAAAGCTCGAATACTTTGCAACCACTAGTGCACGCTCATCCCACACCAGGCATATCCTGAAAATGGTTGAATGGAGGAGACAGTATGACTGTATAATCGACCAAAAATAGTAAACCGCGTGTCGTTTCATCTTGTCCCGTACGAATTAGACGTGAACAACTGCCGCCGGTGGCCATCCGGTAAAATCCGCGGAATGAAAATCTCTATAGTTCCAAATTTCAAGGCAAACCTTTGTTGGTTAGTTTTTATTTAGACTATTGATAACTGGGTACATCCTCCGTTCCATACTAATGTGCAGTAGTACAGCGATGAGCAGAAGTTGAGTATAACGATATGGTAAACATAAACAACACGTTTATCGTTGCGTGGTCCAAGTGGCCTGAGTAGTTTTATTCCTAGTTGGAACAGAATGGAGCACTGCATAGAACAACACAGCTATCTATGTGACTAACCTAGAGTCATGAAATATGGTTTGGCAGATCTGACAAATGTTGAGTTGAAAAGAAAAGCCATAGTTGCAACATAGCACGGTTTATACCCGGGACGATTTCTCTGCATCTCAACATGGTGCATACTACAGAACGAAATTGTTTATATAGGTTCATGTAAAACCATAATGTTCGACAAATATAGGGGAAATTACAATAGTCAAGTTACGTCACCATGGTAAAGACACATTAACAAAGAGCTGTTTCTGCTGACACAATGTAGGTTTCCATCTATGTATGGCAATGGCTTCAGCAAACCTCAAAAGCCTGGTATTCTTTGACACGTGAATGATTCGAAACACAGTGCTTCGGTCAGCTGAATGTTGCATCATCATAAGATGACGAGAGACAGCCGACGACGGAATCTTATGGTTTCGAACGTTGTCATTATGCCTTTGATCTGACCCTGATTGCATCACAAAACGTTGTACCCAATTTGGAATATGTTCAATCACTCGGTTACGCAACTGCGGCTCTGTTCTACCCACGTAGGTCGCTCCGCAACTACATTGAAATACGTAAATCAGATTCGATTTGGTGTACAGAGGTGAACGTTGTTTCACCGAGGGTGTGGGGATCTCAATCGTTCGATGAACAATTCTGAGGTCAACTGCATAATATGTTCGGGCAAGCGATGATCCAAGTCGTCGTTTGAGCAAGCAATTGACGTCATCACCTTTGAATGGAAGACAAAGGGTGACTAATAATTTTTCTACTGAACAATTCGTTTGTCTGATGACTTTAGGCTAGCTGTGCCTTTCAATAAACGCATCGGGATAAGCGTTATCAGTCAAGGCTTCTTTCAGCTGTCGTAGTTCGTTGTCAATCATGTCTTCTGTGCAAATACGTCGTGCCCTCTGAAATAGTGTTCGGACCAGGCCACGTTTATATTCCACAGGCACAAAGCTGTCAAAGTGCAAGCATTGGCCTGTCCAAGTTTCTTTTCGGTAAACAGATCTGGCGATTGTTCCATCATTCCTTCTAGTCATATTAATGTCGAGAAAGTGCAGTGTATCTTCTATTTCCTCTTCCATGACAAATCGTATATTCGGATTCAGACGATTGAGTTCATCCATAATCCATGTTGTCTCTTCTAGACTTTTTGTGATGATCAGTGCATCATCAACGTATCGTTTGTAAAGTTCTGAACGTTCCAGGATTTTGCTCGCCTTTTCCTCAAGATGAGCCATAAATATATCTGCCAGAATGGGACCCAATGGACTTCCCATTGCGACACCGTCAATTTGTCTGTAAGACCGACCAAGGAAGAAAAACTATACGTTTGTTGTGCACAGTAGTAATGGTCGTTCCAGAACTGATACTGGTATACCTATTTTCAGTTGGTTTTGCCCGACATGGTCACAGATGATACGTATGACCTCCCGAACGGGAACGTTCGTAAACAGTGATTGGACATCAAATGA
The DNA here is from genome assembly GCA_948099385.1 of Fasciola hepatica. NCBI lineage: Eukaryota > Metazoa > Platyhelminthes > Trematoda > Plagiorchiida > Fasciolidae > Fasciola > Fasciola hepatica. The sequence continues at coordinate 3,153,890 of CANUEZ040000159.1, read as the reverse complement.
AGCCATGTGTTTCCGCTTTCACAATAATCTGGTTCAAAAGCTTTACTATTTCAAAACCCTCTTTGATGGTGTATCTGACCATTGATCTATGAACAGGCTCAAGCAATTTTACCAGCCTTTTCGCCGGTTCTTGTTGTGGTGGATTAGTCATAGATAGTATTGGTCGAAGTGACACTCCGGGTTTGTGTAGTTTCGGTAAACCGTACAGTTGTGGAGTTTTAGTTCCTTTTGGCTTCAGATGGTGAGCTGTGCTTTCAGTGATGAAGTGTCCTTCTAGTAGGAACTGTACAGTACATGAATCGTGCTATGTTGCAACTCTGGCTTTTGTTTTCAAGATTATTTTGGGAAAAGCATGTTTCAAATATTGAGTTGATTTAAATAGGAAGTTTCGTTAACCCCGGCTGGACAGAAAACCGCGCATGGATGCCACCCACGCTCCCTAGTGCCACTTTTGATCTACCAGATAAGCTACGAGTATCTGTCAAAGGGCATCGGCTATTTTTTGTAGTAATCACACAGTTTACCTGTCCCAATTGCTTTGGTACATGGTATCCACTGAAATGTACTAACTTGTAATTTAGCTGTTTGCAAAAAGAATCTATCGGTATCCACCATGCGTCCATGTCCATTCTACGAGCTAATTTAGTGTTACCGGGTAAACAGTAGTACCCCATTGCGAAAAGTCCGAAAAGTCCACTTGACATGGCCTCGTAGCTCAGCTGGTAGAGCACACGCAGTACTTACTCGTCGGTGACGTCTATGCGTGGTTCCATAGTTAAATAAGCTGAATGAGCCCAATTCCCCAAGACCGATCTGCTGTTCTCAAATTGAAGTTAGAGATGAACCGGTTCAGATAACAGTTTTGACAGAGGAAGTATCATCCTACCAGTTGATCGTCTGACTGCCTAATAAACTAGTAGACTGACCGGGTGGTTACCTGATTGATCAAACGATTGACGGATTGATTCACTAGTTGACTGTTTGCTCAATCAGTTGACTGAGTGGTTGATTGATTGATTGATTGGTTGGTTGATTGATTGACTGGTTGGTGGGTTGGGCGGTGGGTTGGGCGGTTGGTTGTTTGGTTAACTAAATCTTGTATTTCACCTTCAGCAATTGGAGTATGCTGATGGGTATTTGTGACAATGTATGTCAGATAAACTCAGACACGAATTATTGATGCAAGAACTCAGTTCATGAAGCTGTCCAACGATCCCAACTTCGTGGATAATTCCCAAAATAAGTAACTGTGAATATCCGTGTTATCACATCAAAAACCGCCACGCAACAAGAAGGTAAGTCGTAAGAGATAGCTGTACTGACCAAGCCAGACACCTCGCGATCGCAAGACAAGTGCGAAAGTGCGATTGTTCTATTTTCAGGTATGCACTGAAACAAAACCGATTATTTTATTACCTGGGCATTCCGGTTTCTCTCTGTATGTCTGCAACCGATGTGCTTGATTTTCTATTCATCATTATTAAAGGTTGTTTGATTTTCCAGACTGAAATCTTGATCCAGAACCCTTGGTATGGGTCCTCCTTACACCATCCGGATTGACGCGGCAACCCGCTCATCTGCTCCTTCGATTCTCTCTCTCTCTCTCTCTCTCTCTCTCTCTCTCTCTCTCTCTCTCTCTCTCTCTCTCTCTCTCTCTCTCTCTCTCTCTCTCTCTCTCTCTCTTCCGCCTGCAGCTGTTTGTTAATAACCGCCCCATCTCGTTGCCAGTCTCCATTGTAACCGAGTGGCTTGTGATGAAACCTTTTGTTAAAAGAGGTCAGTTCATCAGCAGTTGTACGAAGAAGAGAAAGAACCGACGAATACCAAATGGCAATTTGTCATCGTGAGGATCATCCCGACATTTGCCCACCACTGTCGGTCTGTATTCATCGAGTGGTATAGTTCCCATTTACCTCCGAGTTTCTAACCCTGTCAGTCGCATTGGTAGTGGATAATGATTCACTGTCGGCCAAAGCAGTAACAGGGCTGACCTACTGGGATCTTCTGCGGTTCACCATCCCAGAGTTACGGTTGCCGGTTATCTTTTACAGTGCCGAGGGCCTTCATTCCGCGGAGCATGTTCTTCCGATTGCACCACTGAGCAAGCATTGATCAAAAACATTCTGTCAAGCCCGATTGTACAAACGAATCTTTTGGCGGTTCACTGGCTCTCAGTTTCATCCGACAGAATAACGTACCGGGCATTAGAGTATTTGGTTTGATTACAGATTGCAAGTTCGATCGTCATTTCTAATCCTCGATAACAAAACGGCAACCGAGGAGTGTAGTCCAAACATATGGCGGGAAATCTTGCGAACAGTTCTCTGGAAATTGTTTGAACTGATAACAAATAACCTGCTATTTCTAATTTTGGGGTTTAAGGGATCAAGCAGAGAAATAAGTGAATAAATAAATCCATGTTTTGCCATTTTCGTAACACATCTGAAATTCGGTCTGAAGATACACTGAAAAGAGTTGCTTTTCAAGGAAACTAGTATGTCGATTCCGCATGTGAATAGAGAACTACTTCAGATTGGTAATCGAGGGTAGAAGGAATTGATGTCATCGTGCAACACATATGGATGAAGAATTGCGTGTGACGGGAACTGGCGGGGAAAATCAGTGCCGTGTGGGACGGTCGGGACAAAACTCAAATTATCGAAAAACAAACTATTAAAAGCAAAAGTAGATTCAATATACATACACCCCAAAGTAGTTAGTCAGCGAACAACGATTGTGAGTTGAGTTATTTAAAGCTGATGGCGAGGATCTGCCGAGTACAGCCCCCTTCTCCATGGTCTTGTGGTTGCAGAGTCCAATTTTTCAGAAAACAGTGAGTTTAGCCTGCGTGCTGTTGAATCGGCTTCACTAATAGCTGCCCAATGAGAATCCTAACCAGTGCTGATGTAATTATGGAACATCTGAGGTTCAGCTCATGATTCCACACTGACGTCTCGTAGAACTCATGGGATGAGCAATTCTCATTTGCTGTTTTGTGCCACAGATTAGTCCTGCCAATGAACAAAGTTCAGTGTTGTATTCAAGTGACTTCATCCACTGTTTGCGGAGTTCTGGTGTCACTTTCAACGGGTTGCTTCATCCCCATGAAAGTGGGTTTCGGTCCCAACTTGGCCCTCGTTTTTCAACCTGGGAACTGTAATTTTCCCTGTTTCACCCACAAAAACCCTCATCGTCGGTTGTGTCGAATAAAGTCAAAAAATATTCGAATAATTTGCCCTTGGCAAGATGAATGGTTTTTCTTCGAAGGAGAAACCTATCGATTCTTTCATCGCGCAGTCCGTCTACTTTTTCAGCTCCACGTGGACCTGCTGTCCTGTTGATTGTATCCGTTTGTGCACTGCTGAAATACTCCTAATGTAACAGCCGACTGAACTAAAGGAACAAAAGGAAGTACCCCAATTTTTTTCAATTTTAATTCACCGTGAATAAATACTGGTACTAACTTTCCCGAAAATGGTCTCAAATAAATCAGGACACATTTCTGACTCCTATTTTCACTAGGGTCTCCGGTTATTGTTTGAGCAAAAACAAGCGGAGTGACAACTGAATGCACCCAGATTGCAAAAGATAATAATCAATAAACAGTGTTACCAAGCAAAGTCTGAGGGGGTAGGAGAGTAAATTAGACAGCTCACTAATTAGTTAGTTAGTTAGTTAGTTAGTTAGTTGGTTGGTTGGTTATTTATTTATTTATTTATTTATTTATTTATTTATTTATTTATTTATTTATTTATTTATTTATTTATTTATTTATTTATTTAGTTAGTTAGTTAGTTAGTTAGTTAGTTAGTTAGTTAGTTAGTTAGTGAGTGAGTTAGTTAGTTAGTTAGTTAGTTAGTTAGTTAGTTAGTTAGTTAGTTAGCTAGTTAGTTAGTTAGTCAGTTAGTTAGTTAGGTAGTTAGTTAGTTAGTTAGTTAGTTAGTTAGTTAGTTAGTTAGTTAGTTGGTTAGTTAGTTAGTTAGTTAGTTAGTTAGTTAGTTAGTTAGCTAGTTAGTTAGTTAGTCAGTTAGTTAGTTAGGTAGTTAGTTAGTTAGTTAGTTAGTTAGTTAGTTAGTTAGTTAGTTAGTTAGTTAGTTAGTTAGTTAGTGAGTGAGTGAGTGAGTTAGTTAGTTAGTTAGTTAGTTAGTTAGTTAGTTAGTTAGTTAGTTAGTTAGTTAGTCAGTTAGTTAGTTAGGTAGTTAGTTAGTTAGTTAGTTAGTTAGTTAGTTAGTTAGTTAGTTAGTTAGTTAGTTGGTTAGTTAGTTAGTTAGTTAGTTAGTTAGTTAGTTAGTTAGTTAGTTAGTTAGTTAGTTAGTTAGTTAGTTAGTTAGTTAGTTAGTTAGTTAGTTAGTTAGTTAGTTAGTTAGTTAGTTAGTTGGTTGGTTGGTTGGTTGGTTTATTGGTTGGTTGGTTGGTTGACTGATTGGTTGGTTGGTTGGTTGGTTAGTTAGTTAGTTAGTTAGCTGGTTGGTTAGTTAGTTAGTTAGTTGGCTAGTTAGTTAGTTGGTTTGTCAGTAACAGGCCATGAACGAACTTGACGTGCTTGACTGGAAAGACCTCATGAACAAACTTGATCACATGATACTTTTCGCCAGCAAAGGGAATTATCTTTAGAGCTCAAGAAAAGCACATAATGAAATGGATAGTGAGACCAGACAAGCATGGTGACAGAAGCTAACAGCATAGAATGAGAAGTTTGCAGTGACCTGAGCATGGGTTTTATTTAATAGCATTTCACATTTAGTTGAGATGGACGGCGTGCTGATCCTCGGATCCCCACTTCCTTCCAAGTTCGTCAGTCAGCAATTCGTAATCGGCTTCATCTCCTTTTGGGTAACACCGCGTGATCTCTGCGTGGTACAAAAAGAAGAAATGAAAGAACAAACAACTATAGGTTGTCAAAAGTCCTTAAGGATTTTCAGTGTTAGACCAACCCATGGACGGATTCTTCTTTGAGATAGAGGTCACTGGTCAGGGAGTCACATCTACGAATGCTTCTGCTCACCAACCTACGGTTTTACACATCAGTAGTGTGTATTGATGCACTGACACGAACACACACACACACACACACACACACACACACACACACACACACACGTGCACATACACATACACGGACAAAAAACAAACAAACAAACGCATGAAGCAGGGTAAACGTGATAGCCATGGGAACAAAGTCATATGAAGTAGAAATGAGACTTCCAGAATATATGCATTTCATTTTTTCGTAGTAATCCAGTTTAAGTGGTTAACTTAAGGAAGCTATTGACAATGATAGGTGGGTAACAAGTAGCTCGCATTCTTAGGATTCTAGCTACACTCTTACCAATATCTCAGCTTTAGTGGTGGTTTGGTTATTTGGGATAAATCCAGCTGAAGATACCACGAATGTTCTTCCAAAATCCGTGAGTAAACCATTGTGAAGCTTCGTTTGATCACCTAGTTGCAGTTTACGCACATGGCATCTTACCAGACTTTGAACGGAATCGATTCATATAGAACAGGAACTATTTGATATAAGTTTCGACTGAGCATGATCGTCCATGCTAAACACAAAGACGTGATAAGTCCTTGATCAAATTATGTAGAGAAGCAGCAAAATGTTCAATAAACTGTGTCATTTAAAACTAAGAAGTAGGCAGTTGTTTAGGACGGTCGCTTAGCCTGACTATGGGCTGTGAAGCATGATTGGGAAACACGTAAAAACCTCGATATAAGGAGCTCGTGACAATTCTCGGCTCTCTTCACTTTCACTCATAGTGATTGGTTAGTGTTCTTGCATAATATGCCGTGCTTTTCAATTCAGGCTTCACACATGCCCTGTCTTTCTTCCCGACTGTCAAGTTCTACCGATGCCAAATATTTTGTGTCACGCTAGTTCCACTCGAAATATCAGTGATTTCAAGATGACTGGAATCTTACAGACACTCACTCACGCACACACACACACACACACACACACACACACACACACACACACACACACACGTACACACAATCCATACTTCATTCCACTTTGCTAATGTTAGGAGCACACAACACACACAGAGAAAAAAAGCGACATACGTTGAACAGAAAACATAAAATCAGCCCTCAGCAAGTGCACCTCTATTCTCGTTTTTTTTGCTTGTTTGTTTGTTTGTGCGTGCGTGCGTGCGTGCGTGCGTGCGTGTTTGTCTCTCTTTGTCTGTCAGTTTGTCTGTCTGTTTGTTTTTGTTTTCCCTACATTTTTTATGGTTGGCAAGTAATTTGTCAAAGTATTTTCGTCTACAGCGACAAATATATCCGCGCGCGACCGGTGATATCCGGGTGGCGCAGAAATCGGGGGGGGGGGGGGAGGTAAGTATGATTTACTTTTACACAATGGTTTTGCGCTGTGCTGTATAACCAGAGTTCAACGCGAGTAGAAATTTGTGTTTCTAAATAGTTTTCCGTGAGATGAAAGGTTGAATGAACGAGCAAGAGGGTAAATAGAAATTCACAATTGTTGATCTTAGTAGGGGAGATATTATAACTATTTTGCTGAAAATAGTTTGAGGCAATGATACTGATTTCCAGAGTTATGGACTCGTTATATCAGTCTGTTAGCCAATCGATCGGATGGTTTGCCGGTGGATCGATAATTCACCACATTATAAAGCCTAAAGAAAAATTATCACTCAGAATGATTCCTGATTCTTGCTATGCTACAGGATTGGAAATTTCCACAAACTGGAAACCAAATAACCAATGTGAGCACAATAACAGAAGTGAGAGAAACACGAGACACGCTGATTATTAGCCACGATAGTAGGGGCATTCAACTCATCCAAACTTCAAATTGCCCTGAACACTAAGCCATGTTTGTAACTAAGATTCCAGGACAAAATGCCCGATCGTATGACTACCTATTATGTGTATGTATGTTATTGCTTCTTTGAGATAGACTAAGTTAGGGGAAAAACCAGGAGCCTGTCTAACTGCATCCGATAGTTATTCCCAATCTGACAGAACAATCACCTATCTGTCCGTGTGAGTTCACGTGAGGCGTACAAATAAGATCGTCCGGCGTGCAATTGAAAAGTAAGGACCAGGGATGGGCTAGGATGAATAAAACTACCGCCTTCACGTTTGAACTTGCTTTGCGCGCCACGAATTCTAACCGGAATAAAGCGTGACCTTGACAATAAATGCTGTGTAAAATGTTGAGAAAAGCCTTCAAAAACAGCCGAGGAATATAATCAAGTGGTTTAATAGCTCATCTGTCCCATAAAGTTCGAAAATGTTTATTCCCCTAAAGAACTCCAACGAATTTGCTAATTTTCTGTTTCTCTTCAGATGGTGGATAATAGTTCAATCCAAGGATGAATGAAACTACCACTTTTTACGTTTTACCACGAGATTACCAAGAATCTTGGTCTTTCAAAACAGCGGACAGATAGATCGGTTCCGCAATGGAAATTCATCATTTGAACAGGTGAGTCAGTATGTTCGTTATTCAAGCATAATCCTTGACGGCATGTCTAAAAAAACAAATCTCTGAAACCAATAAAAGTGATATGAGGGCAGCCCGTCCGGGAGCCATCTGGTGGGCAGGTTGAAGGGAGCTAGTCGGATCAGGACGATCCGGTACAACTTGTCCCTGTAGAGCACGACTACTCAAGCGACTTTAGTTAATACCAAATTAATCAAAACACCAATGATGAAATGCCTCCATCCGGATCCCTGCTAACTTTCCCGTAGGGGACTACCCTCATCACACAAAGTGAAATGTTGCACCCAAAATCACTACGCAGTTTCCTCTAAAATCCTCGTCCCAGGCTGCATTTAGGAGTCCGATGGAGTGTGTGTGTGTGTGTGTGTGTTTGCTAATTACCAGGAGGCGCACTGCATCGTCAGGACGAACGGCCATATGACCCGTGATATTTGGAGTACAGAACAGTGCTAGGTCCTCAAGAGTGAAGGCAACCGCGAAGTGATGATCGTCGCTAAAGTCGACGGGCGATGTTTGAGGGGTTCGAATATCCTCCTACTTTGGGACGTAAACTTCTACCGGTCGATCACCACCAGTTGGATTTAAAATGAATGATTTTAGGCGCGTTGTAGACATTCTATTCCACTGCAAGGGAAGAACCTACGAGAAAGGGTGCCCAGTGAGAATTTTTGATAAATTTATATATCTCTAGCCTCTAATTTGATCCACCAACTCATTAGTCAATCGGCGCAACTCACAGTTAGGCAGATACAGTAATTTAGGTACTTTAGCATTGATAAGCACGCCCTAGAAGTCACGTGCATGTGGTTCGCCGCACTTTGAAGGCAGTACTTTCCCACGCAACCGTTTATTCCTTGTTGACAACAGACTTCAATGAAGTGCCCCGACTTATCACCAGAACTAGAACAGCAGCCGGTACGTAGGTTTTCCTCCCTTGCAAATCGCCCCTACGTTCGTTATTTCCCAAGAACTCACATACGGTTCCTTACGACGAATGCTCTTTGTATATATCGGTGCCTGTCAGTACTACTCCTTCGGGCTGGAGTTCGTCGGAAGCTCCCGCAACCTGTGCAACGGAAGACTCATACTGAACTACTAACTACTACTACTCGGATGACAATCCCAGCCAGGAAAAGTCGATGTGACAATCGGGTGTAAATGATTGCAACTTAGAAATTTCGTGAACCAACTCCACGCTTTGTAGTTCATGCAGTTATCTGAAGACTTCTGCCCCTAATCGCATTTTCTTTCCCTAATCCAGATCAGAATTTGGCCAATCTTTTTGTATCAGTGGATATATCCAACTGTCCTCGCCTTGAGATGTAGACAACTTTGAAACGGAATGGTTAGCGCTACGGCTGGTCGCAGTTACTCAGTTACAGAGCGCTATCGTCGTAGTGAAGACAGCTCTTCGGGCTGAAATATCTCTCCCGCAGGCGGAACAATGAAAACCGGAATGTGTTATCGCATGACAAACATTTGTGTCCCCCTACATACTCACCGCATTGATTGTGCAAACTTCGGTGGTGCTTCAACCAGCTATGTGAACTTCAGAAGCAAGTGTCAAAATGATCCGGTCAGCACCTCACATAGGAAACTCGAACCACTGATGTGGGTATTGTGTGTGCCGCGCATGTTCCGCGAACCCGAGGATACCATTCCATCCTGTTTGGTTTTTCCTTGCCATTATCCCCACGGGAACTGATGGTTTGAACTTTAAAAACAATGTACAACATTGGAAAGTAAGCCGGTTGTCAATTTCCCATGATCCTACGGCCCGTCACCCTCCCCGCTGCTGTGCAATCGTATAGGCTATCACGGCTTGATCTGTGCAGGCTGATGCTGACTAGGCCAACTTGCGCATGACTGGCTCATGCCCAAGTAACGATGAATGCAAATGTGCGTGAGCGTACAGATCGACGCGAGCGCAAACACGCAGACACGTATGCATGCGCGCCTACACGCGTAATCAGCCGCATCAAGCAGAATCTACTGATTGGCTGACAAACTTGAAGGTCTGTAGATTGATAAATGGATAGAAAGACAGACACACCCTCAATAGATAGACAATACAGTATACGTGCACGTGTCAGCCTTACGCGGTGTAAACGCGCCCAGCACTCTTGCATCCACAAAAATACGCACGCGGAACGCACGTGCAATTGAACGAACAGGCGCTGAGCTCCCTAGTCAGTCATTCAGTCAACCAGCCAGCCAGCCAGCCAGTGGACCAGACAACCAAAGCAAGCTTAACCACGGACACACTGTGTTCTCTTGGCCGTCATCATCACCATCAACGTCTTAGTCGTCGTTGTTGTAGTGATAGTTTTGGTCGAAGACTTCGTCGTGCCAACACACGCCGGTAGCCACTGGCAGTCGGAAATCGTGCACTCACTCACTGTCACTGAAAGCGTGCCTCGAGTGTGCGTACCCACTGAACCTCTCCCGAGCACGTTCACTCTCGCTCTGTCAAACACATTGTGCTCACTGGGTGATCTGCGCCGCTTACTCGCAAATTCCTAGCTACCCTTGCCGAAGTATCTGACGGCAGCAGGTCAAGAGTCAACAATATTAACATTTGGAATAAATCGAGTTGACCTGATAATAAGCACTTGGGGGATCACCTGGTACACGGTGATTGTCTTCCAGTCTCGGGATTTGTGCTGTGCTGGGTTGTACCGGTGCGTCGTCTGCATTCCGTCATTCTACTGTACGTGCCTGTGAGTCGGTCGTCTTCAAGTATTCGCGGCTACAACTGCGCGGGTGTAGCTCCACTGTGATCGTTTTGGCTGAACACGAGAATCGTGGATTTAACTGCCCGTCCATCGGGCTCTATCCTTTCTGGTCCGTATATACGCGTGTGTGCGTTGTATTGCACTCATTTCACCAACACGACCTAGAACATTCACTATTTCCACAACGGCCTACATTCTTGAAGCATAGAGGACAAACGGATAGGCGCATCCCTGCACGTGAAAATCCGGTCACGTGAAAAATTGCATAGATCATCGAAGTAAGCGACGCTTTGTTTATTATGTCATTCTGTTTTTAAGCACAAAAAGCACCCCGTTTTGGGAATAACCCAAGTCGTCACAGTGAAACTGTTCTTATTTTCCAAATTCACTAACTGTTCCTCCCAAATGCTGCCTAATCCATAAAGCTATCAAACGAACGAGTAAATTGTGAAATTCAGTGCAAATTAGTAGCCATAGCGTCAAGCGTTAGCAGGATGGAGATGATCGTTCGCTAGTGATTGTTCATATTTGTTTTTTTTTAATTTTATTCGAGGCTTGTGTATGAGTTCATTCGAAGGGATATGGCTCACCCGATCACAAACCCACTGCACTCACACTGTCCGAGAGAGCCGGTAAACATGACTGGGCGATCGGGAGTGAATGCACATAGATTCAGACCTGGTAACGAGTCGGGCAATAGAAAATTACCATTTACCGACAGTGCGGGGATTCTAATAGATTTCACTCAGGTCGTTAAAGACGAACCAGTGTGGAAAACGCCAACGGTATTGTCGGTTGAACTGAAAGCATAATAAAAATGAATTGTATGAGGAAAACACCTATTGATATTGTGACCAGTTTCACCGCGTTTGGTAACTGCCAGTACATCGTGGGATTTTTTTGCCCCCACCCATCATACAGAATAATGTGGCCTATTCTGTGGAGAAAAAAGAAAACTGGTTCGATAACCCCCCCCCCCCCCCTTCATATCAGAAATGATCAAAATTTCACCGTACTGGCTCAACTTTATATTGGGCTCTGAGCAACTCCGCCTTTTGCCTATTTAACTGGACCACGCTCCACATAGCGAAAAGGAATGGATTTCGGTACCCATGTCCCATGACCGTCTGAACTGGTGGCGTATAGTTCAACCTATTTCCAAATCCTTTCTCATGCCACAATTTCATTTGCATAACTCAGATCCATATTTGGCTTCCCTATACTAATAACTTAAGCTGTTCCATCCATGTGTATCGTTTCGGTCCGAAGCTTAACAAAGGTTGGGAAAAAATTGCCACCCAGAAGCTGATCAGTACGGGCCTGGAACGACCGAACGACTGGAAAGGTTTGGCGAACTGGTGACCGATAAGACCGGTGAAGGTGATGCTGAGAGATGGAACTGGATTGTTCTAGAACCTTATGAGTGACAGCTGCTTTTTTGATGTATTTTTCTTGCTAACGTCACCAAAAGTCTTCAGAGCTAATCGATTAGACACCGTAAAACCTTGTAGTAAATTGGAACGTGGTGTTTGTATATCCCCGGTTCATAATTGTTGAGCGCGTTGATTAGATGACGAGCATTTTGTCATCAGTGCAATTTGATGACGTCCCTTCGACAGATGAGGAGACTGTTACAGTCCATACACCAGAAGAAACGATCAACCGGAAGACAGTTCGAACCTTCGCCTGATATGGTCCCAGAAAAAATGGCACAACAGCAAATATGATCAGGAGTCATACATGACTGGATGTGTGACTGATCCGAACTTTGACTGGACTGAGCATTATTGTTGCCTTTCTCTATCTGACCTGAACAGATGATTCTATTAGAAAGTTAGGAGTATGCATGACCCACAGGACGTTAATTCTCATGTCCATATCACTTTCACCCGCATGTTGGTCAAACGAACTGAGGTACCTGGTGAAACAAGAACGAGCCACCTGCTACCGTAAAAAGATGTAGCTTACCCGTGTTCAGTAGTCGGAAATTCAGTTTTTTTATCTAATGATTCACAGAAAGTCATAAACACGTAGTACGGCTGTTTCATTTTAGTTTGTTAAGAATCACGATCAGCTGCAAAGCAGAAAATTGACCAGGTCCCAACCGGGAATCGTATCCCTGGGTGCATAAATAAATGTGACTCAGTTGTCCCGTGGTTTTACTGACGTACCGAGTGGGGATAGTGCATCCTAGGTGACGGCCAGACGGCCATCAGGGTGGGCTTTAAACCCGGCTGTCCCAAGTTCGAACCCTGCTTCCGTGGCCGGTCATCTAGACTGACAACCTCTAAATGGCCGCGGCCCGCTTCCGGAAATATTGTGAAGTTATTACATAATAACATGAAGTAAGTAAAAAGACAAGAATATAAGAGAGATTATGTACATAATTTATTGTGTGGGAAATAGGAAGGATGTTCTGGCCAACTATTTTTTTCGTGAAGTGTCACTCAGGGCCCAAAACTTTCTCAAACACTTTTGTATGCTTTTGACACGGTAGTTTATTGCCCCACTATTGGTTCTTTCTTGGTTCAACCTACAGAAAGTTGGTGAATGAATAAGTTTTGTTCTGGTCGAAAGACAGCCTCTTAACCAGTTAAATTCGTTCCGTTAAGGACCATCCATACAGACCGACCTCTCCAAACAACTAATTACACACGAACACCACCATCACAAAAATCCTTATCTTGTTCAGACTGATGAGCATTAGGTGGATGAAGGTGAGGTTGAGGAACAAATGATCCATCTTACCTGAATGGTCACAGCAATACAGAACTGAAAATTGGAGGCTCACTAGATGCTGAATAAACGACAGAAAGAATTACTTTTTCTGGGAAATTTGCGTATGTGTGTATGCGTACACTGGCCACTTTCATGAGAGAGAGAGAGAGACACACGCACTCCAGTTCCCAACTCGACTGGTTTCGCTCGGCTGGTTATATTTTCTCTCTTGGGCTCAACAAGCTAAAGATGAGACAATTTACAGTTCAAGGGGAAAGCACGTGACACTTGTTTGAATATACCTTTCTGTGTTTGTGTTGAATTCTTGGAAATCCCCCCCCCCCGTCCCATCTTGGAGAGATGTTGCTTTGGGGTTGATGTAAGTAGAAGAAATTTTATTACCATGGTTTGATTTTCAACCAGCCAACCACCAGTAGATGTGAGATGAAATAGGATTTGGAATATTTTGGTTCGTCATACATCACTGTCTCCAAGTCTTTTCACCAGATTATTTCAATTAGGAGTGACAATGTGAAGTTTATTTGGTTTTGAAATAGGACAAGAAAGAACACGTGATTTTTTAGACTGTAGACCCACGACACATGGAAGTAATAATCATGACTCGACAGTGAGCGAATTCGATTGGACGAATAACATCTGAGAACGTTTCTTTGATCAATAAGTAAAGTAACCAAAGAAGCTTTTTTCAAGAGACTGTCCACCAGCAGAATATTAATATGGCTTGAGAAGTATCAGGGACACTACTCATAGTGTATCTCAAGCTTAATGCAGTTTCAGCAGAGGAAGGAGATTCGAGTTGCCGAATAAAAGAGTCACTGTGTACCTTGACCGCAGAAAGCACTATAGAAGACCAAAAAAGTTGTACCGTTTATCCCGGACTGTTAGGAATTACCGGTTGCAATGCGAAACCATCAAGTGCCAAGTAGGGAGACTCAAAACCAGACGGCACTCAAGATTGTTAGTTCCATATGCTAATGGTTAACCTGTTCGAGATCGTTTTGGTCTACGTGCTTCGTATCAAAGGTGTAGGATAGAGTACTCGTTTAGAAGAGTTAGTTGGCCGGAAGTGGTTAGAACTGACGGAGAGGATCATTGACAACATATCAGTGACAAATAGGCGGGTCTAGGGACAGCATCTGTTTGTAATTCAGGTTTACCAAAATAAGGAGTAATCTGAAGGCCTTAAATGTTTAATGCTCACTTGTAACCGCATCACCTTGTAAAACTCGTTTACGGTTATCGTTCTGATGCATATCTAGTAAGAGATGCGCGTCATACTGTTACCAGTACCACTGCTATCACTACTACTACTACTACTACTAGTGGTAGTATTTGTTGTTGTAACAGTAGTGGTAGTGGTGTTATATTCAAAAAGATGTACCTGGTAAATAGGTTGCCTAATGGGAAACACTCGTTCGAAAGTCACCGAAATTAATCGGATGTAACAACAATTCTCATATACATGTCAGCAGTGTAGTCTGCTTGAAGACAGCCATTATCCGGATGAAGAATGCAGTTTTTTGGTTTGTATGCCTTTGTTTATCTCCTCCGAATTGTTTGCCATTATTGTTCATAACGGCGTTCTGAGCAATCAACTATTTACTTATTCAATAAGTAGTATGTACACTGCACCACAGTAGTAATAGTGGTAGTAGTAGTAGTAGTAGCAATAATAGTAATAGTATCCTTTTTGGTTCTGTAAAGCAATGAAATTTCGCGGTCTCTTATTTGGGGATAGGCGAATTTGTAATCCCATTCATTTGGACTAACTTTATTTGTGCTCGTTCATGCGTGTGTTTGTTTGTATCAGCAAGTCTAGGACTTCACGAGCAATGTTGAGTTTCATCTGCTGTCCCGTCCCTCTCCCACGGCTTGACTAATTTTATTATCAAGATGATGCACCCACTTTTGTTGATACCTTTCTTTTTGTTGGCTTTGTCATCCTCATCGTCAGTTCCATAAGATGTAGCCCAATTTTGTTTCTGATGGGAATATACATATGGTACAAAGGTTGACTGCGATATTGATAAATTTCGAAAACTCGAAAACAGACACTATACCTCCCGAGTGTATTCTTGTCACCCCTAAACAATCGAACAATAACAAGCACAGACACACACTAGAGGCAAAAGTGACATGTGCACATTCACGTCCACGTCGGATTCGAAGTTAGCTATTTTTGTCCCTTTAGTACAACAACCTGATTCACTCGGATTGAGTATAATGTATTCAAATGTGTACTGGTTTTCCTTCGACACCATGGAACAGAACGTTCGGAATTGGTTTGTACGGGAATCGCTGATTTCCCTACTCCGTAAAGGGTAAACGAAATCGATCCCGGTGAATTCGTTTGCGAGTATATGGTCACTGGTTATCACCGGTTATATACGGAACCCGTGGTACAAGCCTCCCGGCTTGAGGACACAATCAGAAGCTACCGTTCAGATTTAATGGTCGAAAATTGCAGTTCACTAACCAACTGATTCCTTGTGAACGAGATGCAGCCTTGGCTTAGAAACACCAGTAATAGAGCGTGACCGGAGTTCGTCCTTTGGTACAATATACTGACTGGTGAATTTAAGGTACAACGTACGTAAACTCTAGCCAGAGACTAACTTTTGTGGTAGACTGCACTTCGACATCGTCCCAAACTGTATCTTCACTGAACCACTGAGGTCTTATGGGTTTCACTGGTTCAGAGTTATTTGTACTAGCTCTCTCAGAAAAGAGAGGACGAGAGAGAAGTGGGCTGTTGTAGTTAATTGCTGCGCACCCCTTCTCCATACCGTTTTGCAGGTCAGTTCAACTCCTTGCGTCTGAAATCACGTGATAAAACGGGTGGGATGAAGCTGTACTTGTGTTCATTTATTCCCAAGAGTCTACCATAATCGAAAGCAAAAGCACCGGTTTCACAGACGACGAAACAGACGAACAAGAGAGCGGGGGGGGGGGGGGGGGGAGAGGTATCCGGTTTTCGGTTTGCTTGGTTATTTAACTGCATTGTTTCTTGTAGCGACTGTGCACATTTTTCATGTGACAGCTGATTATGTCATCTAATGTGAGACCACAGCAGATTTGGTTTATTGAGATATTTTTTTGCAGCGGCCGGCTTGGTGGATTAGCTTAACTACTGCTAGGCCATATCCAAAGTCACACTTCACACCCGACTAGCAGGATGGGAAATGACTCAGTATATAGGTTTAAAAGATCTTCCAGCATACATGAAATCTCTCGTGTCGAGCGTAGTTCGCTGTCGGTTGATCCGTTACTAAGCCCAACCTATTAGGACCTCGTGCGGATCATCAACATTCCAAGTACCAGGGTCATCTTTACCAATAGGATATTCCTAAAAGTGCAGGGGCTATTTGAAACCACGGGGTTATGTCCCCCGCACTACACCCATACCCAAGCTTGGGATAAAGTGTCATTCCAAAGTGGGATGTTCAAATGGCTTCTAAAATTTATGTAACTAGCTGAAGAACCGTTCATCAGGACAGGTGAACTTGGGAATGTCTCCGATAGCGCCCCAGTTTACGCACACAATAATGTACAACCAAAATAGAAAAATTTCATTTTTGGAATCAACTTTGCTAAATAATTCAATCCGAACTTTTGTTCAACAAAGAATTTTGCCTGTGTGCGTGCGCGCTTGCGTGCGTGTCTCGTGTATGCGTGGACAGTTGCGCTTAGCACTAGACAACCAATTCTACGTTGTGACCGAATTTCCGGCTACTTGTTGTCGCCATTCTGACTCCGGCTGACAGTATGGAAATGCTGAAACAATAGAAAAACTGAAAAGAAATTTTCCATGAGCTACTCGGTTCACCAGTGTTCTTTTATTTTATATTACCGAGCAAATCCTTTCGCCAGGACAGATCGCATAGTATGTTATAAATTACCAACAACCAATATATCTATTTAAAAAAAAATCCAAAACAGGTTGACCCCAGCGTTCGAACCCACGGACGGCTTTCATCTACACGCTTTAGCACCACGAGGGATCTACCGGCTGAGCTACGAGACCATGCCAAAGAGCTGTGAACTTCGCATAAGCACCACGCGATTTACCTTACCGAATTATGGTAGCACACGGCATCCATCACAATGAACCTATACATAATTTAACTGCCCAAAGCAGGGCTTCACCAAGAATCAACAAAAGTCCACTAGTTAAATACACGGGCATTTATATCTATTTTGCGTAACCCCATTTCCTGTAGGTTAGGGGCCTTGCGCCATGGATTAATAATTGCATAACAGCATCGTTCATACTGTCTAGCCCGCACATCCGACGGGGTGTTCTCAACTGAGGATCTTATTTCCAGATACACAAATTTCAGGCCAGTATCAGTAGGACCATATCTTGGTGGTCTAACAAGGTTACAAACAGGAAATTGCACATGCGCGTGCACAAAAAAGCACCGAATTTCCATGGCACGTTTTTGTAGGTATCAACATCATTCAAGCCTACACAAGTTAGATACTTTTGGAAATAGATATTCTTTCCGGGTATGAGCACTGAGCAAACAAATGTTGAAGCCGTGTTCATCTTTTGGAATGCTCCGACACACCGATCCACATCGAACATTCTTCTTCCAATCTTCCATCTTCTAGCCCTTCTCTTACAGTCTCAGTTGTGAAGGCAAGTCACTGATTTAAAAGTATGGGAAATTTTTTAGAATCGGTCGAAAGCAAAACAATGGAAGTGCCAGGAAGTAGAAATGCAAATTATTTCTTCAAAATGCAACTCGTCTTGTCAGAACAGATGTGTACGCTTTATACGACGGACACAAGTTCACACTCATGTAGTCACCTGAAAACTTTTTGAATTTGTCCTTTGCTTTCTTCGTTACACTGAATAATATGATTTGTATTCTGGAATTGATTAATTGATTCATACGTACATCATAAACTGTGGGAAAAGGCTTTCAAACTGTGACATTAGGTTATAAAACTATGAAGAAAAAAACGCGTACGGGGTTAGAGCCATCGGATGGTGTTTAGATTAGTGAGTACAACAAGCTGGAGTTAAGCAATCAAAGCATGCTTTAACTGTATCACAATTAATTCATGCTCAAGTGCTGATCCACACGACTAGTTTCATCTTTTGATGAATGAATTGGATAGAACCCGGGTGGATCATTTTTACACAGCATGACACAGAGCAACTGATGACCGATGAATTCATTTATTGACCCGAATTCTTTTTGTTGTTGATTATCATTGCGGAACACATGTGATTTTCTCTTTTTTCTTTCATTCTGGACAAGAATATGGAAAGAAATAACATATTTCCCCCAAAAATCAGCTTTTCAGAGTTTATTTTTTCGGGGGAAACTTCCGACATATAATGTTAGGCAGATGGTTACTTTGAAAAACCTGAAAAAGTATGCTGAACAATTTGTTCTAGCATCGTTTCTATGGTTTTCGAACATCAAGTCTGATTTTGGATCTTAAAATGAATGCATACAGTGACGGGAATGGCAAAGTATGTTTCCTGTTGTGATAAGCAAAATACGTAAAAAGTAAACCCCCATGAGTCGAGGCCCAGTAAGTGCATCAACCGGATCCTACATTTACATTAAGTGAACATCAGTATGGCTGCCAACGGCCTGCTCGTTGCATTGTTATGGCCATATGACCTTGATGAATTGTTAGAGAACCAAGATGCAATTTGTAAACTTAAGTCTGTCCGATTTAAGAACTATTTAAATGGTTCTTCTTGCGATGAATTTGAGCAGTTAAATGTTTTTTTTTAATATTTTCAACAAGTCAGTTTTCAGTTTCAAGTCGCGCAAAAAGCAAGTCTTGCCGAAGTCATTTAGGTCATAGATCCATTGTGGTGAATACGACTGGTATCACGTATCTTCGAACTATCTGAAACTCCTGGTATTTCTTCTGTTACCTCGTTGTGCATCAACACAGTACCCCAAAGGCCCACTACATTATGCGGTATGACCGGCAACCATACCCTGAGAATGGGAGTGTAGAACCAAACAACTTTCCAGTAGTTACGATGTGGTAACGATCCGGATAACAGCGGATAACGGTCTACCGCCAAAGTGGCAGCGTTCGAACCTCTGACTTCCCCGCGCGAAATCAAACACGCTAAGCCACTCCATCACCATCGGCTGCAACCTAGCTGGTAGATGAAGAACGATACAAAAGCGTAGAAGGCAGTCACGTGTGGGTTCAAATTCACCCGAGACTGACGACTTTCAATTTTTGAGTGGTTGCCACAATACAGAATGTTTCGTGGTAGACTACAACGTATCCATTTTCGAACTCGATCCAAAAGTGGATTGATAACTTTACTTGATTGGTTGTTTTATGAGTTTCGCTTCTAAAATTTAATATTCAGTTACTTCTCGAAATTTTTGATCATCATCCTACAGACCCCCCCCCGGCGAACAGGACAGTCCCCCTGTTAAAGATCTCTCCCTTTAGGTAAAGCAGAACTTTCTGTCATAGTTTAGCCTTGAGCCTGCTCGACTATGGCTGGATAATGTCAAACGGTGGACTGATGAGCAAATAATACCTTCTTTCTCGAAAAACCATGATGTCATTTTCACTTATGAACAATTTAATTGGTCGGAGATTCAAATCGTCATGAAAGGATGATTCACAGAGTATCAAAACTCCCCTGAACATTGAAAATTGATCTTCTTTCCTACAAATCATCAGCAGTGTTAACCTTCAACTGGAGATTGAGCACGAACTGTCACATAGTGGGTCTCTCGTGTTAACCTTTGGGCTCCCAGATTGGACTGATTCTGAGCGGATTGCTTGATGGCAAATCTCCACCGCCTAACACTGGCTTCAAGCGCCACAAGTGACCACAGGTACTACGATCAACTGGCATGAGAAAAATCTTTCCAATAGGGATCTCAATGAAACGAATGCACTAATAAGTTGTACTGTCTGGTAACATGAGTAGTTCACACAAAGGGGTTCCGATTGTCCAACAGATAGCGTTCATGCCTCTCTGAAAGTAGAGTAATTCGAATAACAGGCTTGCTCCCTACGGACAGTCCATTTTCAAAAAAGAGGCAGATATTTTGAAGAATTTTGATTGACTACCCGCGGAATTGCACTACATAAATGATTGTTCATGGTTCCTGATGACTGTTTCACGGCAGGCCCAATCTTAGATTCTCTTATAAACGTAGTCGCTGTTTTATTGTTGCCGTTGTTTTCCGGTTTCTAGGTAATCTCGTCCACTAATTTTTTGCAGGGCATACTAAGTTTATCACCAGCAATCAGATTCTACCGTCTGCTGTTTGAAATCTTGATGTGTCAAACAAGAGAGGAAGACGTTCGAAGATAATGAATAGAATGAAAAGCATTGTTAGCACACACGAGTGGATGATTTGCATTCGACTTTCGATTTTCACAAAGAGACAATCTATATAGCAGGCGCGTTTGGTGCCGGCTCGACAAAGGCCGAGTGTACACAGCGGCTCAGAAACGTTATCGCTGCGGGTAGAAGATAGGCGAAGACTGTCTGTATTCAAGCATCGATGTCTCTATAGTATTGCTCTAGAATCGTGGGAACACTGTATGAGCAATGCTGAGGCTCGGCGTAGGGTGCTGGGAAACAGAGGTCACTCGCTGGAACAGGTACAGAATCTAAATAGGTTAAGGCGGCTGGGACATATGTCACGCATGTCCACCGACAGAGTTCCTCGGTGTACGCTGTTCTCTGAGACAGTTAGTGGTTGGAAGATAGGTCGAGGTGGTCAGGTCATGATACGGCAGAAAGGAATGAAAACCCTGACGAGTAGACTCGGCTTAATAGGACGTGTTAGACTTCCGGGTTGAGGTTCACAAGACCCGCCTAGCAAATGGATGGAGACATTAAGTGATATGGGTGGCTGTCGCGGCCAGTGGTGTAGTTGCATTCGAACTCTTTCTTTGTATTCGCAGCTTCCGCTCGTCACTTTGTTTTCGGTTCTCTTTCACTTTAAACTTCTACCCATTCTGTCCCCAAATGGACCATGCTGCAAGGTAGCAACCAAAACCAGGGCACCCAGGTGCTAGGTGGTTATAGGTTGAATGAAATGAACTGAGCTGAACTGAAATGAACACTGAAACGGACCAGCTGATCGAACAGCATACGCATTTCTATCAAATGTATATTCTGACTGTGTCTGCGGTACGAACAACGTATCTGACCCAAGTCACATAGTGTTCACAAGGAATAGACTTTTGAGTAAAATTATTCTTTCTGGTAATTCGCTGGTCGGTGATCTTGGTCTTTAGTTAAAAAAAAACGTGATTTGCATCCCCCGATTGTCTTCGTTCATCGAAACAATAACTTCCAATTCATAGTTCACTTCCGGATTTCCCTATTGTTATTATTACTAATCCACCCATGGACAAGATCCGTGGACACAACGGGTAAGCCTTCTCTTCGAACCATTTGTAATAGGCTGAAAACAATGAAAGCTACACCTATTGTTATTATTATTATTATTATTATTATTATTATTATTATTATTATTATTATTATTACTTTCCGCTTTCATTCACTGGACTGTAGCCACCCCCCAGTGGGGAAACCAGTACACGACTGAACGTAGTTCAACGGCCAGTGTGAAGTATATCAGCAGAATATTTTTACGGCCGAAGGAGAGTGGATGTAAGACAATGGAAAATTCACTCGCATTTTCGCGTCCAATCATACACTTTATGAATATATTGCAATGGTCATTGGATCGTGTTCATCCGTGTGCTGGTCGTCCTTTTTTTAATTGACCGACGAGGTTAGTTCAGTGATTAAGAGCAGAACGGTTGCTATGTACCACTGGAATAATCTTTTAGCTCATCTTTGGATATTCTCTTGCGTGATTCACACCCGATTATCCGCACTGCAATAGCTTGGTTTGTAGAGCACCCTCCTGGTAAGTGGAAGGTCACTGGTTCGTTTCCCACTTGCAAAGATGGACTTTTGGATGAGAAGAATGCAAGTGGATTTTACATTATCCATGATCCAGGCTCCTTGTGCCAACAGCAAAAATATTCTGCGAATATTTCTAATTATCGTTATATTAGTACCCGAATCCCCGCTGTTGTTAACCGTAAAATTAAATTGGAATCGGACTAAAATGTTCCCTCTAGCCCTTCGGCATTCGGTACTTCTGGTTGATCGCAATACTTCTGTGTAGGAGTGTTAATATGCTAATGAACTTCCCTTATCTCTCCATTTCTGTATCTCACGAGATGAGACAAGACCTGTAGCGAAGCCTAAAGGCGAAGCGAATGATATTGGGATCCGTCAGTGCACTAGGTGCTGTCTATATATTCTTCAAGATAGCCAATCACCTGATCAGGATGACTGTATAAAGTTAAGCTTGATCTCGGAGATATGTGAGAATCAGTGAGTACTGTTTTGTGTGTGTGCGTGTTTATATTTGTAGATATGCCATGTTGAATTTGATCCTGTCACGAGAATGCTTTGTCGACCTGTTGTTAGTTGTCGTGACAAGATAGAAACAGTTCCGCGAAAGTATTTGCTCGTTTGAGATTTCCATCTGATAAATCTTTGCGTTACGGATTAACATGACACTTAACACGGTTCCTTACAGGACGAGGGACGACAATTTTATAACGTAATTCGTCCAATAAATCGGCTTAATTTGACTAGATTTGTAGCGAACATGGCTATATCATCCCTGGATTGGAAAGCGTAATCTACGCGGAAAAAGATACGGAATAAAATTGCGTTACTGGTGGGCATACACACAGGCGAAGAAAGCACACAACTCGGAAGACAGGATTATTAACTTAAATTCACTATCCGTCGGAATAGTCCGTTTCTGGCCGATCTATGCGGTAGCAAAGTTAACCAAAATACAATCGTGTTTCCGTCTGTGGTCCAAATCTAGAGCAATCATTCTGTTCCATATTTTACCTTCATTCACACTTGTTCGCAAAGCTGTCCAAAAGTTGCTTGGTCATCTCCCGACAATGATGATAAAACCAGTTGGCTGTTCCATTACCCGTCTGGTATTTGGGATAGTTTCGACCAAGAAGTGTGTATACGTGTGTATTTGTCGCTGTGATGTTAGCCAGTGCGCGTAGCACTGACCGCACGCAATGACAATCGGCCTGGTTTAACGTGCGGGAATTCACGCTTGCCCGGTTGCATGTTTTTTCCCTCTCTCTCACTCTCTCTCTCTCTCTCGCTTGCACTGACACGTGTTCAGTCAGCTGTACGATCCCGTATTAGGCTTCGTCTCCAGCCGCGGGTACATGCTGTTGGGTTGTTTAAAACGAAGAGCTAATTCGCCTTAACTATTAATGATTCATTCCCAAACCCTGGTAATGCGATTCATTTTATGCACACTGGAATACAATCCTGTTCTTGGCTGATCGACCACCGTTTATTCACATTCTCTGAATGCCACAGAAGCGATCGAGTGAGTGACTCTAAACCTACGACTGATTATGGGGAGAAAAAATGGTGGTAACCAGAACGAGATCATTCTTTTTCACTTTTTCGCTCATCCTTCCGTCTGTCTATCCAGCTCTTCGTTCGTCTGTTCTTTTTTGCCTGCTTACCTCTCTCTCTCACTCTTTCTCTCTATCTCTCTCTCCCTCTGTCTGTCGTCTGCCTATCTGCTTGTCTATCTATCCGCTTGTTTGTCTATTGATTCGCCCATCCGGTTAGTTGTTCTGTTACTCGCCCCGTTCCTCAAAGATACGTGTGGAATGTTTCTTGGGGAGCAACTGATCTTTTGTTGTCCAGGGTCTCAGTCAACTAACGTCTGGTAAAGGTTGTATACCGTTGATCAAAATCGATCTTGATGTAAGATGAAAATTTATTTCGAACCAGTTGATCTTCATTACGTTTCATGTTATATCATCATACGAATAAGTCGGGGAAATTGCTTTCTGATTTTTACCCTGTTATATATATATATATATATATATATAT